>JANUSC010000182.1:0-459086 GCA_025200525.1 Camellia lanceoleosa | reverse complement strand
AACTAGACAAAATGGACAAAAAGCTACGTGTATGTTGGAAATCAAAATTTAGTTCTACCTCCCCAAAGGTGATGTTTTGTGAGCTTTTATATACAGTTTTGTGTGGCATAATCTAAGTAGGACTCTTACTCGCCATTATAGAAATTCACTCCTAGGATTCATACTCTGAAAGATCATGCTTATCCTTCAACAACCCCTCACTTCACTTAAACCAAGTTGAGATATGGTTTTACCATGGCCGGGATTCCAGATTTGACCGAGTAATGCGCATAGCTCTGCCGAAATCCACCCAGTAGAACCAAGAACTATCACGAGGATTCGGTTCTTCCCATACTAACTTAGTTCTATACCATTTCCAAGAAGCCATCTTGAAGTCATAATGTTGCTTGCAGACCATACTTCAACCATTAGCTAAATTCCGGCCAGGGCTTCTAGATAATACGCGTGTGACAGGACCCCGTAATGTCCTCACTGAGTCGCGCTACTTAGGGTGACCCGAACTAACCACAGCAGGCGCTCTAATGGGCCGAGATAACTTGATAGGGACTTAAGGACGAAACCTTCAAGGCCACTTTTTGATGGCCTTTTCTGTACTTTGGCCCATTAAAAGGCCCATTGACCGAAGCAGCCCCAATTTAACTATATATAAATTACCCTCTCAATTTTGTTCATTTGCCAAAATAATTTATTTGGATCATTCTAAATTTACAATTTGACTTGTCTATTTTAGCGAATCATACTAAGTTCATCTGTAAAAAGCAAAAAACCTATGGGGCCCATATCTTGAGTTTTGCTTTCGAGGCAATGTTGGTGGAGTTTAGTTGGAGTCAACTCTATAGGGTCCAATAGAAACTCTAAGCGAGGCTAATGATAATGTAGGAATGCAAATTCAAACCTTATAAAAATGTCATAGTATTTATTCATATATATTTGTATTATTATTATTGTATTATTGAGTATTTTTTATATAAGCTGGATGGTGTTTAGTGGAAAAAAAGAATTAGAGAGTCCTCGTCAAATCGTAATATTTAGAATACTTTCCGTGATGATAGAGTGCCTATGACGATCGAATTAGAACAAATTTGGCCAACCTAATGACAAATTAGCAAGCAAAGAGATTATCATCGTTCATTGGAACTGGCCAATGCCAATGGCGTGATGGGAAAAATGCACCACTCACTTACAAGAATTGGCGCCAAAGTCGAACATTACAAAAGATCACATATGGAGGCACTTATGCAGGAGTAAATGACATAATAGTAAGTCTGAGAGATCACATATGAAAAGTAGTAAACATGAGTAATATGATTAAAGAACACTCTTTATAATTTTTTTTTGTAATTTTAATTTTTTGTATGTGTGGAAAAGATTAATTTTCTATTATTATTTTTATTCCTCTCTCTCTCTCTTTCTCTCTCTTCTCTCTCTCTTTAGGTCAAAGTTTGATCTTCCAAGAGTCATCTTTCAGGGACTTGGGTTATAGATATCTTTCACAGTGATGAAGTTAAAAATCTAGAAGGTAAGACATAAAAGAAAAATTATTATAAAAATCACTTGAAGTTTTGACCAACAAAAGCATTATAAAAATAAGAGAGAGTATATCTTTGATTAGGTTGGGAACACCTTATTAAGTATTAGACCATCCCAGAAGAAATAAAGGTATATTTGATCTAATCATTATATGTTTTTGTACTTGTTATAGTTTGTTGCACCATTAATTTATGCCAAATTTTTGTAATTTTAGGCACAAACTGGTGATAAAAACAAAGCAAATTAAATCTTGAGGCCGAAAGTATAATCATCTTCTTTGAGATAAAAGTTTCCCACATGTTTTGAAAGTAGTAGGTTAAATTAATCTTTCAATCATGTTGCATGTAACTTTAAATATGATAATACATGATGTGTGAGAATGATATAATTTATATTTTTGGAACCCATATTATTATTTTGTGAAGAAGAATAAGTTGAGACATGCTCTCGAACTTGCGTGCTTACATGTTTTAAAGTGTATGTTGCTTCACCAAAGGAGATTGGAACCACAAGGCCTAATGTGAAAAGCAATGATAGTATGTACCAAATAATTATCTTTCCAGGCATTTGAATTTGTAGATTAGTTAAAATTCCTACATTATAGTTGTTGAGTGATTGGAAATGTAGCATATTAAAGTTATGTTTCATTACAACCTTAAAAAGGATAAAAAAATATGAATAGAGAGGACAACTTTAAATACCAAACTTATCAAATGAAGGGAGCCCAAATGAGTATATTTGGACAAGTGATGAGTAAAAGAAAAACATAGATGAGTTCGCATGTATGGATTAGAGTTGTCTCTCCTCGTCTAATTTATGGAGAGATACATTTTGGCCATGAAAAGCAAACCCAAGACACAACAATAGATGCTATGGAAGTTGAAAATTCGGAGCTAAGGTCCAAAGTTTCCCATGTTTAGCATGTTAGAGACTAACTTAACAAACCACGTCCTAACGAGGAGGGTAATTTTGTTAATAGAGATTTATAAGTTAGCCAATGTTTTCCTACACATATATATACATACTTTTTATATCTATGTACTGTGTGTGTTTATATAAAATTAATTAAGTTTCCAAATTTGGTTAGATCACAACAACTTCTAGATCTCCCCTCTTGACACTTAGGCGACTCGACGTCAAGCATGGCCCTTGTGCATCAGCCACAAAAATGCCTCTCTTACTCAAGTACCCACTGAAACTAATCATATATATTTTGACATTACTTTAACTTTATTTTAGAATAGCATGCAAAACTTGTCTTACAATTAACCAATGAATGAATATTTTTGGACCTAAATTTCATTGTTTAAATCTAGACAAATTATCATACTGAGTCAAAAATCATGACATGACGAACCTTACATACTTTTTTAAATTTTTTATGCTTTATTTTTTCTTGTCAAGCTTCTAACAAAGACATCTCTCCCATCATCCTATTATCACATGGGCTCTTTTGATTCTCTCAAAATATTGGCAGAAAGTAATTAGTTGATTGTCATTTTTACAATTACATTTGATTTACATTGTTGAGGTTAGGGGATCTGATAGTAATAATGGGCATGGTTTTGATTGATTGTTAAATTATTATCTTTTGTTTGTTATTGATTCTTTAAGCTATTATTTGATATGGTCTAAAAGATTTATAGTTTGTTTAACTTTTATATAATTTGTTTGTAGTGTGAGTAGACGAATTAAGTGATTAAATTATTTGGTATCTTGATTAAATACATATCACTTTTTAGTTTGTGATCATTTTCACTCTGGCACTTTGTACTAGTTTATTTTTATATATTATTTATTAATTGTAAATATATAATTAAATAAATAATTAAATCTTGATTCTGGTGGGGAATATAGTTATTCTAAAAGTATCATTAAACCCAGCGAAGCGCGATTTGCAATCGGGTGGCTTAAAAAAGCTTGAGCCGTCTAAAAAAGTAGAAGGAGAAAAAACTAGGATTTTGACTATTGGGATTACATGTTCAAGTGCCAATCAAACTTAATAAGGAAACTTGATCCAGATCTTTATGGACTTGTCAAAGCAGTTAGACAAGCTATTAGAGCTCATGTTGCTTGGCACTGCTCCACTCATTTTGTAGTATATTTCTTTAAATACGTAAATATTAATTTTCATTAACAAATTTATATTAACAATATCAGTAATCAATTTACCTTTATAAGTTTATCTTTTGGATCACAGGTTACATAACCACGGAATTACTAGCCGAGAATATTTATGCAAGTGAGGGTTGAGGGTTTTGGATGTTACAGATTTTGTTTTGATAATTTGTCTCTCCCTCTAGAAGATGGATTTCATTATAAGCACCCCGAACTTATGGTTAGAAATAATTTTTTCTTTTAAATTTTTTTTTGCTTCTTTATTAATGTGGTAGAATATTTTATAGTTTGAGGTAGTGGATTTTTATTTATAATATAAATAAATTTATATTTCAATAATAAATCGAATTGATTGTGGTTGAATTTATTTATTTATTTATTTTTGATATAATAATCCTATGATGGTTAATATTTGTTTATTATTATGAAAATATTAGAGGATGAATGGATGCCAAATTAATATAGGATGTGGCAATTAATATTCAATTGTTTATAAAATTGATTCAATTTTTACACATGCTTAGATTATAGCTTTTAAAAATGTCAAGTAGAAAATAACATATAAGTGGCATTTTTGTAGTAGTGATAGTAGTTTTACAAAGTGTCACTAAAATAAGTTCCAATGTCACTTATATCATTTAATGGCACAAATAAGATTTACATTTAGTGGCATTTATATATGGAATTAACAAAGATAACAAAATTGTGTGTTAAAAAATCCATGTAGTGGCATTTTTAAATTGAAGAGTGTTCTTTAACTGTGACGCTTGATAGCGTTACGAATAGTGTTTACCATGACATTGAAGTATCCGCGAAGTGTGTAGCCTTGATGGTGTAATGGCATCTAGAAGTGTCACTAACTCTTTTTTAATAGCTGGCTTGATAGTGTCACAAATAGTATCTATCATGACATCAAAATATCATTAAAGAGTTTTTAGCCAGCTGATGGTGTAGTGGCACTTACAGTATCTCTTGGAAGTAGCTTACTTCAAGGTTTCTCTTGGTATGCTTGCAGTATAAAGCGACACTTGTTCAAAATGCCACAAGACTAAAAAACCATGTCATTAGAAGAATAGTTTTGTGGCACTTTTAAATGTCACTAAATTAAGAAAATGTTATAGTTAGAGTTAGAATGACTATTGAATATTTTACCAAGCGAAAACTATTTTAATTATATGAGTCTTGTTACACTACTTATGCCCCATCCACACCCATACTAAAAGAGCAATACCATGAGCATTTCCTAGTGATAGGTGTCATTTCCAACTTTCTTATATGCTTCAAAAAGATTTAGAATTTAGAATTCAATTGGGACTATTGTAAGTAGTTGAGGATAAAAAATAAGCATGATTAATACACAAATGTATGTGTTTGAGAGGAGAAAGATTAGATACACATCTAACTTTGGCATAGTATACAAATGATTGCCGGGATTTAAATCCATAACCTCAAGGTTATTGTAAGTATTTGAGAATATATAATGAAAATGTGTATGTGAGGGTTCAAGAATGTAGTGAAAAATTTGAAGATCTTTGAAGATTATATGAAGATCAATTCTCTAAAAAAAAAGATGAGAGAGACTTAGATTCTTTAATCCTTAGATTCTTCTTGATCACCAACTAGGAACAAGATAGCAAGAGATAGCGGAGATAAGAGATTGGGTGAAGAAGAAAGCAAAAGCAGTTAGAGAGAGAATAATGGAAAGGCTCTCCATTTTCACCTTCAAGGTAGATAATAGAGAAATTAGTTTTTCCCAAGAATTGTCTCTCCAAAAAATCAACCCTTGCAAAGTTATGGGTGGGTGCTATTTATAGGCACCTCATGATGTAGGATAAAGCCCATGTGCAAGGCATATGAGAGAATATTCTCTCCTAACGCTTTGTCAAGGAGGTGACCTCTCTCTCAAGGTGAGAAAAACCCCGAAGAGGAGATCAACTTCTCAGTGAACTCTTTTTCTTAGCCATGCCTAACCAATGATCCCCAATCATCCCAAAGGGTTAGGGGTAGTCCAAGAGGACATCCTGCCTCAAATATTGCCAAGTCTCGTGGACCCCTCGGGGTCATGCCACCTCGACCTCGGTATAGGCTAAATTAGCAGATGAAGTGAATTCATCTCCACTCATGTCCTTGGGATTAGGGCCTTTGTTCAGCTCTCTCCCCCAACCTCACTTGATTCACGGTGGGTTGATCACCGGAATGCTCCAAATCTTAAATGTTAGGACTCACCAATGGGTAGCTTCTAGATTGCGATCGAATGCTGGCTTGAATACCTCAGATCTTTAGGTTTACTCAATACCTTTTTCAAGTCAGACTGCCAGAGTAAGTCTCTAGGTTCGTGGATTCAACCCTTTCTAGAGCTTAGTGATCTGGCAGTTTGATGACGATAAATCTAAGCCCACAAATTTTGGACTTTCCAATTGGGCCTAATTAATTCAGTGAGCTCAAGTTAACCCCTCTTACAAAATTTTTCTTGCTTGTTAATAGTTTAAGATTTTAGATGAGTTTGTGATTAACAAATTAATATGGCATTAAGCAATTATAGTACAAACCTAATTTGTTTTGTTTATACAACGGATGACCAAATAGGAGTTTGTTATGGAATGCATGGTGATGACTTACTATCACGGACAAGAAGTATAGCTCTTTACACCCAAAATGGCATCCAAAAGAATGAGAATCTATGACCTAGACCAACAAGCTCTTTCCGAGGCCAAACATCGATCTCAAGTCTAATAGATACATGGGTCCAAAAACAATGTCAAAAACTATGGCAATGTCAAAGTCAAGTACATCGCGATTAACGAAGTTGATCCATCGGAACAAAATCAATTTCTTGTCCACACGATGCAAAATGTGCACATTATCCTTGCTGAAAACCAAATCAAGGTTTTAAGCTGTCATTCAAGAGATTTCTTGGAAAAAAATTTCCTCCATCACAAGGCTCTTTAAGGCTTGAAATGTTGGGAAAATGGTTTATATAGGTATATTTTGGGCCGATTTTGAGCCCAAAAATTGAGTGGGCCCCAAATGTTGTTTGGGGTGGGTCCGAAGAGGTGAAGTGTTTCTTGCCGCATGGCAAGTCACACGGTAAAGACGGAACGTCAAAACCATTTATGAGTGAATGGGAAGTTGACGTCGTTTTTAGGTCTAACATTAATTTTTTAGATAAAATTCATTTGAATTTTTTCAAATAAAAATTATTGTGGGAATTTAATTTAATTCTAAATTCTAATTTTGAGTTCCTAAGTGGTTTCTTAAAATTTGTAATTGTGAGAATTTAATTTAATTCTAAATTCAATATTTTTGGTTTCTTTAAAGTTTCCTAAAATTGGTACCTTGTCATTTATTTATTTAAACTATTTCATTTAGTTTAATATACATATATTTGAAATAGTTTAAATAATAATATACCTACAGCCGTTGACTTGGTCCAAAAACAGTTCACCTATGGATCCTTATTCAAAATTGTTTGAAAGTTTTAAACGGTCAAATAATTGTTTGAAAAGTGGTTGCACTTTTTCACTTCTCTTTGATGCCTGTTTGGACAGAAATTTTTTGTCTATAAATATAAATCCTTTTCAAGCAGTCCGTAATGATCCAAAAAATCAGTCTAGACTTTGTCTAATTTCTGTCCATTTTGCTCTGGTATATTTTATTCTTCATATATAATTTTAGGAATAAATTTCAGAGAGTTAGAACATAGGTTTGGTTCGCCGAACAAATTGTTTGGAGTACTACTACAATTTGTGAAGATCATTGTATCCTGGAAGATAGACGCCACTCAACCGTAAGCAGAAGCGGGCGAATCATCTTAAGGTAGTGTCACACATTCGACTTGGTCTTATTTTTAATTAGGTACCAATAAATAAATCGTATGTTATTTATTTATTTTGAATTTATTTCAAGTTATTTTATTTACACGTAAGATTGTTCCAACATGAAATTCCATTATCCTTCATCGACCCCATTATTATTTTCTTGTTGAACAATGGTTCCTCATTGCTTGTAAACATGTACCCTTATTTTGTTACGCGAGCAACCTGAATAGCATTAAATCTTGATTACACTCTATTCACATCTCCTCGGTTGTAATGACTCATGGCTTGCTCCAATACCAAAATCTGTTTGATGTAATGTTGGATGCTTTTTACTCATGATTGAAAGCAAGGCTCTTTGAGAATCATTGTGTTCTAACAGGTTGGCCTTTATGGTAGAACTGGTGCATCTGCTGACAATGCAAGGACCTACAATAACAATTTGATTCAACATGTGAAAGAAGGACATCAAAAAGGCCGGGAAGGGCTATAGAGACTTACATTTTTGCTATTTTTGATGAGGATCAAAAGAACCCGGAACTTAAGACACATTGGGTCTCTTTCTACAAAACAAACAGCCTAAATATCCAATCGCATTATAGCCCTTAAATTTTAATTTGATCTTATCATGTTATTGACAAAGGTTGTGTTTGATTTATCGATTTGAGAAGGGATTTAAAAAGAAAAAAAAAAATATGTAAAATATGAATGAAATATAATTAGATTTCCCTACATTTATACATCTTTTCTTTTCAATTTCTTACCAACTCTATGAAGCAACAAGACCATTCAAAGTAGCACTAATCGCCTAAATAAAGGCTCTTTTTTTAAAAAAAAAAAAAATCTCTTATATAACATTTGGTAACATATATGCAAAAAAAAAAAAAAAAAAAAACCTTGATAATCTAAAGCATATATAACAACCATTCTAACAATGAAAGTTAGATTTTATTGCCTTTACTTGTGAAGAAATATGAGGAATGCATTCATTTCCGTTGTGTTTGGTTTAGGAATTTGGATAAAAATAGTTAGCTTCTCTCCTCCAAATCGATCGACGGTTATCCGTTTGAAACATTAAATCGTGTTTCGATAATCTAAACCGTTCAATGTGTAGAACTCGGCGAGTACTATAAGCCTGTAAAAAAACATGTTGGTCGGGGAATGGTAGTTATATGATCAAATCAGTTTTTATAAAAAAAATGGACGCAAAAATAAACTAGCTTACAAAAAACTGATTTGATCATATAGCTATTGATATCCGATCAACGGATTTTTACATGCATATAATACTCGACGAAGTTCTACACATTGAATGGTTTAGATTAATATCAAAACATGACTCTAAAGTAGTCTCGTAGCGCCATCCCAGGTCCGGATAAGACCGGGCTACACCTGTTTGGACCTGAGAGAAGCTGGGCCCAAAAAATATAGAAAGTGATTTGAAAAGAAAAAAGGTAAGTGAAATGCAATTAAATTGTTACTATATTTCACTTATATTTCATACATCTTTTCTTTTTTTTTTTCTTTCTAAATACCTATCTAAATCTGTGAACCAAACAATCTTAGGTTAGGCTTTCTCATATTTAAATGGTTCGAAAAATGTGATTTTGTAGGACCCTCAAATATATATCAATAATAAAAATAGAAAAATAATCTATCATTTATGAAAATATTAAAATAATCTTATAATAGCAATATTTTTATTTTATCAAATTCATCTTTAAAAAAATAAATAATATATTTTTAAAAATATATTTTTCGTCTATATGACAACAAGTACCTACAAAATAAAGATTTCCAACAGTTGGTACCACATCCAAATTCTATAAATTAGGACAAAAATATAAATCACTCGTTAGTAAAACTTGCACCAAATTTGAGCAAATGAAAATATTCCTATTGAGGATTTCTTGCAGACAAAATAACCCTCATAATAAAAAGTTGGAAATTTGAATTTTTTTGTACATCATAATACGGGAAATTCTATTTCCACACCTACTTATCTCAGTGTATATTATTTCTCACTGCATACACTTAGTAATTTAATTATTAATTATTATTCTTATTCCACACACTAAATATTCCAATCAATGAACAATTCGTCCAAGGCCAAATCGATAGGGTAGATCTATAATCAAGAGTAAATTTTAATCAAGAGAAAATTGAAGTTCTAACAAAGAGCAACTTTGAACCCAAAAGAATTTCATCTCCATTATCTTCATTAACCTCTATCATCAAACCCATCTTTCTATTTTCCAAACAAGCCTTAGTATTTCTATTTACAAGTTGATTAGTTGAATGAAATCTCATCTGGGTCTTTACTATTAATATGTTCAATTTATATTTTTGCTCCATCATGATAACAATTTGATAGTTTAAATATAATGAAAATGTTAGATTTAGCCAATTAAAAATGTTGGAGCCTTTTCTTTTCCTCTGACAGAGTTATCTCGGAAATTACAACGCGAATTTTTAATGGCCTCTGTGAACTACCAAATCATTACCCCATGAACTACCAAATAATTTCAAAACCACATCCTTTTCTTTTCCTCTGACACCCTTTTCTTCTCCGTTAAGGATTGGTTCATAAGAATTTATGTAGAAGGTTAGATTTAGCTAATTACAAAAGGATTTATTTTTTCAAAAAAAAAAAAAAAGTTTAATATGTAATGAAAATTCCTCTACACAATCACAAATTTTTAATTATTTTATAATGCTTTTATTTTCGATTGGACGTATAAATATGTGATCATAATCTGTTTAGTTGACTAGAAAACTAATGCTAAAAAGAAAGAAAAAAAGATCATAAAAATCTCCTAATTTACTTTATTTTCTATTGTTTTTGTCTAAAATGAAGGAATTACGATTTAGTTTTTTCTTTTTTTTATTAAACGCTGTGCACTGAGATCTTTTTGTTTTTTAAAGATGTCTAGAGAATATTTTCATATAATATTATGGGTGTGTTTTGATATCTATTATGCTCACTTTACTTTAGAATATAATTATCTTTAAAATAATAATTCATTAAGTGTGTGCACTGAGATAAATAGGTATGTGGAAATAGAATTTGCTGTCATAATACAAATACAAGTATAAAACCACCAAATTGGAGGCAAGAAATGACTGAATAGTTTAGTAGAGGTTTTACCTTCGCAAATCGCATATAACCCAATAAAAAAAATCAAATTTATTTAATTTTCTAGCATTTTCTTGGGAACCAAATAGAATCTGAAAAAGTTTAGGGGCTTTGAGAGCAAGACTCTCACCTTCGAACGAATCTGTAGGGCATGACCGAGTGTGTAGACGAATCAAGGTTGATTGAAGAGAAGGAAGAGAGCTAAGAGATTGATGTGGACATGATCGGTGATTGCTTGTTGATTTTTTATTTTTATAGGAAAATCCTCCTTATTTTCCCGCAGGTCAAGGCAGCGCCTTTTGCAGAGATTAATAGGGTGTCCTGTTAGTCGTTTCGAGCGATGAGATTATAACTTGGGAACTTGGTCCAATCTCTCAAGACAAGCTCTTAAGTCCAGACCCACAAAGGAGGAGTATTGAACCCACACTAAGTACTGATTAGACAACTTGAGGTCCAACCTTCTAACTAACTGTGCTACGCCCAGAAGATTAGTCCAGGGGAAATTGAATTCCCAAGTTGGACCCACAATGCCACCCACCCCTGGGTCGTGATAGCTTGTTGATGATTCCAAAGGAAAACAAAAATGGAAAATCGAGAAAGAGGAAGAAGAATAATAATTTGTGATTTGTACGGTGAAAGTGTTTTTTTTTTTTTTTAAATAAAAAAATTATTTCGAGCTCATTTGGCAACACCATCACCTGTCTATTGTTTTTTTTTTTAACAAAAAAAAATATATAAATTGTACGTAAAATAATTATTTTAAAATCACTATTATACGCATCATGATATATTAATTAATGTATCAAATATATATATATATATTATAATATTATCACTTTAAAATTATAATTTCACTTATTATACAAACTATAAAAATTTTAAAATTATTTTATATTTATTAATATATCAATTAATGTGCATAGGATTATTGTTCCAAAATATTTTGGAAACGTGGTGGTGTAGCCCCGTGGGTCTGACTTGGACTCTCACGTAGGATGGTTAGGGTGTTCGCTCAATGGCCCACCATTTGCTCAAGCCAACCTAATAATTTAGAATTTTAAAAAAATATTTATAAAATTGGATTGAATTAAAAATTTTAATTTATTTATTTGGATTGGGGTGAGAAATTTTTTTTAGCTCAACCAACACGGCTCGTTCATTTATAAAATATTAATATAATTTTTTTTATATTATTTAGTTATAAAATATACTAAGAAAAAAAATAAAAAATAAAAAAGTACATATATATATATATATTTTTTAGAGGCTAAATTAAATATATTTTACAATTAAATTTTGTTAATACTTTAAATTCAAATAATTAATAAAAGAGTCTAAATAATTTAATAATTTATTAAGACGGAAAGATAACAGCTCCTATTTATTAAGTGAGTTAGTTTGAAATTTAATCATTTTTTTTAAAAGAAACTTGTGTGAAATGATTAAATTAGGATCGATGTTGGGCTTGGTTGAGTTGGGAATAACATATACTGTATATAGTGCTGGTTCAAACCGACCCATGCCTATGTTTATTCATCCCTAATTACAATGAGAAAGTTGAAATTTTTATTTATATATTTATATATTTTTTGTTTGTATATCATCATCACTTATTTATTTATAAGTTAATTACTTAAAAATCTTATTTAGGAATGTTATGGTAGCTCAAGTCCTATTTAAGAGTTTTTGAACCAATAAATCCTATTTAGTAAAACTGAGAATATTATCAGTTTTTTTCAATTTTTAAAATTAAAAATATTATCAATTTTGCATAATAATATTCTATATAATTGTTTCACTAACTGATAAAAAAAACAGAGTATGAGATTAAACGTTTTTACCTTTTTATTTATTAGTTTGATTCAACTATCTAATAAAATCGAAAACATTATCAGTTTTTTCCAGTTTTAAAATTGAGAATATTATCAATTATTTCATTTTTAATTTTTTTTCCCCAATTTTTCACATTAATGTTCCAACGTCATGCTCCTTTATAGATATAAAATTTTTAATTTTACAAAAAAAATAATTCATTTTTTCAATTTTTACGCAAGTATTGGCGATTGGTTCAGTGATTTATTTATTGGTGGGTAACATTTTTGTTATTGGACTCATACGCATAATATTCGCTTTAATTTCTACGGCCTTGGATTCTTCAGATTGGTTTTGCAAAACCTCATTAGCAAAACCTCATTAGCAGAGAGGGTGGGAATGAATTAATGCAAAGAATGGAGAAAAAATGACAAGAATACAAGTGAGCTGGGTAAAATTTTAATGAGACCTGAAAGTTTAAAAAATTTTAATTAAGATTTAATGAAGTATAAGTTTATAATTTAGGACTTATATGTAAATGTCCCTTTACTTATTTTTTGGATATTAAATAAGAATTTAAATTACAGTAAAAGAGCAATAATCTTAAACTTATGATATTTTCACTATGGATTATTGGGCCAATTTGTCCGATAATTCAATTTCCGAATATTCGTGATCACATTTTAAGGGCTCTTTTGGGGAAGTTGGTAATAATCTGCTTTTCAGATTATTATCAACTTCCTCTCTCACAAAAAAGCTGATTATAACCATTTTCCCAAAATAACCCTAAGTTCCGCAAGTCACAGCACAAATTGCGGACCGCGGCCGTGTCCTTTTAGGAGTTGGGAATGCTGCGCGCGCAGCAGCATCTGTTACGTGGTAAAATGGACTTATTTCGAGGTTTATTTTAATGATTTGAACTGTTTATATTTTAAAATATATCAAGTAAAATATGTTTATAAATAATCAAGTTAATCGGATATCGTTTATCTATTCATTTACTCATATTTGTATTCATTTTAATATTTTAAATCACAATTATTATTTATTTTTATAGATACAAATGTGAGTTAATGAATAGGTAAACAATATCCGATTAACTTAATTTTTTGTAGGCATATTCTACTTGATATATTATAAAATATAACGGTTTAGATTATCAAAATAAACTTCGAAATGGGCCTATTTCACCGCACATGTAGCAACATCCCCAACTCCGCCCTTTTATACCAGTTCAATTGAAGCCCAGTCATCCTGAATGTCATAACCCAAATCTTATAACAAAGAAAATTCACACTTCTTCTGAAATACCATGATACGAGAAATTTTTGTATGTTAATAGGGTATTATGTGACACTGTCTTTCACTAATTACAAATGTATATGTCCATTATTATTTTTCAAACACTCAACATAAATGTAATGGACCATACTATCAAAACCAATCACAATAGTAGAAGGTACCATATGGCATACATCCTATCTGCATACAAAAATTTCTAACTGCTTTGTTTCTTCCAATTAATCCTTTCTATTGTTCACTTGATTAATCTAGCTTTTAGTGCATCTTAATCACCCACGAGATCGGTCTGTGTTTATCCACCTGGTTTAAGTCACCCACTTTCGTTCCCCGTCCAGAGTAAGTCCTTCGAGTTAAGTAGTGTAGGACATAAGGGTCTCCCGAATAGGGTCTGTACTCAAACCATTTTGGTCTGTGATAACTTGACTAGAATAGGGTATGTATTAAGATATCTGTAAAACTGATTAATTAAGAAGAACAATGAATTGATTATTTAGAAGTAACTCATCACATTCTAGGTCAACAACGTTGCCCACAATACCTAACCAAGGATTAGTAATAAATGAAGAAGATGTTGAAATACAAAATGATCAAATTAATACAGGATGGAATATACCAAAATTACAGATTAAAGAAATTTATAAAACTACTTTTATACAAAATGTTTTTAAAGTTGCTTTACATGTTAAAACAATTGAACAAGTATATGCTTTAGAAAAACCTCGAGAAACCTGTCAATTATTTGATGCTAAGTTAATCAAAAGACATTTAAATAATGGTTACAATTTTATGTATATTGGTTTAATTCAAGTTTGTTAATCCATTAACAATTGTAGGAAAAAATACCTCTGCTTTTATTATGTTTAAGAGATACTGCTTTTCTTAATTACAATGATAGTTTAATGGGTATGATGAAAGTCGGTCTTCATAAAGGTCCAAGACATTTTAATTGTTTCCGATTTTACACTTAGTTTATTTAGATCCACATATTTTAGATGCATTGACATTAAATATTCAATTACATGGTTCATTTACCAACATGAAAGAAAAAGTTCATAATATTGCTTTAATATATCGTGTTCATTATAAATGCATGCAAACTAATATAAATGTTCATGCTCTACATAAAAGTCCCAAAGATAAACTCTCTTAATTCAAAGCAAGAGTACTCATGAATCACATATTAATATACCTCAAATGATTAAATGGAAAATATTGATCTACCCGATCAATGGGTTATCACAATGAAAATTACAAACATAATCAACAACAATCCTCCTAACAAGATATCCAAGATATTCAACAATACAATGATGGTTCTGTTCGAATTAAATTTAATCGTAGTCAATCCTCTCGACATAGTACATCTAGTGTTCCGACTGAAATAGAAACTGAAGATGAAATATTCAATACTCCATTATTTTCGCAAAAATAGTCAACTTCATCTTGGTCAAACCGCGACTAGTAAATTAAAAGGCATTGATAATACTACTTCCTCTCAAATTAGTAAACTTGTTTATACTACACACACACATTTACCTGAAGAAGAAATCACTTCTAATAATTCTCCAACTCAAACTGATTTTGAAGAATTTACACCACCCATCAATCCTCAATTAATGACAATCAAAAAAGAATTTAATCCTGACCTTGATAAATTACTTATTGAATTCAAATCTCCAGCAAATAGAACTAGAAGACATGCTTGCTATGCTAAATATAATTCTGCTCAAATGTTCAAAATTTCTAGACAATGGTATGATTTCATGGTTGAATATGGTTTTGAATTACCCCTATTAGAATATGTTGACAAATATTACAAAAAGCTACAATCACAAAATATAAATGGAAAACTTCTGACACTACTTCTGTTAGTTCTAGTCATCCTCCTTTAGAGAAAATACTTCTTACTCAACAAGGTTCTGAAATCCCTGCGTCACCTTTCAAGTTACCTGGTAATGATAATGAAATTAAAAAAGTTATTGAACAAAATAATTATACCAATCAATGTTTAAGTACAATTGGTAAACAATTAGACACGATAGAAACTAATTTAAAATCTGTTCAAACCACGTCCACTAAACAACCTTTAGATCCACCTTTACTTAATCTACCCGGTAATCGTTCCAAACGAACTAGTTTAGTTACCTATGATCATTCTACTGTCCATGCTATTGAAAAATTATTTACCAAACTAACTACATATGATAATGCTTCACTCTCTAAAGATAAAGGTCTTACTGTTTTAAATCAACAACCTAATACTGAAACTGCTTCTACCCAATCTGACACTGATGATGACATAAATCAATTAGCTCAACAATTTTTCCTCTTAATAAAATTCATTATCCCAAAGTTAATCCTCAAACTACCAAAAATTGGTATTCACGGCCTACTCCTCCAGATCTCCAATACGAAGAAACTAATATTTCTAATCAATTCTCTGTTTCTGAAAAAAATTATACGAATGGAATATTGATGGTCTTAGTGAAGATCAAATTCTCCAAAAATTAAATCATCTATCTATGGTTTCCAATAGTTATCTCTCCAATTATCCTCAATATTCTCAATCTGAAATTGTTACTTTAATTACTTCTGGTTTCACTGGTATGCTCAAATCTTGGTGGGAAAAGTATTTAACTAAAGATCAACGAGAATCCATAATTTATGCTAATCAAACTGATGACAATGGTCTACCTATCTTTGATGAAAATGTTGGATGTTGCCACCCTGATGGTATTAATGCATTAACCTATACTATTATTCGACATTTTATTGGTACTCCTACTAATATTTATTCTCGCATACATGATCAACTTAGTAATCTTACTTGTCCAACCTTAAGTGATTTTCGATGGTACAAAGATGTATTTACCTCTAGAGTTATGTTAAGAGAAGACTGCACTAAATCATTTTGGAAAGAAAAATTTATTAGTGGATTACCTAGTTTATTTGCTCACAAAATTAGAGACGTTCTTAGTCAACCTTTCCGTGTTATAGAATATGATAATTTAACCTATGGTGATATCATTAGCACTATTCAAAAGAAAGATTAAAATGTGTATTGATCTTAAACTTAGTCAAAAAGCTACTAAAGACAAACATAAAGCTAAATATGAATTAGGAAATTTCGTGAACAATATGGTTTACCTCAGTAGCACCTTCTCAAAGGAAATCACATAAATATTCTTCTAAACATAAATATAAATCCAAATATTCTAATAAATACAAAAAGAATTATTCACCTTCCAAATTCAATGATAAATTTTATACTAAACCCAAAAAGAAATATTACAAAAATCACATTCAAAATCTAAATCTAATAAAGATATTACTTGCTATAATCATGTCAAAAGGTCATTATTCCAATAAATGCAAAGAAAAACAAAACTCAAAGAGAGAGTTAATCAACTCCAAATTAATGAAGAATCCAAAATTCGCTTATTTGAAATCTTTCAATTAAATCAACTGATAATGATTCCTCTTCTATTCCTCCATTTACTTGCCTTATTCCCTTCAAATAGTGATGATTCGATAATCAAATTACCTTAGGTTGTAATGATGTTTGTTGTAAACCGCTTAAACAAATTACTATTCTTACCAAACACACTCAAGAAGAATCTGCTTTAATCGACTTAATTAGTAAATTAGATGATCCTGATTTAAAACAACAACATATTGATAAATTAAAATCTTTATTAATTCATTCAGATACTAAACCTAAGTTTAATAAACCTATTATTAGTTTATCCAAGACTCTGGAAAAATTTAAAAATAAAACTAAAGAAGTTACACTTCAAGATTTACAATCAAATCAATCAAATTAAACAAACTATCCGAGATCTCCAACATAAAGATAAAAATTAGAAGATGAAATCACCACTCTAAAACTTAATCAAAGTTTAAATAATTTTCAATCTAATCCACACACATCACCTCATGAATCTGAACATAATTTTGACCATGATTCTGATCATACTAATCCAGAAAAACTTTTATTAGATAATCGATCTCAATCTAATAACCTTGAAGACAAACGATTAAACTTACTCAATAAAATCTTTATGCAAAAATGGTATTCAAAAATTAAAATCATAGTTGAAGATTTTGAATTAGAATTAATTGCTTTAATTGATACTGGTGCTGATTTAAATTGTATTTAAGAAGGGTTACTTCTTACTAAATATTATGAAAAATGTCATGAGAAATTAACCTCTGCTAATGGTAGTAAAATGCATATTAAATATAAACTACCTAAAGTACATGTTTGTCAAAATAATGTTTGTTTTAAAACCACATTTGTTTTGGTAAAAAATATGACTGCTAAAATCATTTTAGGCACACCATTTATATCCTTGTTATATCCATTTACTAGTTTTAGTGAAGGAATCACTATTCATGTTTTAGGACAACCTGTTACATTTCAATTTTTATATCCACCTGAAAATGCTAGAATTAAATCAATTAAAAGATTATTCTATTTCTCATACAATTCATCGATTAACTAGGCATTTGAATTTTCTTAAAGAAGAAACTAATTATAAAAGAATTGATCAACAATTAACTGATCCTGTTATCATTTCTCAAATCAATGATTTTAAATTGAAACTCGAATCAACTGTTTGTTCTTCTTTACCTAATGTGATTTTGGCATAGGAAAAAGCATGTAGTTACTTTACCTTATATTAAGAATTTTAATGAAAAACAAATTCTTACTAAATCTAGACCTATTCAAATGAATCATGAATTATTAGAAATGTGTAAAAAAGAAATTAATGAATTATTAAAAAATGTAATTATCCCTAGTAAATCACCCGGTCTTGTCCTCGCTTTTATGTTAATAAAAATGTGAATTAGAAAGAGGTGTCCCGCTTAGTTATTAATTACAAACCATTAAATGTTTTAGAATGGATTAGATATCCTATTCCTAATAAAAAGATTTAATTAAATGACTTTCTAAGCTATTATTTTAGTAAATTTGATTTAAAAAGTGGATTTTGGCAAATTCAAATTCACCCAAAAGATTGATATAAAACTGCTTTTAATACACCTTTTGGTCAATATAATGTTATGCCATTTGGATTAAAAAATGCTCCTAGTGAATTTCAAAATATCATGAATGACATATTCAACCCATTTAGTCATTTTTCCATTGTTTACATAGATGACATATTAATTTTTTCAAAATCCCTTAGTGAACATTGGAAACCTTTAATCGCATTCTTTATACAATTAAAAGTCATGGTTTGGTCCTATCCGCTCCTAAAATTAAATTATTTCAGACTGATGTTAGGTTCTTGTGATATTCATCACAATACAACTCTCCCACTTAGTAGATCCATTGAGTTTGTGTCTAAATTTCCTGATGAAATTCTTGATAAAACCCAATTACAAAGGTTCTTAGGTGCCCTCAATTACATTGCCGAATTTTACGAAGACCTTAGAAAAGTTTGTCAACCTTTGTTTGATAGGTTAAAGGATAATCCTCCTTGGTGTTCGGTCCATACTAGTTTTGTTCAACAAGTCAAACAATATGTTAAGTCTCTTCCTTGTCTTGGTATTCCTACTGAAATTACCTTCAAAATTATCCAAACTGATGCTTCTGATATTGGTTATAGTGGCATTCTTCTCCAAAAAGTCCCTCATCAATCCTGTGAACAGATTGTTCGTTTTCATTCTGGTGTCTGGAAGAAAGCACATTTAAGTTATAACGCTATTAAATAAGAGATTTTGTCTACTGTTTTATGTATTCATAAATTTGAAGATGATATTTTAAATCAAAGATTTTTGCTTCGTTGATTGCAAATTTGCTAAATATGTTTTGGAAAAAGATGTTCAAAATCTTGCTAGTAAGCAAATTTTTGCCCGCTGGCAATCTATTTTAAGTATTTTTATTTTGATATCACCTATATACGGTTGTCAAGATTCCTTCCCGATTTTCTTACCCAGAATTTTACAGGGGGTAAGGGATGAGTGCTACCTCATATTCCATATTTTAAAGCTCAAATTACCCATTACACAATCGATCAAACAAGTTAACCAATCAGATAATCATTTTAAATCACCTGCACCAACTACTAAAAGAGCCCAAGACATTATTTTCCATCGATTCAAGCCCGTCAGATTCTATGACATGAATACTACAACCATTTACATTATTTCCAAAATTACCTTGATCTTCTTTCTCGTTGTTAATCACATCGATCATTGTTTTTGTTTACAGATGTCTCGCCCAAGGCCTCATTCCAAGGCTTTGGTCCCGCCTTCTAGTAAACCTAATCAACTTATTGTTCCACCTCCTTTGGAGTCAATAACCTGCCTCACTCTCTTGAAATGGTTAACTGCTACCAAGTTCTTGGTAACATTTATCGACCTAATTCTCATCTCATGGCCACAGATCCTTTGCTTCTTCTAGCCAAGGCAAGCATTTCATTTTCGCTAACCCAAAAGTCATCTCGATCCGATTATACCAAATCACACACCACTAATCTGTTCTACAAAGAACCTAGTCACCCCAAAGGACAAGTTATCCATGAAACTGCTAAATCCTATTTTGGCTCTGGATACCATTTCATCCTCTCACATCCAGAGAAAACACTCACCCATTACAAAGATATTTTGATCCATCACCAATCGCCTTTAATCAAACCCATTTATGATCGAACCTATGCTAGCAAGGTTCTCAGATCATTCTATTTACATCCATAACATTGTTTCTAGTGAATGGAGTCCTCCTTATCAGCTTCATGATTTACCTGGTCATTCTATTCAATATAATTACCATGATTATGTAGATGCCTGTTTCAAGATTTTCTTGTACCAAAATGAGTCTTTCAGTCACTCCTGATTCATCTCCTTTGATCAAAAATTCAAATCTGAGTTACCTACTTGGTTTTTGAGATGGTGGACTCATTATGGTGCCATTTCAGATATCCTTCCTGGTGATCTCATTGAACTAGTTAATTATTTCTCCTCTGTTTACCCATTCACACCTCACCAGAGACAATTTCTATCTTTGTTAATTTTTATATCCAAATATAAACTCCCATGGATATTTAAATGGCATTATGGAATTGAGAATAACATAATCATCCGTCAACATTCAGTCAAATGGTGGGCTAAATTTAATGTGCCCAGAATTTTTGAAATTATTCAATAAGAATTCCCCATTGATCAATGTGCTCCTACTCCTTCCATGGCTAAAACCCAGTAGAACCCAACTGCTGCAATCAGCCAAGGAAGTCAGCCCAGTCTTCCTCCAATCAACCTTGGAAGCCCCAGTGGTTCTAAGCCCAAATCATCCAAATCCAAATCAGTTCAGCCGGCCCAATCAAAATCCAAGGCTAAGTCCAAAGCTCCTGCATTCGCCCACCAAGGAACATTCACTACCCAAATCAAAATCCAAAGCTACGGCTAAGCCCATTTCACCTCCTACTCAAATTTCAAAGCTAAATCAAAGGTCGTCGGGTTATCCAGAGATGAATTACTCTAGTTAGCTCCAAATTACAGATCGTCAAGCTCACCAACCGTCAGAAAATTCGTGGTTCGCATCAATCACAATCTTTCAATGATCAACTACTCAACCCATCTCATATGGAAGATCCGAGTTCCAAGATGCTCAGACCCATATGCTTGATCAACATAGATTCCTATACATACAAATTAGCTTCAATCAATACTCTTTTGAAAAAAGCTGCTAATTTGTATCTATATTGATTCTTATAATCACATGTTCCACCGAAAGTGACGAATAGTAATAGTTACTGTTTACTTTTACTATTCACTGTCACTATTCACTCAATCAACTTTTGCTAAAGCTGCATGTGATACCCTTGTTCTGTAGTGTGCTAATTAGTTCTTAATTTGAGTATGATTATGTGTTTAGCATGATTTTATGTGCCATTATGTGAATATATGAGATTTTGGAATTCTATCTGTTGACCGTAGGAACATCTGTTTGGATAATCTGCTTCAGGGATTAAATTGAGGGTCTTATCTACCGAACCCTAAAATTGACTACGCCATTATGGTTAGTGTAATTTTTAGAACCTACGGTGAAATTTAATTGAAAATTGATTCTGGCCAACTTAAACTGATTAAATGGATAAATTAAGTACCCCATTATTTTATATTAAAATGTTTGTAGTGGGGCTTATTGTATATTTGCATTGCACTCCCCTTTAACTCTCCTCAAAACTCAAAATCTGAGTTAGACAATTGAGAGTGAGAGGGAGGCCGGTTATAGAGAGAGAAAGGAAGAGACTTGAGCCATTTTTGGCTCTACCTTGGGAATTTGAAGATTTAACTCAAGAATTGACTAGAGTTTGGAAGATTAAAGCCTTTTGGTGAGTGATTCATGCATTTCTTTAGCTATCATCTTGTGAATTTAAGTCTAATGGATGGTCAAGAGCATGAATTAGTGTGTATGTAAGAGGATTGAGTCATACATGTTGAATCTAAGGTCAATTAAGGCATGCATGCATGAAATTGCCATGATCCTCCATGTTTAAGCTTAATGTATGCAATCTATGTTAAAGCTTGAAAGAAATCCTTGTGTATGACCATTTCTTCACCAAACAAGTTAGAACAATGTGTATTTCTTACATGCAAGAGTGGATTATGAAAGAGTAAGCCTTCCATGTTGAAATTCAATATGATGGTGATGAATTTGGATGAATTAGGGACATGCATGTAAATAAATCAAGAAATTGAGCTCCCTAATGTTGTAGTATTGCATTGGTGTCATGTTACTATGTGTATGAGTGAAAAATTGAGCCATAACATGCAAGAAATGTGGTTGAATGTCGAATTTGGAGCTCAAGAACTCAACCTCGATTTCAATACTTTGACTCCGCCGAGAGGGTAAGTACGCCGAGTGGAGAAATCGAGCTCCCAGCATATTTTTCTACAGACATGATGCCCGCTGAGCGCCGAATGGGAAGTTGGCGCCGAGCGGGGAGCTATGTGACATGAAGTCCGCTCGAGCGGAAGAATGCACGCTCGAGCAGGTATTGGAGGCAACCAAGATTTGAGATTTAAGGGTCCGCCGAGCGGGAAGTCTACGCCGAGCGAGGACCCTGCTGTAAATTTCGTTCTTGCATTTGTGTTCTGTTTTCCGTTCTCTTTCACTTGTAAGCACTCTTAGGCATATGTTAAGCATTTTAAATGAGTTAATGAGATAATAATAAAGCCTAAAGAGGAATATGTGAATTTTGAATGGATTGAATTGTTAGTGACCCTTTTATGTTCATGGCATGTGTAGGGTCGAGTTCCAGGGCGAACCAATCAACCGATCACTGTGAGTAATATCTTGGCAAGATATTTGTAATATGTTATTGTCTAAGTGTTACTTCTGTGTAAGCTTTGCAAGTTCATTAACTGATTGGTGAACAACGATGGAAATGAATAATTGGGCCAAAGGCCGATGGAAATGAATAATTGGGCCAAAGGCCGATGGGAATGAATAAATGAATAATTAGGCCAAGGGCCAATGGAAATGAATAATTGGGCCAAAGGCCGATGGAAATGAATAATTGGGCCAAAGGCCGATGGAAATGAATAATTGGGCCAAAGGCCGATGGAAATGAATGATTGGGCCAAAGGCCGATTGACATGAATGACTGGGCCGAAGGCCGATTGCCATAAATGATTGGGCCGAAGGCCGTTTGTTAAACTGTTCCAATAATTGCTTATGTACTTGTTTACTTGATATTATTCACTGGGCATTCGCTCACGCTCATTCATGTAATTGTAGGTGAGCCAAGTGAGGACCAACCCCAGCCCCAGTGAAGTCAGCCAGGGACAGCAGGAGTTTGGGAGAGTTAGCCTTGTGTCTCACGCACGAGACCAAACCTTGCCCTTTTTGTTACGTGTTTATATTCTGTCTTGTTGGCAAGGATCTTGTGTATATTGTATATAGTTTGCTATGGGTTGACTTAGTCTAGATGATCCTGTCTGTAAAGAAGTTTATGCTACTGCACTTATGATGTGGGTTATTAACGTATATGAGTTTGGTTTGTTTTGTTTTGTTTTGGTGTGCATATAAGCACAGCTCTATGGACAAAGTTTTGAATTTTTACTTCCGTTTGGCCCCTTTACTCTGATGAGTTATGTCTGATTAGTATGGAGGCCGTAGGTAATCTTAGGATTACTGGCCGGTTATGGCCTTAACCCTTAGGGGCGGGTTCGGGTCATGACACTGCATATCTCAGTAATCACTCCACCGAAAGCAAACCGACAGCACCTCCTTTGCATCATGCTCTGCCAGCTGCTTTCATCAATCAAAGAAGTCACATGTTACTTTGCTTTTTCTTTCTATATATTGTAATGTATTCATTCAGCAAGCCTCAAGTTTTTATTCTTCAGTTTTAAGAAAAACAGAGAGCTCTGAGTGAAAATCACCTCTTCCCGTTTGTAACCTAATTAAGATCCTTGCAGTTGCGGTTGTTCCAATTGTAATTGTAAGTTATTTTCTGTACTTAATTTATGTATTTAAGTTTTAATGTTTATGTTCAAATGAATTTGGTTTAAGTGCTTTTCAATTCTGTATCAGTATTTGAATCATCTTTGATTTCGTAATTCATTTTCTTCATCTGCTTGCTGCTTCCGCGTTTTTGGTAGGGTAAAATTTAATATTGTTTATCACATTCAAGAGACATGACTTAAACACGTCAAAATAGACTTAAAGATATAGCAAATGAACATAAAGATATGATTATTATGAAGTTGAATATCACTGATAAATTAATACTGTATGATACACATTGAAAATAGTTTCAAGTCGAATTTTATCACTTAATTATAGTTATGAATGAAGAAGGAAAGATGAGTACGACTCACGTTTGATTGGCATGCTTGTTGAAGATGAACTAAACAGGAGAGTAGATGTTCGAATCGGAATATAGATCGAAATGGTGGGAGATTTGTCAGATCTATTTGGAATCGGCATGAAAAAATATTGGCATTTCTTTGGAAACAATGGGAGATTCGCTGAAAATCTCTTTGTTTGTTCCGATTTCCAAATCGAAAATCGCTTGAGAATGGTTTTCAAATCTTCACACGTTTGTTTGCAACAAACCGTTGGAAAGGCGTGTGTGTGTCACGCGTGTAGGGGAGAGCTCGTGACATCTTATTTGCTTCACGCGTGTGATGTGATATTGAGGAATAAAATTGGAAACAGAAATAGGACAGGACTTGGCTGGTATTAATTTATTTCCATGGGACCGACTGGTACGTCCCCCATTATAATATATGTTGATACATTAATTGGTATACCAATTGATGTGTAGCACTAATTGGCCACGTGGGTCTGTCTTCACTCTCATGTTGGGTTGTGATGGGCCTAATGGTCTGCAAACTTGAGCACAACCCACCATAGTAGATATTATTTTAATATTTGAATAAAAAATATTAGAAAAATTACAATTCAGTAATTTTTTTAAAAAATTTAGAATTTTAATTATTAATATTTATAAATTTTATTATTGATGTATAATTTTTTTTTTAAATCTCTACTAAATTGTATTTTTTCAAAAAATATTTAACTCATAGAACTGGACTGCATTAAGATTTTAAACTCATTTAATTTTCAGCTTAGGTTTGAAATAAAAAGTTTTAGTCCAACTCGGTCTGAACCCGCTCATTTACAAAATATTAATTTTAATTTTTATATTATTTAATTACAAAATAAATTTAAAAAATAATATAAGATAAAGAAAAATAATTATATATTCTTATTTCTAGAACTTAAATTAAAACATTTGTTAAAAGATTATATTTATTTTATAATTGAATTTTGTTAGTATTTTAAATTTAAATAATTAGCAAAACGATCTACATAACTTTAATAGCACTTCAAGATCTAAATAATTTTAAAACGGTCTAAAAAATTTAAAAATGGATAGATTTGAGATTTAGACACTTTTAGGAATGAGCTTAGAATGATTAAATTAAACTCAATGACGAGTTAGGTCAAGTTTAAAATAACATATACCATATATTTGTCTACCCTTACCTGCAATGAGAATAGTTGAATTTATTTTAGGGTGAATTACATTGACGGTCCCTATAATTTAGGGCTTGTGTAATTTTGGTTCATGACTTTTCAATTGTGATACATTTGATGTCAAATTTTGAATCTTGTTCAAAATAAGGACAATTGAAGATATTATTAGATTTTTCAAGGGCAAAATCGTTAATTTGATAAAATATAAATATAATTTGACAAAAATAAATGTTAAAAAATTATTTTTGAATTTTTAAAAATTATTTCTACCCACTAAAGATAAAATTATATAAAATTAATAAATCTTTTAGATATTTATTTTTTTACCAAATTAATTTTTATTATGTATTTAGATGATAATCATGTAAAATTAATTTTTAAAAATTAATCATGTAATTTTTATTAATTTTACATAATTCTATTTTTGGTGGGTAGAAATAATTTTTAAAAATTTTAAAATATTTTTTTGACCTTTTTTTTTATCAAATTAGTTTATATTTTTATCAAATTAACGATTTTGCCCTTGGAATTAAGCAATGATAAGTTCAATTATTCTTATTTGGAACAAGATTCAAAATTCGCCAAATATGTCACAATTAAAAAGTCAGGAACTAACATGACACAAATTCTAAACTATAGGAACTGTTACTATAATTTGTCCTTTATTTTACATAGATTTGTATATCACCATTTATTTATTTATTTATTTATTTATAGTTCTTTGACCAATGATTAAAAAAAAAAAAAAAAAAAAAAAAACGGACCAACCCAATCAAATTTTGTAACTTCGACACTATTTCAATAGTCAATTATATGAATCATTGAGTCACCTTATTACATTGAACTTCCGCGAGTCACGAATTCTGCACCGTGGCCCAGCCTCTTTTTACCCGTTCAAGCCTGTACTTGTAAGTGTCGTAATCCAAATCTTACAATAAATAAATTCACATTTATTGGGAGAGGAGTTTTACTATATCTCTTATTTCACTGCTTCTAATAACATTTTTAATGATGTGATAAATAATTTTAAAAAGAAAAAGGAAATTTTTTAAAAATTAATTAATTAATATTATTTAGAAAAAATTGGTCTAAGGTCCCTCTCCAACTTTTGATAGGAGGAGAGGTCCACAATAATATGTTTTGATGGCTAAAGTCCCTCCACTTTTGGAATATTCTATTGCTCAGTTAAAAAAAAAAAAAAAAAAAAAAAAAAACAGACAAGAATATTCAGTTGCTGATTTCTTGGTGGAGATTTTGGAAACTGGTTTCGCAGTGGAGATTTTGTCAGAGATTTCGTAGGGATTTCACAAGTGTTGCAGTGTACTTCATGATAGAGATTTCGACGATCGTGTAGGTGTTACAATGTGTTGATCGCGTAGGTTTTTGAGTTCAGTTGAATCAGGTATGGTTTCTGTGTGAGTGAATTTCCGATCACACTGCCCTCCTTAGTGATTCAGCAGAAGAACACAGGCAGAGTAGACGGCTCCTTGTAACCTGCACAGAAGGAAAAGACTCCGGCGGTGGTTTCGACCACCCGGGGGTACTCCGACGATCAAGTCAGTATATCTCTCAAGGATAATCAAGTACTTAACTCACTAGCTTGAGCCTAAAAAACGTACCTTAGACCCATGGGGGTGCCTCTCTTTTATAGCCAATCCAATCCTAGTCCCAACAGGAACCCGGTCCTAATGGACTTAGGACTCTTGCTAATCTAGGACTCTCAGTGGAATTAAGACATACTCCCTAAGAGTTTATCTTTACCCCAAACTGAAGTCTTCCCCCAACCTTGGACTCTTGTCCACATCCGTTTGAGCTTCCTCTTCATTCTAGGACTCCTGTCCTTTATCCGCTTATCTCGATTAGATATCTTCGAGGTATCATCGGCCAGCCGAGATAACCTCAAGACAACTACCATAACACGCTGGGAACTCGACGCCGGTGTCACCTCGCCACGTATTGGTACTCGTAAAATATATCCCCATTAACCGCCCCTAGGTTCTATTACCTCGGCATTACGAGGTGATGGAACCTATCTTCAATTTTATCTGCACATCGCCTAAGAACTTTTAGCCGAGATCATTCATTCCAGACGGCATGTCCTCTTGATTCAAATCAACTTCCTTACGTGTATGAAATCATACATCAATCTTCAACCATTCGAGGACGCGTTTCATTCTTCTCGGTTCGTACGTTGGACGCCTACAAGCCGTTTTTTCTTGCGTCAAGCCTGGCGCATCGCATTTCTAAGCGTCATTATTGTTTGTTTTGCCGCTTCACTTTTGACAAAACGTTTGTCTCTCTCTTCGCTTCACTTCGTGATTTTGAAATTCTTGTTCTCTCTCTGAAGCCTTTTTCCTTTCGAATCCTCCATTGCCCCAAGCTCGAAGCTCTGCATTAGGTCCGCTTTGCCATTTCGTGGAGCTCAAGCCGTCGCTTAAGTCACGACCTCTAAGGACTCATCTCGCTTCATCCTTTCCGTAAGCCCTGCTCCCTTCTTTTCCGTTTCTTTGATCGTTATTGGTTTTTCTCGCTTCTAATGTTCTGTTTGTCATGTAATTTTTGAATCATTTGTTGATTTTGCATCTGAATACTTGCACCATCTCACTTCTGTTTTTGGCCTTCCACTTTCTTGTATTCCTGAATCTGAAACTTCTTTTGCTTTCTGCTTTCAGATTTTACGCCTTCCATTCTCATTTATTCGTAGATTTAAGTTTGGGATTTGTTGTAGAACCATCAATCTCTAGGAAAGAACTGAAACAATCAGTACTTAGGTTTTAGCCGAGGTCCTTAAAATCCTTAAGAATACTCTGTTTCTGTAGCCAAACACTTATAAAGACCATGGGTGTGTGGAAACATAGGGTGGATACCCCCACAAAACTAGAACACTTTAGGCAAGAATTCTCCATTCCAGATGACGTCCAACTCAGACTAGCTGGGGAGGAGGACTCCATTATGCCTGATGGCAATAAAATGCCTTTCCCTGTAGTTGCCTTCGTTCAGTGTGGACTTAGGTTCCCTCTTGATATCCTCCTCCGCGAGGTCCTTAACTACTACAGCCTCAACCCTATGCAACTTACCGTAAATGCCTATAGGACCCTTATCGGAATAATAGCTTTAGCTCGGCAAGAGGGTGTTAGAATCACTCTTGCCGATATCCAGTATTGTTACACCATGAGTGCCCTTAACCTTAAGGAGAAAGGTTTTGTGTATTACCTCAAGCCGAGGTCTACCGAATATAAGATTGTAGCCGAGCTCTGAGACTCCAACAAAGGGGCTCTTGAGCATTATCTTATTGTCCTGAGGCGAATTTGGCCGTGAAGAAGTCCACCTTTTCCTCTCCCACTAAGCAAAGAGGGCAAGGGTAAGAGCCCATCTCGAACTACTTAGCTGCTTTTTCTTCAATTTTTCAAAATATTTTATCTGCTTTCATGTTTTGTTCTGCTTTTGCGACGTCACGACCTCCCAAGGACTTTCGCTACCCTACTTCCTCAGTTCGAATCAAAAAGCTTTTGGACCTCCCTTGAGAAAGCAAGGCCCTTTGGTCTTGAACTTCATCCCCACATATACTTCAAAGTTGCCCGACGTTCCAAGAGAGGAAGAGGAGCACCTCCTCATCAATGCCTCCATGAACAAGTTGCTTCCACGTCTGAACCACCCAAGAAAAGAAGCGCCGACGCAGACTCGTCAAAACAAATTGAAATGGAAAACCGAAGAAAGCGGTGCTCAATCTCTTGGCCGACTGCCAGATGACATGGAGGATGAGCCACTCAAACTATGCCCCCACCAAAACCGAAGAGAACCAAGAAGGCCCAACCTAAGGCTAAACTTGAAGGCGATGCCGAGGCCAAGACGCCCGCCAATCTCCCTAGCGGAGGCGGAAGACCACCTATGCTCTGTGAAGAGGTGGTGAGCGACCCTCTGATCTGTCCAATCAAAAAGCAAAGCCTTCAACCTCGGGATCCGGGGTTCCCAAAGTTCCTCGAGCCCAAAATTACACTTGAGGACAGGCTTTATGCTAATGAAAGCGCCTCGGCGTTAACGTCGGCGTGGCACTCAAGATGGCCGTTCTCATCGAAGGTGATCTTGAGAAAACTCCAAGATCGGAATATGAGAACTATGCCCTCATGTTGCAACGCTCCAAGTAAGCCTTGAACTTTGATGATCTTGTTTTATCTTCATACTTGTAAAACATCATTTTCACTCTGTAATAACCTTTGTCTTTATGAGCTGTCGGCCGTTCAACATGCCCACGCCTTCTCTCAGAAGGCATTTGAAACAAGGAGGAGCTCTCTGAATTAAAGAAGGAGTTTGTCGCCTTCAAAAGACCCAAAAAGAGATCAACGAGGATGAAAAACTGGAAGAAGCGAGGCGCCACAAAGGCCCAATCACTTGCTCTTCAAAAGGCCGATTACCAGAACGTCAAGGAAGTTGCCGCGAGAAAAAGGAAGCCGAGGCTAAGAAGGCCGAGGCCGAGAAAGAGCTTAGGATGCTCTGCCACAAAAAGGTGAAATCGGCCGCTTACAACCAAGGCATGGCGGACGTTCTTGAAGACTACAAGCTTCAGTCAAGCAAGCTTGCAACAAAGGATCGTCCTAGGTTGGAATGCTCGACCAAAAGCGATCTTCCATCGACTTCGCCATGGCGCAAGACCGAAACTGCGTCTTCCTTGCCCACTTCCTCCATCTCCAAGCCAAGATGAATCAATAAAGCCGAGGATGAAGATGAAGAAAAAGATGAAGATAAAGATGAACCCTTGGTGAGGAAGGCCAAATCCTCCCAAGGCCGACAGATTTTGGACCTCCCGGGATGAGCAGTCGAGAAGCAATCCAAGGAAGCCGGCTCATTCGCTGTCTCGATATGCTTCTAATTGGGAGAAGTGTTGATGAAACCTTAGCGAAATCGACGCCGAGGTTGCGGTGACAAACACTCCGAGGTCGTGGCAAATAAAGAACACGGGGTTAAATAAAAAGATGCAGAGGTTGTGGACCCAAAGACACCGAGGTGGTTCTTCGAGAACCTTCCGAGGTTCCACCAACCTTCGCTCAAGTTGAAGAAGGACCCTTTGACGCTTTTTTGTTTTCTTCTATTTCTTGTACTTTGTTTTCTTTTTCTTTGTAAGTTGTTCATACTGCGGCCGATGTGCCTCTCTTGTAAACAACTTATTTATCATTTGTTTATTCTTGAATGCTTGAGCTTTTAATTCTTCTTTTCGCTTGAATGATTCTATACTTAGAATATTTTGCATGATTTCGATTCTTCCTTTTTGCACAATCTCCTCGGGTAACATACCGCATTATACGCAAATTTTACTTCTAAGAAGAGATGTCTTTTAAATTGTTACAAATTTCAACAAGCGAGGTCAAGGAATCTTCTCTTAACTTTAACTTGTAAATTGCTACAAATTTCAACAAGTAAAGATAAGGAATTTATCTCGCTTAACTTTAACTTGTAAATTGCTACAAATTTCAACAAGTAAAGATAAGGAATTTATCTCACTTAACTTTAACTTGTAAATTGCTACAAATTTCAACAAGTAAAGATAAGGAATTTATCTCACAACTTTAACTTGTAAATTGCTACAAATTTCAACAAGTAAAGATAAGGAATTTACCTCGGCTTAACTTTAACTTGTAAATTGCTACAAATTTCAACAAGTAAAGATAAGGAATTTACCTCGCCTTAACTTTAACTTGTAAAATGCTAAAAATTTCAACAAGTAAAGATAAGGAATTTATTTATCTCGCTTAACTTCTAAGCATTACTAATGTCTTCTTCGCCTCAATGTGAACCTAAGTTCCTCTTGGGTTCTCATTATTCAAAAACAACATCGTGCCAAGTTGTATAAGTTGAGAAATTACGCTAAGATTTTATTTATCATATCGGAAGAAAAAATCAAACAATATCTAATGATAGAAAAACTTTAAATTACAAGTGTTCCATGGTGCTGGCAATGCTTTGCCCTCATTATCTTCGAGCGTATGCTCCATTCCCTAACAAAATTATTCCAGAGGGGCCTTCGCTTGGGGCCAAGTTTGCCTTCTCTCGCATCCTTCTTATTCGACCACTTTTCTTAAGACCAAGTCGTTGACACTGAAAATCCCTTGGATTGACCTTCTTGTTGTAAGCTTTGGCAAGTCGTTGTCGGTATCTCGCAAGTCGGATTGCGACTTTCTCTCTTCTTTCTTCTAGTAGGTCCGGATCTGGGCTAAGAGCACATCATTAGACCCGTTCTCAACTCCACGTGTTCGATCCTCGATGCCGATCTCCAATGGAATGATCGCCTGTGCCATAAGCCATGGCAAAGGGGGATTCTGTTGATCTTCTCGGCGAGTGCGATAAGCCCGAGCACGTTGGGCAATTCGTCTACCCACTTCCCTTTGGTCGCTCGGCCTCTTCTTTATTCCATCTAGAATGACCTTGTTTGATGCTTGACTTGCCCATTACTTTGGGGAAAGCTTGGTGTTGAGAAGTAATTTTTATCTTGAATTTGGCGCAAAAATTCTTGATGAGTTTGTCAAAGCTGTTCGTTGTCGGCAACGATTGCTCTTGGAATCCCAACCGTAATGATGCTTTTCCAGATGAAGTTCTTCACATCCACATCTCGGATTTTGGCAAGAGGCTCGCTTCTATCCATTTTGTGAAGTAATCCGTAGCCACCAAGAGAGGTACTTAGTTGCCCATTGCTTGGGGCAATTTTCCAACAAGATCCATGCCCCATTGGGCAAACGCCAAGGGCCGAAACAGATTCAAGTCAAGAATGGCTAGTGTATCAATGGTGCAAACCTCGACATTGTTCACACTTCTTTACATAGGCTTGCGATCTTTCGCATATAGGGCCACCAATACCCCGGTAATGGCCCTATGTGCTAACGATTCCCTGCGTGGCTTCAAAAAACTCCTTCATGAATTTAGTAAAAAAAGTCTTCGACTTGAAGAGGGTGTACGCACCTTAAAAGAGGTCCGAAGGATCTTCAGACAGATGTCCTTTGTCGCCGACCGAATCTTGCCGACTTCAACTGACCTTGTGTGCTTCCTTCCGATCTTCCGCAAATTTTGCCTTCTTTAGGAATGCAACAATTGCATCCATCCAAATTAGTCCCAAATCCGCACATAATGCTTCTTGCATTGCGTTCGGTGGTTCTATGCTTCGGGCCCGTAGGTAGTCAATCATTATTGTCCTTGTCTTCCCGGTTTGTACTGAACTTGCCAAATTGGCCAACGCGTCGGCGTGGTTGTTGTCATCTCGGCTAACCTGAAGAAGTCGGCAGTTTTGGAACATGTCTGCCAGCCTGATGGCTTCTTTTACGTATGCCGACATTCTTTCATCTCGAAAGAAACTCTCCTGTAGTTTGATTTACTATAAGTGTGAATCACAAAAATAATTACCTCATCGCCTCTGCTATTGCCGCCTTCAATCCAAGAATCAATGCTTCATCCGCCTCATTGTTCGAGGCCTTGAACCCATCGAATTGATCGCTCCAATATCTCCCCATCGGGGAAATTAACACTACTCAGCCTCCTTGCCCTTGGGTTTGAGCTCCCATCAACAAAAAGTTGAAAGGAATTGCCGATGTAAATCTTTGCAGGTGCGAGTTTCTCCTTCTTGGTTCTTTGGCTTTCGGTGGGCTTCTCTTTCCTTGTGCGGGCATCGTTCATCTACCGACGGAGTCCCGATGTTCGATGTATTCTGGTGAGAACTTCGGCCACAAAGTCGCCAAGACTTGGCCCTTAATTGGTTCTCGGCCTAAACTCCAGTCATATTGGCCCAAAACGACGGCCCATCTTGCAATTCTTCAGTCAAGTCTCCTTGTCGCAACAAGGATTTTAATGGGTGCTCTGTCGGAACCACTATCTTGTGAGCACGAAATAGTGGTTCACTTTCTTGAAGCCATTACGAGGCCAAAGATTAATTTTTCTAATGGCAGATACCTTGTTTCTGCGTCAGCCAAGGTCTTGCTCACATAGTAAACCCGCTTTCGCCCTTTTCTTCTCGGATAATCACAAGACTTCATCGCGTGCTCAAGCTGCTAGGTATAAGAACAGTTCCTCCCCAGGTTGAGGCGTTGAGAGGACTGGGGCCGAGGTAAGGTACTTCTTCAGGTCGGTCAAAGCGGCCTCGCATTCCTCCGTCCATAAAAATCATGGCCTTTTTCACAGATTGAAAAAGGTTTACACTTGTCCGAACTTCGGCTTATAAATATGTTTAGGGCTGCGGCCCTTCCAGTAAGCATCTGAACCTGCTTAGCCGATGTCGGACTCTGTAATTCCAGAATGGCCTTGATTTGATCTGGGCTGGCTTCAATGCCCCTTGTTGTCACTAGGTACCCCAAAAACTTACCGGATCCGACTCCAAACGCGCATTTCGATGCGTTTAGTCGGAGCCGATATGTTTTGAGTATGTTGAAGACCTCTTCTAAGTCAGCGAGATGATCCTTCGGTTCCTTGGTCTTCACGACCATATCATCGATGTAGACTTCCTGATTGACCAATCAAGTGTCACGAACATGGGTCACTGACCTTTGGTAAGTTGCTCCCGCGTTCTTCAACCCAAAGGGCATGACTCTGTAACAGTACAGACCTTTGGGAGTAATAAACGCTGTCTTCTCCTCATCCGGGGGGTACATGGCTATCTGGTGATACCCCCTATATGCGTCCAAGAAGCTCATCCTACCATGTCTAGATGTGGCGTCCACCAACTGGTCGATCTTTGGCAGAGGGAAGCTGTCTTTGGGACAGGCTTTGTTCAAATTTGTGAAGTCTACGCAGACCCTCCACTTGCCATTCTTCTTTTTTACTACCACGGTATTTGACAACCACGTTGGATAATTGGCTTCTCGGATGGCCCTGGCCTCTAGAAGTCTAGCTACTTCCTCTTCCACTGCTTCGACGTGTATCAACGTCGGTCTCCTGGCCCGTTGTATTACAGGTTTGGCCGACCTGTCAACGTTGAGTCTGTGGCATGTGACCTCGGGGTCGATGCCAGGCATTTCATAAGGTGTCCAGGCGAACACCTCAATATTTTTTCTCAGAAAGGCTTCCAACTCCCTTTCTTCTTCTCCGGCTAATCCTGTGCCGAGAAGAAAGAAGCGTTCCTCATCACCCTCTTGGACGAAGACTTTCTTCAATGCTTCTTCACTCTTCTCGGTCGGCTCCTTGCCGACATCATCTAGGACTTTCATGTCCTCTTCTTCAACCTCTGCCTTTGGTTCTCGAATCTTTGAGTTAACTTCATTCTTTGCCATGGAGCGGTTTTACTTCAATCGATCTCCTCTGATTTCCTCAATCCCATGTTACATTGGGAATCGCAGTGATTGATGCAAGGTGGAGAATCGCCCCATTGCATGCAACCACGGCCTCCCGGGATGATGTTGTAAGGCGGCGTATCAATCACAATTCTGTCCTCACCTTCTTTGTGCGGCTTGTACCTCCAAGCTTGTTGCGCCTAAAGGCCACGTCGGCGTTCCATTGAAGCCGACCATCGGGCCGTTTATCGCTCCATGTCATCGGGGTGAAGGCCTAACTCCTTGTAGCATCGACATACATGATGTCGCGAGGCGCCTTGATCAATCAAGATCGTTTCACTGGCACTCCCCAACCCGGAGGGATACTACCAGGGCATCATTGTGCGGGTGCTGAACCATGTCAAGGTCGGCTTCTGTGAAGGTTATCATAGGTGCTCGGCAATCTTGAGGCCGAGCCCTTTTCAGTCCGACCTGGTTAACATGCTGCAGATGTTTCACCCTTTGCGTCTCCCCCCGTATGTCGTTTTGGTTCACCTTTGAGTGGATCACGTTAACCACCCGAGGTCCACACACGTAGTTCTTTGTCTTTGAAGGCATTGCGGTGCTTGAGGCAACCGTGCTGTTCTTCCCCGTTAAGCCTCATCCACAAGATCTCTTAAATGGCCTTGTCTCACGGATCTTCTAAGTGTGCTTTAAGGGCCTGCAACCTGAGTTGGGTGGCCTGCTCATTATGGTAGGCACAACGCCTACCGAGGTTTCTCCCCATGAATTCTCCTTGTGCTCTTCTTGCGCCTGAAAGTAGGTGATTTAATTTGGTCAAGGACCTTTTGGATCGAATTGAAACACCGTAAATCCTTGCTTGTTTAGTCCTCAACTCATCTCTGTTTGTTTTGTCCATTGTTGCCTCGGCCTCGCTTGTGAAGCCGTTGCCTTCATCTTTGTCTCCTTGTTCCCGGTATCCTCCTCGGCTCGTGCATACTTCTCAATCCTCGCCATGAGTTCTTCCATACTCTTGGCGGGGTTTTCGCTAATGACTTCGCGATGGCGGTCATCCTTTAAACCGTTCTTGAAAGAGACGACCGCCACCTCCTGGTTGCACTCAGGTATTCGATTGAACACCTCATAGTACCGCTCTGCGTAGGCTCTGGGGCTCTCATCTTTGCCGATCTTCAGGGCCACCAATCCATCCACCCTCAAAGGTTGCAGTTCGGTTGTTATGAACCCGGCCTCAAACATCTCGGCGAGCCTTCCCGATTCTTACGCTCCCCGGTAGTTTGTGGAACCAATCGATGCAATCTCCCCAAAGGATGAAGGAACACTTTGCGAAACAACGGCTCGTTCCCTTGTATAACGCCATTGAATTCAAAAATAATCCAACATGGAAGTTAGGGTCGACTTACTATCATATATCTGGAACCTCGGCATGCTGAATCTTTTTGGTGCCACGAATTTGTCCAATTCCACCGAGAATGGGGTCCTTGGCTTAACTGGGGGGGTAACTTCGGCTCCAGCATTCTCCTGTTTCCTCTTTGGGTAGTCTCTCAAGTCCTCTTTACTTCTCCTGCAGACTCATTTGTCAATGGACTTGACCTTTTGGCGACTACTCTCGGCCTCATGGTGGCCTTTTGATCCTTCTCCACAGGACGCATCAAAACACAACACGCCGGAACATGCCGATGTTCTTTGGGGTCTGCATCCTTCTCGCGATGTGTCCTTCGGGACTCTTCTCTCCTCGGCTCTTCTCGGCCGACCTCCCTGGATGGTCGGTGAGAGTGCCTTCCGCTCCTCGTATCTTTGAGGGCTTGGGACTTCTTTCCGTCCCTTCTTTTGGGCGTTTGCTGCTGGCATTGGTGTGTCCTGCAGCGGGTATGGCGGGTGCAGGACATTATTCTGCATCACAAAGATGTCGACCGGTTGAAGGGCAGCCAGTTTATGGGCCATCTCCTTTACTTCTTCATCCTCCTCGGACATCTGTCTTTCCGTGTCCAGAGGTCATCCTCGTTGTAGTACTTGCTCGGTTCGCTTTCGATGTGTCGCCGTCTGGCGGCGTCTTTTTCTGCGTGATTCTGATCACGAGTTTCTTCGTTGCGGTCGCCTCCTTCCACGTTAGGATCGACAGGTCTTCCACTCCCAGATGGAGTGTCGTCCCCAATATTTTCCTTCTGCACGTTATTAGCCATCTACTCTTCTTTCTTTCTACCAGACCGCGCCAAATTGCGTAAATGCATTTTCGATCACACTGCCCTCCTTAGTGATTCAGCAGAAGAACACAGGCAGAGTAGACGGCTCCTTGTAACCGCGAAGGAAAAGACTCCGGCGGTGGTTTCGACCACCCGGGGGTACTCCGACGATCAAGTCAGTATATCTCTCAAGGATAATCAAGTACTTAACTCACTAGCTTGAGCCTAAAAAACGTACCTTAGACCCATGGGGGTGCCTCTCTTTTATAGCCAATCCAATCCTAGTCCCAACAGGAACCCGGTCCTAATGGACTTAGGACTCTTGCTAATCTAGGACTCTCAGTGGAATTAAGACATACTCCCTAAGAGTTTATCTTTACCCCAAACTGAAGTCTTCCCCCAACCTTGGACTCTTGTCCACATCCAGGTTTGAGCTTCCTCTTCATTCTAGGACTCCTGTCCTTTATCCGCTTATCTCGGATTCCGATATCTTCGGAGGTATCATCGGCCTAGCCGAGATAACCTCGGCACAACTACCATAACACGTGGGGAACTCTGCTGACACTTCGGTGTCACCTCGGCCACGTGTTGGTACTCAGAAAATATATCCCCACAGTTTCGATACAGATTCCACATGAATTTTGATTTTTGTTTTGAATTTTATGTAAGTATTTCGATTTGATTTTGTTCAGCTTTGATCGAGTGCATTTTTGTATTAGGTTTTTATTTTCAGTTTTGATCAATTCGTAATTAAGTTCCGATTTGATTTTGTTTTTCAGTTTCGATTTGATTTTGTGACATGGTTTAAACAATTCGTAATTAAAGAGAGGCTAGCTCAATGAAGTTGTTTATGATTTTTGGAGTCGATTTTTCATTTTCTGTTATTGATCAATTTTAGACAGATGCCATCTTCATAGAGTTGATTTTTATTTTTTGGAATTAATTTTGATTCTCTGTTTTTTGATCAATTTCAAAGAGTGTTGACAGTATAGTTGATTTTGATGTTTAGAGTTCATTTTTCGTGCTCTGTTTTTCATTAACATGCTGATCAATAATAAGTTTTGTTCTTTATTTTTTCAAACCAGAGAAATTTGTATAACCAAAAAAATTTCATTATCTGCACTTTTGTTGGTATAGTCCAGAGAAAATTGTAAGTTTGTTATTATAATCCAAAGTTTCTAATGCAGATTGAATCTGAGAAAGTGAATGCAAGTTCTTAAATTTCTCTAGACTTTTATTTGTAGTTGATAGAAAATTATAAGTTTGTTATTCACTTTCAGTTTGTAGTTCAGAGAAAATTATAAGTTTGTATAAAATGAATATAATTTTTTGTTTTTTTGAGTAAAAGTTCTTAAATTTCTCTGAACTTTTATGCTGTTATTGTGAAGTGTTTTTATGTTGAACAAATTATTTTTCTTGTTTTTTCTTTCAGTTTCGATGGACAATGCAGTGTTGTTGCTGTGCAAATATGGGGATGATACTATTGTCATTAATGTTTCATGTGAATTGAATTTTGATGAATTGGTTGGCATTTTGTGTAAAACATGGGAGAATTTGAAACCAGAGACTATGTGTATTTCATATTCTATTGTGGGCCATCCAAATTGTATGGTTCGGAATAATATTGATTTTCTGAATATGTTGAGGGTTGTTTGTGCACGCGGTGTTGATATAGTTGATGTTTCAGTTAGTAGGTGTAATACTTCTTATGAAGAGGATGAAGTGGGGTCTAATTGGGTAGATGTTGTGGATGGTGAATGTGATAGGCTGGTGGATATTGAAAGGAATTCACTCTCTAAGTTTTGTTCTCACCAAGAAAATGTGTTATTGTCAGCTGGTTGGCGAAATAATATTACGAGTGTTGGACAAAAGTTTGAGGGTAGTGTGGTTGAGTTTCGTACTTTTTTATGCAAGTATGCTATTGAGGTTGGTTTTCAGTTTACGCATGTTAAAAATGACAAGCTGAGGGTTACGGCAGAATGTGCATATAAGGAATCAAGGGGATGTATGTGGCGTGTACATGCTTCAGTTGAAAAAACAAATGGGTTCTTCTACATAAGGACTTTGAACAATGAACATACTTGTGGTGTGGCGGTTCGTACGAGTAAACATGCTAGGATGAGTTCCAGCTTAGTTTCTGGGCTGATACTTGAAGAGGTAAGTGCAAAATCTTTAACTCGTCCAGTGGATGTTGTCAAAGAAATGAAAGACAAGTATGGGGTCTCAATCAGTTATAGCTGTGGTTGGTTGGGGGTTGAAAAAGCAAAATGTAGTACATATGGAGATTCTTGTTTGTCATTCGATCAATTACGGTGGTATTTTGATGAGGCATTGAAAAACAATCCAAGTAGTCGTTTTGAGTTAGATTTTGAAGATAACAAGCGTTTCAAAAGAGTGTTTGTGGCTTTTCATGCATGCTGAGAGGGTAATTTATACTAAATTGGGCCGAGCTGATAGTTGGGCCGAGGTAAGCCCAAATGAGAAAGGCGACTTGTACCTGCCGAGGAGTCTTCTTGATGAAGTTCGGTTGTAAGGCTCACATGATGTAGCCCGGTTTCTTTTCGGTCCGGTCGTGTCCCAACCTGAGTATGAGAGCAACTTCTTCAGACCGTATGCGTTAGTTCGGTTAGTCACTCCTACGGGTAGTCCGGTCTGGGCATGCGAAACCGGAGTAGGAGTGAGGTAATAAAGAGCCGAACTAACAATCTGTTCGTCTGTATTTGCCAGATTAGTACGGCAGTGGGTAGTCCGGACGTCATTGATTACTTCGGTCATAGCATTTGGGAAACCGAGGTAATCTATGACTCTGAATGTAGTTCGGTTTAACCCCCTTATGTCTAGCTCGGCCTAAGCATGAGAATGCCGAGGTAAGGGAGAGAAGTAAAGGACCGAACTATGGGTTACTTCGGCCATAAAGGAGTTCGGCCATAGCAAAGCCATCTCACTTGGCCTAAGCAGTGAGGAGGGTGTTGGAGGATAAGCATTATCTTCCCAGAGTTTAAATCCTTGGAGGACTCTACACTTGGAGGGGTAAGAATCCTACCAGGATTGTGCCATGTGAAGTCTATATAAGCTCATCAATAACACCTTTAGATAGGTAATACAATTTTGCTCCCTGAATACATTGAGCTTTTGCCTTCTTGTCTTGCTTACTGACTTAGGCATCGGAGAGGTTTCCGGCACACACCCGCCGGCTAGCTCACGTTGATATTTTCAGGTGGTGGAACGACATCGTACAGAGGAACGAAGACTTGATCAACAGGATTATACGAGAAGGTGTATTTCTTTCCCGTACAATTGGCGCCGTTTGTGGGAAGAGCAGACAAGAACAACCTCTTGATCAAGTTTTTCTCGAACATCAATGGCAAACAACGAAGAATTGCCTCAGTCCGCCATTGACGGATTAACTCCAGAAGGAGGTGCAAGGCGCGAAGGCCTACCTTTGGTCCCTCCCATGGCGAGCCTGGAACCACAGAGGCAGAATTCCAGGAGGGATGCGAGGGGACGAAGGAGAAATAGCAGCCCTCATCCCTCTCGTTCGCAAAGTCCAGAAAGACAAAGGCGTAGAGTTGATCCTCAAATTCTGGAGGATCGCGTCCGAGAACAAGACGAACTGATCCGTAAGATGGCGGCGGACATGGAGTCATTGAAGCGCCAGATAAAAGGAAAAGAAGTGGCGACAGGAGTGGGGTGCAACAACAAGACGCCCCCTCGCCACTCCGAGGGTCGTGGAAGGAATTCTACACCCTCTCAACGGAAGACGAAGCCTCGGGACGAGCGTCACGCGATCCGTAACTTCGGGACTCGTCACTCCAGTGCGAGAGGACGAGGCGAGAGGTCATACTGCGAGGAGTACCTATTGGTCTTCACACACACACCATAAGAGGACCAGACAGACGGAATTACCTAGGTCGTCCGACATAAGGTCCATGTTGGAAAAAAAGGCACGATGGAAGGAGGACGCCAGACGCGATCCCCACAGGTTCCTTTGCTTGCAGCGATTGGCTCCTCGGACGCATGGAAGCGTCGAGGTTGGAATGCCAAGGCCACACTTGGCATATGAACCAGCGGATAAGGCATTGGCGAGGCTGCAAACCTCACCATTCGTCCCAGAGATTGAAAACGCACCCCTTCCGTCAGGCTTCCTACAACCCAAATTCACGACGTATGAAGGGAAGACGGACCCTTACACCCACTTAAGCCACTTTCGCCAGGTTATGGCTGTATACCGACGGAATGAGGCGTTGATGTGTATCCTGTTCCCGTCAAGCCTTGGCGACCTAGGCTTGACTTGGTTTGAGAAGCTTCCAGAAGGCAGCATAGCCTCCTGGGCGCAATTGGCAGAGGCGTTTGTAACCCGGTTCAGAACAAACACAAAAACTCCGGTGGAGATCGACCAGTTGCTCTCCATCGACATGGGCGACAAGGAGACCCTGAGATCATAGCGATCGCTCTTGGGAGACATTCAACAGATTGGGATCGCCCAACTAACCTCGCCATTCGCTTGATACAAAGAGGCCTTCGGTCGGGAACAGGTGAGGACTCTATCACCATGACTCCACCACTCACCATGGAGGCCACGATGGAGAGAGTGCATCAAGACATCGAGGTGGAAGAGGATGGCGCCGTGCCAAGGCAAAAAGCTGGCGCCAAGCAACACGAGAGAAGAAGACCTCGGCAAAGGTCAATACGGTAGATCGCCAAAACCGAAGCAGACGAAACAAGCGAGACAACGAGGAGACCAAGACAAGAGATGGTTAAGAGTCCGAACTGCCATAACCACGGTGTTCAAGAAACCGATCTACCGTATACTCAGTGAGATTCGAGACGAGCCTTTCGTCAAGTGGCCTGCCAAGTTAGGCGAGGCACAGAAGGATTATGATGATAGATCGGATGCACCTTCCACAAGGAAAAGGGGCACCGGTATCGCCTGCAGATTGAGGCAACATCTGGAAGAATTGGTGGCGGCGAAGCCACGGATAAATACATAGAAGGAGGCGCGGGCCCCCAAGACCACAACCTCCCCAATGGAATGCCAATCGACGCCCATACAAGGCACCATCAACGCGTAATCCATGGAGTCTTTGAACGAGGCGTGTATGCGAGCTCGAGAGGTTCAATCAAGAAGCGAAACACTTGAGAGAGGTACTAAGTGCCCAACCAATCGTCAAAAGGGCGAAGCCACAAACATCATGTCCTTTTGGATAAAGACTTGGACGAGAATATATTGCCCACACAACGATGCCTTGGTCGTCACTCTCGAGTCAAGGATTTTGACGTCTGCGGATTCGATTGACCAAGGTAGCTCGTGCGAAATCATGTACTGAAACTTTCAAGCAACTCAAGTTGCAAGACAAGGACTTAGCCCTGCTGTATCCTCTCGATTGGATTTAACTCTATGCGAGTGGCGGTCGGCAAAATCATTCTCCGGTCGAGGCGGAGTGTGGCCAAGCAAGTGGAATTACAGGTGTTAAAGGTTCCTCCACCTACAACATCATCCTAGGCGAGAACATGGTCACGCCATGCGCTCGGTGGCATCCTCCTACCACCAAGTGATGAGGTTCCCCAAACACGGAGTAATAGAAGAGGTTTATGGAGACGGATAATGTCCAAGCGGTGCTTCAAGCAACAAATGGCAGCAGCAGCCAAAGGATATGTTCATTCGGTTGAAGAACCAGAGAGTAATGAACTATTCGCGGATGTTGGCAAAGGTGATCAAAAGCGATGGAGGACTGGTAGAAGTCAAAATAGATGAGAAGAACGGAAAAGTTCTTCCTACTTGGATCGTCGTTATCCAAAGACCGAGAGATTGGAAGTCTTGGAATTTCGACCTCCAACATCGAAGTGTTCTTTGGACCCCATACGACATGCCAGGCATTGACCCCAACTTCATTTGCCATCAGCTCAATGTCCACCCTTCTGCTAGACCAGTCATCCAACGCACGTGCAGATCGGCACTCCACCACACCGAGATAGTGGCCGAACAGGTGGGTAACTTCTTAGTAGCGAGGCGATTAGAGGTGCACTACGGTGGATCTCTAACACATAGTAGTGCCAAGAAGAATGGGAAGTGGCGCGTCTGCATCGACTATAAACTGTCAACAAAGCATGTCAAAAGACAGTTTCCCCACCGGATAGATCAATTGGTGGACCTAACGGCGGACACCGAAAGCTTAGCTTCCTTGACGCATCTGAGAGGCTACCATCGAGATAGCCATGCACGAACCAGATCGAGGAAATGCGTCCTTCACCACTCCAAGAGGACTATATTGTTACAAGGTCATGCCCTTTGGCCTAAAGAACGCAGGGGCGACATTTCAGAGAATGGTTACCAAGATGTTTGAGCCATTGTTAGGCAGAACAATGGAGGCTTACATCGACGACATGGTGGTCAAAAGCAAGGATGCGGGTGACCATCTAAGGGACCTAGACGAGATGTTCCAGATCCTGAAGCAACACAAGCTACGCCTTAACGCTTCCAAGTGCGCATGATTGTGTAGGGTGCAGCAAGTTTCGGGTTTCTGGTGACCAAAGTATCGAGGAGACCCTCCCAAATCAAAGCAATTCAAGAGTTAGAGAGGCCTAACTCAGTGAAAGAAGTGTAGCACCTCACTAGCATGGCGTGGCTAACCGATTCATCGGCCGGTCTTGACCAGTTAAATCCATTCTTTCGATCATTAAAAGCTAAGTTTGAGTGGGACGAAGAATGCGACCGAAACCGGAGAGTTTGAAGGAATACATGTCTTCTCCACCACTACTTGTCACCCCGGTCCACGGAGAAGAACTCTTCTCTACTTGGCGATCTCTCGGACGCTTGATAAGCGCGGTGGTGGTTCGGCGAAGAATCCAACATCTACCTATCTTCTATGTCGGCAAGACATTCTTTGGGAGCCGAAACAAGGTACTTGCCTCTAGAGAAGTTAGCACTGGCCTTAATGATGGCCTCCCGGAAATTGGCGCACTACTTTCACGCCCACACCATTGTCGTCCTCACAGCCTTTCCACTAAAAGCTTTGTTTGAGAGGGCAAACTTTTCTGGGCGGATTTTGAAGTGGGCAGTGGAGTTGGGACAATATGATGTGAAGTTCCAACCCAGGACCGCAGTAAAGGCCCAATCTTTGGCAGACTTCGTCGCAGAGTTCACTCTGGGAAGCCACCAAGTCTGCCCAATCGATCTGACTGACACAACCAAACTAGGGATGGAGATTGACGCCGGAATAGCGCAACCCCTAGTCGAGGTTACTCAGCCGGAGCCTGAGGCAGACCATAATAGAGAAGGCAAGGAGAAACTAGACCTTGCTACACCAAGTCAGAACTCGCCTACAACCAATGACTTGGTCTCATTAGAAGACAAGGGGCAGACTGCAACCATGGATCACGAAGAAAGCCCCAACGACATTCCAGACCCCACAACATCATCTGATCCCTCCACATGCTGGAAGTTGTTTGTTGGGGAGATGTGGAAGCTCTTTGTGGATGGGGCATCCAACCGACATGGCGCAGGACTTGGCATAGTCCTCATCTCTCCAGACGGATTAGTAGTGGAACAAGCGATCAACCTTGGCTTCCCAGCATCAAACAATGAAGCCCAGTCTGGCGCTTGGCGGGACTCAAGTCGGCCTACATGAAGGCCACCGAACTCATGGTCTACTGATGACACACAGTTGGTGGTAAATCAAATTTCCGGGGACTACGAAGCAAAGGATGAAAGAATGGCTAAGTACCAAGACTTAGTCAGGACAGAGATCAAGAAGTTTGAAGTCGTCAGAATAGAACAAATTGGCAGGGAGGAGAATAGTAGAGCAGACGAACTAGCGAGCCGCCTCAATGGCGTATACCTCCATCCCACATCCTCTATTGATCGACTATCCGCCTGCACCAAGTATTGAAGACCCGGAAAGTGAAAAGGTATGTTGTGCGGAGTTAGGTCCTTCTTGGATGGATCCCATCATCTCGTTCTGAAAAGACGGCACTCTACCGAAAGATAAGAAAGAAGCCAACAGAATAAGAGCCAAGTCATAACGATTTTGGCTCTCTCCATCCTTAGCTTTATACAAGAAATCGCTGGGACCTTACTTAAAGTGTGTTCACCCCAAAGAAGGTGGAAGCATTCTTGTTCGAAATACATGAGGGTGTATCGGCTGACCATCAAGGAGGAAGGTCATTGGCATACCGAGCTATTTCACAAGGATATTGGTGGCCCTACATGCAAGCAGATTGAGAAGTATGTCAAAAAGTGCGAAAAGTGTCGAAGTTTAAGATCAAATACATCAACTGCCAGAGAACTCCTACCTCTCACTAGTCCATGGCCTTTCGCAATGTGGGGCCTAGACATAGTGGGACCACTCCCCAACGACACCGAGCAACAGAAGTTCTTTCTTGCGACAGCAGACTACTTCACAAAGTGGGTGGAAGCGAAGCCTTGGTGTCAATCAAGGAGAAAGATGTGAAGAAGTTTGTCAGCGTAACATCATTACTGCTTTGGTATACCAAAAGCTCGATTTGCATAACGGCACTCAATTTGATGGCGAAATTTTGAAGCTTTTGTGAAGAATACAAAATAGAGTTCTACAACTCCACCCCGGCATATCCCCAAGCAAATGGACAGGCAGAAGCGTCAAACAAGGTAGTCTTGGATGGATTGAAGAAAAGGTTGGAAAAAGCCAAAGGCAAATGGGCAGAAGAGCTCCCACATGTTTTATGGGCTTACCGCACCACACCTCGGCGCTCGACAGAGAAACACCATTCTCCTTAGCATATGGCATGGAAGCGGTCATCCCCTTAGAAGTAGGCCTTCCTACAATTCGGAGCGAAAATTTTGATCCAGACTTAAATGGCGAAGCAATTACATTAGAACTTGACCTTGCGGAAGAAAGAAGAGACAAGGCATTGGTTCACATCGCCGCCTACCAACAAGAATTATCCAGGAAATACAACAAAACAGTACATCCAAGACAATTCAAGATCGGCGATTGGGTGCCATAAAGTTGTGGGCAACACATTGGTCCCAGGAGATGGCAAGTTAGGTCCCAACTGGGAAGGTCCTTACAAAGTGGTTGGATTAGCGGGCAAAGGGGCATACCACTTGGAAGATCAGGACGGCAAAGCAATTCCTAGGCCATGGAACACTGCTAATCTCAAGATATTTTACTTTTAGTTTTTTTTCTAAGTATGTGTAATTTTCAACTTTCTCAATAAAACAAGTCGATTCTTTTCAGTATATTTGTTTTCCATAGAAAGTAGTTTTAGCAAGTTAGTAGCATTGTAAACATAGTTGGCCGGAATAACCAACTATTAACCCTCCTAAGCCCAGGATCAGGATCCAGGCTGCAGGACGTTTGGTCGGAATAACCAAACATTCTAAGCTGGCTGGAAAAACCAACTTAGTGGTTGGCTGGATTAAACCAACACTTTGTACTCTTCAGCCGAAGTATGGGCATGGCTGAAGAGTGGTTGGCTGGATTAAACCAACTCTTTGTACTCTTCAGCCGAAGTAAGTTATATCGGCTGAAGAGTGGTTGGCTGGATTAAACCAACACTTTGTACTCTTCAGCCGAAGTAAGTTATATCGGCTGAATAGTGGTTGGCTGGATTAAACCAACACTTTGTACTCTTCAGCCGAAATATGGGCATGGCTGAAGAGTGGTTGGCTGGATTAAACCAACACTTTGTACTCTTCAGCCGAAGTATGGGCATGGCTGAAGAGTGGTTGGCTGGATTAAACCAACTCCTTGTACTCTTCAGCCGAAGTAAGTTATATCGGCTGAAGAGTGGTTGGCTGGATTAAACCAACACTTTGTACTCTTCAGCCGAAGTATGGGCATGGCTGAAGAGTGGTTGGCTGGATTAAACCAACTCTTTGTACTCTTCAGCCGAAGTAAGTTATATCGGCTGAAGAGTGGTTGGCTGGATTAAACCAACTCTTTGTACTATTCAGCCGAAGTAAGTCATATCGGCTGAAGAGTGGTTGGCTAGCAAGTTAGACAGCTAACCGAGATCACAGTTGCACAAATAAGTTCATGAAAAAATACACTACAAACTCAAGCATGCAAGCAGAGAACCGGAATAAGAGTTGATAATTTTTCATTGAACAAACAGAGGAAGTACAACTGTGGGGCTTTAGCCCGGTTACAAAAGTTCGCACAAGAGAAAGAAAAAGTACAAGATCAATCAAACAGATCATCTATTTCGGCATCAAGACCGGTGCCGGTCGACATATGTACTCGGTTTAAATACGAGAGCCGTCTCGGTTGGGAATTCCGACACTGCATTTTCGGTTGATGCCTCCAACCGAGTTGATTGGTCACTGGTTTGATCTGGGTCAGCCGGAATCTCAGTTGCTTCTTCTTCATCATCATCTTCTTCATCAGATGAACCAAGAAATTGGTTCTGGATCTCGTCGGCATATTCCTTCAGCGAAGCCGGAATAAAGTACTCCGGAGCATTGTAGACCTCGGTTTGGTCCACAGAGCTTCTCCACAAAGACTTCGCCACCACACTTGAAGAACAATTCTTTGGCGACCTCGCCGCAGAGAGTAGCACCGGCTTCTTTAAATCCTTCTTTGGATGCACCTCAATCTTCTTCTCCACTCTGTTATTTCGGTGTTTTCTTGGTTTCAAGAGCGCCATCTCCACAGTATTTATCTTTCGTTTCGGTCACGGCCCGCTGTTTGTCACTATCGGCCGAGGCAACCAGTCCGGTCAGACGCACTACCTCGGCCTCTAGTTCGGCCGACCTTTGTTTTGAAGCGCCCATTGGCCGGCGTCCTTTATTGCGTGCCTCGTGGTTTCGGAGTTCCATTATTTGCTGTGGGCAATGGTGTTCTTCTGAATGGCACGCAAAGGAGAGTTCCTTGTGAGACCGAGCTCGAGTTTGAAAATTAGATTGATCAAAGACAAAAGCAGTCTTACCAAAATCATCGACTTGGTAGATGACGAATGGCCTTGACTCGGTGTTGTTTGCTTCTTGTGGTGCTCCATGTCTTTGGGCAGACAAACACCCCTAGCGAGGTTGTGGGCTAGTAGGTGATCCTTGTCAGGAACAACAGAGTCATCTTCGTGGGTATCTCGCTTGTTGAAGGCGAAGGTGGAGCCCATTTGTTTTTAGTGACTTGGTGAGATGATTCGGTTGGAGGTTGAGTTCGGGGTTCGGTGGAAGGATGGGGTTGACCTCGTCAACCAAGCGGCCTTTCGGTCTCGATGGTCCGGCGCTTAGCTCAGCGTGAGGATGATGGTTGTTGTGAAGGAAGAGCTATGATGGTTTCGTGATTAATTTGGGATGGTGGCACTTGCCCTTGTGGTTGCGGTGAGCATGGCCCTCATCTTGTTTTCTTCGCCATCTCTGTTAATTTGTGAGAGGCACGAGGATAATTTCAGGCAAGGTTGGGTCCGGTTCTGGTGGGTCTTCAAGGAGAAAATCTGTTACTCTTGCTTTTCGTCGGCCGGAGTATCGGTAGGTCGGCTCAAAGTCAAGAAGTTTGCCCAACTTCTTTCTCTCACGGTCTTGTGTAGTCTGCGGCAAGGTTGGGATGACCGTACTGGGAATGGAGGAAAGCTAAATCTGCAAAAAATGAATTAAGTGTTAGTTTGGTTAGAGAGAGGAAAACCGAAATAAACAAAGTAAGGAATGCAACCGAAGTATGAATACCGGGCTCTCCTTTCTTCCAGTTTATTCTTCGACCAGGGATCCGGGCCTGGAAGTCTTCAAAATTTTCGGAGACCCAGAAGAAGTCATCATCGTTTAAGTCCTTGTCCGGTGTGTGTTTTATTATTTTTTCTCGGCCACGGCGTATTCTCAAGTAATAGCACCAGCCGTCATTCTTTGAGCCTATTGAATATTGGTGTAGTATTTCGGCTAAACCGAGGTTGAGGCCGGTTTGTTGGTTTAAAGCGGCTATACCCATTATTATTCTGTATGTATTGGTGGACAGTTGTGTGGGGCATAGTCTGGTTTGTCTTAAAAATTCACATATAAGGGGCTGGACTGGGAATCTGAGTCCGGTCTCTATTATGGATTGAATGGTGAAGGGGACAAAGCCTTCATTGTCCCATGGATCTATATTTGGTTCGGCTAGTATGAGATTTACATCGGCTGGGATTTGGTAGTCCTTCCTAAAGTCATGCAGGCCTCCTGGGGTTTCTACAAGGATTACATGCTTGCCCATTTGCCTATAAATTAAGAATAATTTATTTCGATTGAGTGAGTGTGCTCGAGAAGTTCCGGTGGCTGAGGACACACTTGGCAACCTAGGTGCAAAGTAGGAAAACAAGGAGTTAAGCCGCAGATCCTAGACCGTGCTATGAAAACAAAGCAAGAAAAAATGGTTTTATTTCGGCTCTACAAGGTCTGTGGATTCTACATCGGTTTACAGCGAGTGCTCGTTATCTCGGTTTCTGAGTGTTTTGTTATCTCGGTTTCAAGTTTTCTTACTTGGTTAGGCCCCAAGTGACTTATATGAGTTGATGCGGAACTCAAAAAGGCTTAGCAACCCCCGAGGCTTAGCTCGGTCGGAGGTCAAAATTTCAATTCAAGTATGTTTTTATTTCTAAGGTATATCATATAGAAACCAATTAAAACCATGGTGGCATATACAAGCTCTAGTCCGGTTTGGTTTGCCTAGATTTTCATATGACAAGAAACAAGATCCTAGTTGATTCTGGCGTGCATAAAGATCAAAAAGTGTTCTCTTTGAATCAGCGTGTTCAAGGTGTTCTTGAGAAGTTCTTTAGAAAGTACAGGCATGGAAGAAGAAAAACAAAGTGTTTTGCAACAACATATAATATGAGCAACTATGGAGTAAAGCGAAAGTAAAAACAGTGAAAAGAGAAGCAGATTCGGAAAAAGCTTACCAGGAAGGGAGAGAGGCTAGAGGTAAAAGCAGGCGTAGCAACAGCAATGGAGGGCACGAGCTCTTGAGACGCAAGAAGGAAGAGCAATAGAGGCAGCAGAGAGAGAGGAGATGAACAGAGTGAGAAGTGATTCTGAAATGAAGGGTTGATTTTGTGTAAAAGGTGTTTTTGGAGGGAAGTATTCAAAAAGCGTGAAACACAAGGACGGCGTTACAGCTGGGGGTGGCCAACCAGGGTTTGCCACGTGTCATTGGAAGGACAATCGATTCGATTCTGGTGAAGAGCGTTTTGACCGGACGTGTCTGATCTGACCTAAGTTTAGCTCGGTTGGAAAAATTAAAGGGTCTTAGCTCGGCTGGAGAGGCTAATGGGTGTTTTAGCTCGGCTGAAGAGGTTAAGACTAGCTCGGTTGGTGGACAGGTAATCCCAATCATGCTTTGCAGATGGAATTAAGGGGCAATTGAGAGGGTAATTTATACTAAATTGGGCCGAGCTGATAGTTGGGCCGAGGTAAGCCCAAATGAGAAAGGCAGCTTGTACACCGGTCAGGGAGTGCTGCGGTAGTTCGGTTGTAAGGCTCACATGATGTAGCCCGGTTTCTTTTCGGTCCGGTCGTGTCCCAACCTGAGTATGAGAGCAACTTCTTCGCATCAGTCGTTAGTTCGGTTAGTCACTCCTCTGGGTAGTCCGTCTGCATAAACCGAGTAGGAGTGAGGTAATAAAGAGCCGAACTAACAATCTGTTCTGTCAGATTTGCAGATTAGTACTGTGATGGTAGTCCGGACGTCATTGATTACTTCGGTCATAGCATTTGGGAAACCGAGGTAATCTATGACTCTGAATGTAGTTCGGTTTAACCCCCTTATGTCTAGCTCGGCCTAAGCATGGGAATGCCGAGGTAAGGGAGAGAAGTAAAGGACCGAACTATGGGTTACTTCGGCCATAAAGGAGTTCGGCCATAGCAAAGCCATCTCACTTGGCCTAAGCAGTGAGGAGGGTGTTGGAGGATAAGCATTATCTTCCCAGAGTTTAAATCCTTGGAGGACTCTATGCAAGGAGGAGTAATCCTAGAAGGACTCTACACTTGGAGGGGTAAGAATCCTACCAGGATTGTGCCATGTGAAGTCTATATAAGCTCATCAATAACACCTTTAGATAGGTAATACAATTTTGCTCCCTGAATACATTGAGCTTTTGCCTTCTTGTCTTGCTTACTGACTTAGGCATCGGAGAGGTTTCCGGCACACACCCGCCGGCTAGCTCACGTTGATATTTTCAGGTGGTGGAACAACATCGTACAGAGGAACGAAGACTTGATCAACATGATTATACGAGAAGGTGTATTTCTTTCCCGTACACATGCATTGCTGATTTCAAATATTGTCGGTCATTGTTTTTTCTTAATGGAACATTTTTGAAAGAACGATACAAAGGAATTATGCTTGCTGCAACGGGGAAAGATGGGAATGAAGGTAATTGTAAATATATATAATTTTATTTAAGTATGTGAATTTTCTATACATGTATGAATTGAGTGAATGTGGTTTTTCTCTGACACTTTGAATTTTCTCTAGTTTTGGCCACTGTGTGGATTTTGTATTGTTGTGGCCACTGTGAGAATTTTCACTGGATTTTGGTTAGTGTGTGAATTTTCTCTGGATGTTGTCATTTGTGTGACTTGTATCTATAGTTGTTCACTAAGTGAATGTTCTCTGGATATTCTGATTGTGTGAATTTTCTCTGTAGTTGGTCACTAAGTTAATTTTCTCTGGATGTTGCCAATGTGTGAATTTTCTCTGTAGTTAGTCACTAAGTGAATTTTCTCTGGAGTTGGGTACTAAGTGAATTTTCTCTGGAGTTGGGCACTAAGTGAATTTTCTCTTGATGTTTGTAGTGTCAAATTTCTCTGGTTGTTTATTGTTCTAATTTTCTCTGTATGTGTATATCTAAAATGCTTGTTACTATTTGTTTTGTAGGTTTTTTTTCCTATAGCTTTTGCTGTTATTGATGCTGAGAATAAAGACAATTGGTGTTGGTTTCTTGAACATTTATGTGGAGTATTGGGATCAGAAAGGGTGATAAGTTTCATATCAGATCGACATTGTGGTATTGTGGAAGGAATTGCTAGGTTTTTCCCTAACTGCTTTTATGGATTTTGTCTTGAACATCTAAAGAGAAATTTGAGGGATAAGTTGTCATGTGAAAACACAAATTTGGTTAGGGAGACGATTGTGTCCAAGTTTTCAGAATGTGCATATGCGCCAACAAAGGCATCATTTCATTTCAAGTTAAATGAATTAAAAAGGGAGGGAGGAGACATTGTGAGTGTTTTCTTGAGAAGTTTACCATATGAAAATTGGAGTGATGCATATTTTGAGGGGAAACGTTATGGTGAGATGTATTCAAATGTTACTGAGTCATTCAATTCATGGATACGAGACGCTCGGCACTTGCCAATAACAAATTTGGTAGACATGATATGGTTGCAAATCATGAATATGAGGTCTGATAGGAGGTTGCTCTCTAGTAAATGGAATAAAGTTCTCTGTATTCTTATGGATAGTGTATTGGAGAAGGCTTTCTTGGATGGGAGGACATGGAATGTGAGTTTATCATCTGATAATGTCTTTGAAGTGCATTGTTTTCCTTCGGTTATGGTTGATCTTGGGTTGAGAACTTGTTCCTGTCGAAAATGGGAAATAAATAGGTATCTATGTCAACATGTTGTTGTTGCAATTTTTAGGAGTGAAAAGAATTTGAATTCATTTGTTGAACCATTTTTTCATGCTGATATGTATCGTCAAGCATACTCATTTTCAATTGGCCCAGTTCCAACTGTTGAAAAACCTGTGTGTAGCATTGAAGATGCTATGATTTTACCTCCATTGAGCAAGAGACCAGTTGGGAGGCTGAAGAAGAACAGAATAGCTTTTACTGGAGAGTTTAAAAGGGTGATTAAGTGTAGTCGTTGTGAGAGTATTGGTCACCATAATAAGAGGACATGCAAGGAACCTTTGTTAAATAGTTGAGGATTATACATTTTATTGATTGAATAATACATTACATGTTTACTTTGTGTATTTTGTTTTGTGAAATGTATTTTTTAGACAGTGTATATAATAATATCAATCAAATTCATCCAGAGAAATTTTCCAATATCAGTTAAAGTGTGCATTGTGTTTGTTGATACAGTGGGTTTGTAATACCTGTCAAATTCATCCAGAGAAATTTTCCTATGGCAGATAAAATTCTCTGTGTATTGTGCTTTGAAGCTTCAAATTCATCCACATAAATTTGACAATGGCAGAGAAAAGCACTGTGTGGATTGTGTTTTTTGAATTTGATAATTGTTTTGTACTAACACAGTGCATTAGAGATTGCATGATCATATAGGCACCTTCTTTGGCACGATAGGAGTTAAATTTCTCTGTGAATTTCTTGTAACTTCATATCAGTCATTTCAAGAAATGTGCACACCAGACAGAGCATACACAAAATTATTGCACTGAGTACAACCAAGAAACAAAATTAAGCTCTTTTGAAATTTCTCTGAGTTGAGAATTTCTCTGGACCAGAGAATAATTTCTCTAGACTCACTTCAACTCAGAAATTTTTGTCAAAGCCAGAGAAATTTTCCTCACCAACCCAGAGAAATTCCTCCTCTCCAAATCACTCAACCCAGAGAAATTCCTCCTCTCCAAATCACTCAACCCAGAGAAATTCACAACTCAGAAATTCTATTTTCTGTCACCATTCGAATCCATCAATTTCATCCGGAGAAATTTTCCACTATCAGAGAAAATTATCTAGGCATTGTGTTTTGAAATTTGAAATTCATGTAGTGAAATTTTCTAGTGGCAGATAAAATTACTGTGCGCTTTTGTTGAGTTTGATGATTGTTTTGTACCAACACAAAGCATTACAGATTACATGATCATATATGCATCCCCTTTGCACGATACAAGTTAAATTTCTCTGTGAATTTCTGGTAATATCATACCAGAGAAATTTCTGCAGACAATTTTCTCTGTGTAGATTGTTTTGACAATCACAATAAAAAATATATATATATATATTAAACCATCGATAGGTATGAAATTTACATTAGTCGAAATAAAAAAAAAATGAAATTTACATTAGTGAAGAAAGGATATATACATATATGTCAAGCATCATCATTCCTTCAATGTATCAACAAAAAACTTAATGGTTAATACTGTATGGATATATACATATATGTGAGACAATTTTCTCTGTGGGGATTTGTACATTGTCTTCCTTTCACTAGTTTCACTATTACATTTTTTGTTCTTCTTCTGGAGGTATTGCAATTGGTTCAGTCCATGACCGGCCAACTTCAATCACAAATCTCTCTATGAGTTTTGCCCTCATCAACCTTATCTCTTGTATGGACAATTTGGAGTTGATAGGTTCATGCTTGCTATATTGTTTCATTATATAGCAGACAAAGAGGCCACTATCCAGACTGCATACAAATTATAGGTATGGTTAGTTTTAAGAAACATACAAATCAGATTATCTTATTTATAGATGTATGAAACTTACGAATCACTTTCTTGTTGTGGAGCATTGTCGACATACTCAAAGTCGTAACTTGTGTTTTGTGAGTTTATCAATTTGAAAGATGGTTGTGATTGAGCTTCTCTTTCAAGGCAAGCTTTCAAAAAATTCTCAACATAATCTTGTTGCAAAAAAATAATTTTTAAATAACAGAGAAATTTACAGACAAATCAATGGGATTCTATGAAAATTATCATCACATAAAGATTATGGTGGATCAGAGAAATTTGCACTCGTTACCAATTGTTTTGCATCTTTGACATATTTATCTTCTACATCATCCCTCCTTGGCCTCAGTGAGTTGTAGAACCTCCATAAATTGTCTTGTTTGTCCAGGACAAGCAAGGTCTAGTGATTTCCATGTGTGGACTTCTCATTACCTCCAGTATTTATTGGGAAATGGAGGAACTTGTAGTTCCTCCATACTGTTTCAATATGCTTGTCAAATAAGGACACTCGAAAAGATTGATTTTCTGTCATCTTGATGAAATTCTGTGGTCAGAGAAAATCAAAAAATGGTTATGTTATGAGAAAGTTGAAATGACAGGAATTTAAGAAATATACACAGAGAAATTTTAAATGCACATAAGTAGCCAAAGAAAATTAGACTAGTGACACAACTGGCTTCAAGAAGTATCTTAAGAAGAGAAAGTAATAAGTAAATTCTAGAGAAAATCAAATAAAATAGTAGTAACATACTAAGCTTATGAATGTGAAAAAAATGAAGTTGGTTTTTGTCTTTCTCTGATTTGCTCAGCCAAATGGATCTCTCCATAGCCATCAATGACCTGAAAAATATGATTTATAATTGTAATATTGGTTTATAAAGGCTGATGGAACATTGCAGAGAAATTTTGATGAAATACTTACATTGTTGGCAATTTCTTTTTGCTTTATTAGGTTTCCAATGTCTTCAAAGGTAATGAGATTCAACTTACTTGTCCAAATTAAAGCCCTACAAGATGACAAAGAAGGGATTTAGTTGTTGTTAATGCAATATAAGTTTGTAATTTGTTGTTTGTTATTTTCTATTTTGTTTGTTGTACTTACTCAAGTCTAGACACATTTGATATGTGCTGCAAGATGTCTTTTACATGATCTTTTATCAGTCTTGAAATCGGTAGAGTTTGTGGAAAGACCCAAGATTTTCTGATATTTATAGGTTGAGGCAAGATGTACGCATCAACATCAAGTATTTCTTTGTCCTTCGTGGTTTACTCAGTTTGCTTTCCAGCTTGTTTTGAAGCTCTAGTCACTTTCGCAACTTTGGGATATTGAAATTCTAGATCGTGCTGCTTTTCCTTCCTTTCTTTTGCCTTCAAATTTTTTATCATTGATGTCGGATCTTTTTTGACTGTAGACAGTGAAAAAATTAGTAAAAGTAAAATTTCTCTGAAGTAACAGATGATATTTCAATATGTAAATTTATTTGATTCAATATTTTCCAGTTATCATAGACTTTCGTCTTTTGTTTCAGTTGTTCTTTGTGTGCCATTTGTTCTTGTTGTGTTGTTAGTTGTTGTTCCACTTGCATTCCAACTATACACAGTGAAAATCAAACAAGCCCCAAAAATTAAATAAGAAAATAGACAGAGAAAATGAAATGAGCAATAGAAATCAATAGAAATAAGTGGCAGGAACTAATGTGTTCAGAGAAATATAACTTCCAGAGAAAATTACCAATGACATAGAAAATTATAATAAATAGAAATTTTTCTGAGTTATGTTGACAACTTTTTGTGGCTCAAGATTTTCACTGACTTTGTGGTTGAAGTTGTGTTGGTGTTCGGTATGGTTGTGTTGCTAGTTGGACGGATAGTTCTTGTACTTGTTCATGCAATTTAGCATTTTCAGTTTCAAGCTCCGAAATTGAACACCTCAACTATTGAATTGTTTTTGCATCGTCTTCTTTTTGAACCTCCAACCTCCTTAGTTTCAGTTGGATTGTGCTTTCTCTTTCTTGAAGTTCTGAGTTAAGTGATGTGAAGGTTCTTATTGCAATATCCTTTTCAGCAAGTAATTCAATCTAATTTCTCTCTTCTTCTTTTTTAGATTGAGAAAGTGCCTTTAGTCTTTGACGAGATCGAATTTGGGCATCCTTTGATTCCTCAAATTCTTGAGGCTGATGCATTGTTGAGCCACAAATGCTGTCACACTGTTGGTCCATCGACTTATTACATTCTTCTTCGTCACTTTCCTCCTTGTTTTCTTCTTGCTGTTTATCTTCTTCTTCATCTTGTTCTTCACTGTCTTCTTCTTTCTGTTCATTTTGTTCTTTGTCTTCTGCTTATATTTTTTCACTTTCTTCTCTGGCTTCTCCTTCTCCACTGCTTGTTTGATCTTCTTGTCCATTGCTGGCTTCATATTCTTCTATATTGCCTTTTGCTTCTTCATTGAATTTGACAATTGCTTGATCTTCAGATGAATCTTGTAATGTCTTCTTGAATTTGACAATTGCCTTTTTTGATTCTTTCTTCGTCTTTTTACCAAGACAGAACTCCTCTGATGGGTTTTTGACTAGCTCCTTGGTATCTATCTGTATTTTACTAGAGAAATGTTACAAAATTCACTGAGATAAAAAATTCAAATAAGGAAAATAAAATTCATCTATATGATACTAATGGGAAACAAACTTCAGAGAAAATTGTATGGGCCAGAGAAAATTACAGACAATGAGTAAATTTTATGAGGTAGAGAAAATTGTGAAACAAGCAACATAATTTAGATATCAGAGAAAATCAATCAAGGCATATAAGTTAATGTTTGACTATAATTGTGTCAGAGAAATTTGGATTCTAAATAAAATTCATTAGAAGGGCAGAAAAAAACAGTGTTTATCAAAGATGAAAAGCACATAAGTTATGGGCCAGAGAAAATTAAACACAAGGAGAAACAATTTATAGGCTATAGAAAATTATGAAACAACCAACATAATTCAGATATTAGAGAAAATCAATCAGGACATATAAGTTAATGTGTTATAATTGTGGTTAGAGAAATTTAGATTGTAGAAAAAATTGATTACAATGGCAGAAATAAACCAGTTGGTACCAAAGAAGAAAACATAAATTAATAGTTCAGAGAAAATTGATCTTAATCAATCAATGCACAAGGAGGGAAACAAAGCAGTGGTCAGAGAAATTTGGGAATTTCACTGAGATTTCAGTAGCAATAGAAATCTAACCTATCGAGGTGCAAGAGAGTGGACTGGTGTCTTCGCATTTGTTTCGTCAAGGTTTGCAGGTACCACTTGGCACATCTTGGGAAGTCAGTTGTGTTACTGTCTTCCGAGTCAACTATAGTTGCATGTTCACATAGCCAATACTGTGATGAAAATTAAAGTAAATAAAATTTTCTAAACACACAAATTTGTAAGTATGATAACTGCAAATTTGAATGGATATTATACTTACCAGCAATGCAATGACACACCCCGTAACTTTTTCTAGAGTTTTGTGCAATGCCATGATAGAATCAATCAATGTTGATGTGATTGCTTCTGGCCAATCATACTGTTTTATTGATTGAAGAGGTTCCACATACTTTATAAAAACACACCCTATTGAATTCCCACTTGTTGCAAAAAATAGGATGAGACACAAGTACAATGTAACAATGATTGCTACATCTTTGAAGTCTATTGGTTGCTTGCCTTTCATTGCTTTGACCAAGGCGTTTTTAAGAAAAGAACCAGTGAGCCTTGTGTCCTTTTGGAATCTTCTCCTTAGGAATACAGATTTTGGCTTTTTAGAGTATCTTAATGACATGGCTCCTTTACCTCCTTCCAAACCAAAAATCAAGGTCATGTCATTTGTTGTGAAGGTCAGGTTCTTCTTACCAACTGTGAATGCTTTTGTTTTTTCATTGTAACATTTGATTATGGCAGCAACATCATCATCCGATTTCCTAGATTTCTTTGGATCCATCCTTCCACTGGTTAGAGCTTGGATCAAATACCAGAATGGGGTCTTTTGAAGCTCTACAAGTTGTTTTGAATTGAATTTAAGTGTTTGAAAAAAGGAGATAACAGATGAGAGGTTGGATCGAATTGAATGGTGTAGTGAGCTCTCTTTCGTGGAGCTTAATGTGTTTTTTCCCCTTGAGCTTGAGTCCTTTGAAGTTGGGGTACTTATCTGGATGCTAGTTGCTTCATCACCTTGTGTGATTTGGCGAGGAGTTTGTGGTGTTTTGCTATTGGTTTTTGATCTTAGATCATAAGAAGACTAAGAGAGTTGTTCTTTTTTGCTTGGTCTTTCCAGTGTTTTGCTGCTGGTTTTTGATCGTAGCTCATAAGAAGACTGAGAGAGTTTCTGTTTCTTACTTGGTGTTTCCGGTGTTTCGGTGCTTTTACGTTTTGTCATTTCTAGACAATGACTAAAACATAAAGATATTAACATTAAATCCTAGAGAAAAGTGAACATGCCAGAGAAAATTGGACATGTCAGAGAAAATTACAGATAAGGGAGAAAATTACAGATAAGAAAAAATTTTAGATGTCAGAGAAAATTATAGATGAGGGAAAATTACAGAAAATGGGACATGCCAGAGAAAATTGGACATTAAAAATTAAATGTCAGAGAAAATCAACAAAGCATCATAAACATGGGAGATAAATTTTCAATAATTGTTAAAATTACATATAGAAGTAAACATACCAGAGAAAATGAATGACAAAGAAAAGTAAACATAGCAAGGTAAAGAAAATTTTCATTCCATAATTAGCAAGATAAAATAAACAAAATAATGTAAACATGCCACTGAAAATTACACCACATTGAAATCAAGAATTGAACAAAATAAACATACCAGAAATAAATACACATTCCGGACGAAATGACACATTTTTGAGGAAATTTCCAGTCCAGAGAAAATTTCAATTCATAATATTAAAATGCCAGAGAAATTTACATATACAACCAGAGAAAATTAACAATGATAGAGACACACAAGGGGAGGAAAGTGATGTGATGTTGTCAGAGAAAATTATGAATACCAGAGAAACTTAGTCAGAGGTAATAGAGTAATAGACATTCCAGAGAAAAATACATATTCCAGAGAAATTTACAAAATAGAGAAATTCATAGACAAAATCATAGAAAATGTTCAAGAATAAGATCAAAACACAGAAAAATAACTTTTTTTCAAAATACACATGTCAGAGAAAATTCAAAGAAGAAATATTTATCCCAGTCTATAATATTAAAATGTCAAAGAAAATTAAACATGATAGAGACACACAATGGAGGAAAGTGGTGTGATATGGTCAGAGAAAATTATAAATACCAGAGAAACTTAGACAAAGGCAAGAGAGTGATAGACATTCCAGAGAAAGATAGACATTCAAATTCAAAATACATATTACAGAGAAATTTACAAAGTAAGAAAATTTATAGACAAAATTACAGAAACATGTTCAAGAATAAGATGAAAACACAGAAAATTACTTTTTTCAAAATAAACATGTCAGAGAAAATTGAAAGAAGAAACATACATCAAGTAAAAATTAGAGAAATTCAAATGCCAGAGAAATTTACAGATAAAATCACACAAACATGTTCAAGAATAAGTTCAAAACACACAGAAATAACTTTTTTCAAATTCAGGTAGCTTTTTATTACAAAATCGAAACCTTAATTTATGGAAGGTTAATATAAAATGCAATTAACTGTGTTTTCAGATAAAATCTAGTTGTATTGTAGAAAAACTCATCAGAGTTAGGATGAAACTTTGAATGACGAGCTGATATGACCTGAGATGAAGATACGATGTGACGAAGGTGGACTGAGATGACGATGAGTAGTGAAAACGAAGCTCTTAGGAAGGTCAGAGAAATTTGTGAGGAATGAATGAGAATGATTTTTGCAGAAGATAACGAAACTCTAATGTTGATGGTGAAGATGATGTTGAAACCCTAATTCTGCTGTTCTCCTGTTCGTGAAGATGCTGGATGCTTGGAATGGAACTCAGACGTCGGAATGAGTTTCGTTTCTGTGTTGATTTTGGCAAGGATATTTTGATCCACAAAATAATTAAAAATGTGCACTAAGTTATTCAGGGATCTGATGTATCACTCTTATTTTGGATGTTCTTTATCCTCTAAATTGTTATTATTAGGAACCTTAAAAAAAATTCTCTTATTATTTATCATCTCATTAAAAATATAATTGAAAATAATAAAAAGCGAGAATAAAATATTTCTCTTTACGAGGTTGTGATAAAGACTAAAATTTGAGATTTTAATGATAGCGCTAACCTCTAAACGTGTAAAGAGACAACGAGTAACGCGTAACGCGTAAAGATGGACACGGGTCACGGTGCCTGCCCTCGCTGTTTCATTGCCGTGAAACGCACGCTTCCTTTTTTTTTTTTTTTTTTTTCACACGGTTTCATCTTTTTTTTTTTTCTTAAAATTTATTTATTTTTATTTTAGTGTTTAGAGTTTTCTTAAAATTTATTTTTTTATTTTATTTTAGGGTTTAAGATTTAATTCTTAATTTTTATTTTACGGTTTAAGGTTTAGGATTTAGAGTTTAATTTTTAATTTTATTTTATTTTAGGATTTAGGGCTTAGGGTTTAATTCTTAATTTATTTTTTATTTTTTATTTTAGGGTTTAGGGTTTAATTCTTAAATTTTTTTTATTTATTTTACAGTTTAGGATTTAGGATTTAGGGTTTAATTTTTAATTTTTTTAATTTTAGGGTTTAATTCTTAATTTCTTTTTTTTTTTATTTTAGGATTTAGGATTTAAATTTAATTTATAGTGAGAACATAAAAAAAAAGGGATGAAATTAAATCCTAAATCCTAAACTCTAAACTCTATAAAAAAAAAAAAAAAAAATGAAACTATGTGAGAACATGAAAAAAAAAAAAAAAAGTGAAACTGTGCCATTTTCTAAACACTAAAATAAAAATAAATAAATTTTAAGAAAAAAAAAAAAGATGAAACCGAGTAAAAAAAAAAAAAAAAAAAAAAAGGGGATTGAAACTGTGCCGTTTCACGGCACAGCAGGGGGCACAGCAGGGAGGGGCACCGCTGTGACCCCGTGTCCCGTAAAGATTGACTTTAATTGTCACTTTTAAAAGGAAATGATGCAATACACAAGACTTGAAGTGGTTGACAGCTTGCTAGTTTGATATTATTAAGATAATAAAATTATTATTATAATAATATTTATTCTTAATTATCTCTAAAAGTTTGTTTTCTAAAATCATAATTTGTTAGCATGGTGAATAATGTGGACCTTTATTACTGCGTTGAATAAATCAATGGCAACTACTAGTCTTGATTGTAAACTCATAATAATTATATTTTATTTTTACAAAAAAATTAAAAAGGTTAAAAAATTCTTTTCAAACGAAATTTTTTAATCTTAAATTAAAATAATTAAAAAATCAAACTCACTTTCCAAATGAATCCTTAAAATTTATTTACAATGGAATTTGAAAATTATCAGACTTTTCAAAGATAGATATATGGAACAACTCCAAAAGAAGACGAGTCCGGATCCTCGGCGGTACTTTCCTGCCATACTTCCTGCCATGCCCCAAAACGACGTCGTTTTGGGGCAGAATTTCAAAAAACCAGGGACGGTGAGGGAGGGAGGGGAGGAAGAGAGGAAGAGGGAGAGGGAGGGAGGAGGGGGGAGGAGGAGGAAGGGAAGGGAAGGGCCGGCCGGACTGGAGGGGGCCATAAAAATAGGGGGAGGAGGAGGAGGAGGAGGCGAGGCGAGGCGGTGTGGTCGCGCGGCGCAGTGAGGCGCAGGTGGACTGACGGCGACGGACGAGACGAAGCCGGACGGCGGGCGACGGGACAGAGGACCCAGGATTTAGCGAGACGCGGGACGAGGCGAGCAGGCGAGGATGCAGACGAAGGGACGAGCTTCCAGCGACGGACGAGCGAGAAGAGGAGAAGGGAAGAAGAAGGAAGTCCAGATCCTCTGTTTTGTTTTATTTTTTTTTTTGAAATTCTGCCCCAAAACGATGTCGTTTTGGGGCATGGCAGGGAAGAATGGCAGGGAAGAATGGCAGGGGATCCGGATTCAAAAGAAGACTATGCAAGCAAATAGCTTTAAATGGCGTTGTACATGAAGTTGGTGTATTTTCGTGGAATTTTATTGTTAGCTTAATTTCCATGAGACTTTATTGACTTAGAAATATTGCAATAATGTTAGGTATCATGAAAAATTTTTTATGAAAATAATCATGAGAGTTTTGTGACTCTTGGATTACACTTAGAATAAAGCACCACACACTAATCAAGGTAATCCAAGGATCATAAATTTTTCATAATCATTTTCATGATAAAATTTTCATGATCCCTAATTTTTCCCGAAATATTATGGTATGGAGACCTTCAAGTCTCTCTCTCTCTCTCTCTATAAAAAGGACCAAGTTCATAGTGTTTTTGCAACTATTCTTGCAGATTGTTTTCTTTTTTCTCTTCTCCATGGATAAGTTACATTACTCTGGTAAAAGGTCTTCCATGGTTGCTATAATGCTACTCCTTGAGGTATTAATGGCTACCCTGTACCAAACAGGTCTCTCTCTCTCTCTCTCTCTCTCCACAACAAATCAAGGTTTTAGACACGAAAGTTTGTGAACAAAATTATTTTTTAAGAACGAAATATTTTTGTTGCCAAAAATATCATTTTTGTATATTCAACGACGAAATTGCACATTTAGTAACAAATTACTATTATTTTAGGATCAAAATTTATCTAAAAAAAAATTATTTTGGAACCAAATTATTTTGTTCCTAAAAATGTATTCATTAACGATATTTTTAAAATTTTGTCGTTGAAATTTTTTTTTAATTTTTCAAATAACCTTTTAGCGATTATCTTCACAACAATAAAAATTAGTCACTAAATATTTTTTTTGCATCAAAATTCACTTTTAGGGACAAAAAATTAGTCCTTAAAACTTTTATTTGTTGTAATCTCTTTCTCTAATAGGTTGTCCTGTGTATCCCATAATCCCATTGTAGGTTTTCTATCAAAAATTTGAAGGGCATGTAGGAGAGAGCCCAGAAACCAGCGTCATCATTAGATATAATTGATTTTTTGAACTAATTTGATATAGTTGATTGTTATTACTTTTTAATATATGGCTGTAGCTCGAAGCAAGATTCGAATTCCTAACTTTAAGCTGTAGGAGTTCAGGCCAATTCTTGAATATTTTAGCAAAGGAAAACTATTTTTAATTATATAGGTCTTGTTACAGTACTGATGCGCCACGCACACCCACACGCACACCCACAAAGGCAATACCATTAGCATTTCACTAGTGATAGGGGTCATTTCTAATGATGCTCTTATTCCAACGAAAGATGAGTCGGGCTAATCCATGCTTCTAACAGGTCTGTTAGCCTTGAAGTTCATGGAGTGCTCCTGCAAAAAAGTCCAAGAGGAGAGGTAATCTCCCGGCGGACACTTCGACGATCGAGTTAGAATGAAATAGATAGATTGTGTCGAGAGAGGGAAGAGGGGAATAAAGAACTTAACCTTTAACGTATATTGGAAACTTACTTATATCCTTTGCTCATCATTTCTTTGCCCATTCCAGACTGTCGTGTTGGCTAAAAGTCTATATTCTAACTCGCATCGTTCATAGTGAGTCTGTCTCCTCCGACGTAAAGGGGTTGTTGTATTTAATGCTGTGAGAATCTCATTAATGGCTAATGTGTGGATGTAATAACTTTGTAGGATCTTTATTTGCTTATGTGGCTTGGTCTCTTCTTGATAAGTGTTTGAATGTTATTGGTCCTGGCCTAGTGTTGATTTCTCAGAGTTGTCAGGCTTTGATCACTAGGATATGAACTGGGCCTTGATCCGTGGGTTAGGCCCTCTTGGGTGCCCATCGGTACCTTAGGTGTCCATCGGGATCAGTTTCCAAATTTCTTATATTCTTCAAAAAGATTTAGAATTCAATTGGGATTGTTGTAAGTATTTGAGGGTAAAAAAAATAATGCCCAATTAATACATAATAGTTGGGATGAGTAGAGGATATTTTGATCTGCCCAAACTAAACCAATCCACCTCATTTTGAACAAATGTGTGATAACGAGCGGATGATTGCGGATTAATTTTTTCCAATTCGCCTAGTTTTAGATGGATGACGCATTTGAAATTCCTTTGACCGCAACCGAACCGCCAAACCGCGAGCACCCCTCGTAATTTATAAGATTTTGTGTTTTTAATTTGTTTAGATATTCTGTTTGTGTTTTCAATTGAAAAAGAATTTAAATATTCTGTTGCATTTTTAATTTGTTTTCAATTTGAAAATCCTTTTATCAAAAGACAATTATTGATATTTGATATTTTTGTGTAGACAATATAATGCTTAATTTTATCATTTTAAAAAAAAAAACAAATGAAATAGTTTTTAAATAAAAAAAGTAATGAAATAGTTTTGATAATGTATGATTTTCTTATATGTATTTATTATTGGTATTTGACAATTTACTTAATAATCTTTTTGTCGAGTTGGATTATTATCCAAAAAAAAAAAAAAAATTTGACCCGTTATTGTATTATGTTCAAAATTTATAAAAGTATAAACCGCTAAACTGATTCGCATCCATCTATTAATTCGCCAATCCGCTCCATCCGCATCTATCAATCCGGCAAACGGATGCGGATTAATTTTTTCAATCCGCCAATCCGGCAGATGGATGGCGGATTAGAGGTTCTGACATGCCCATATCGTCAACACTCCTACAAAATAGTATGTGTTTGGGAGAAAAAAGATTAGATATACACCTAACTTTTAGAATAGTACACAAAGTGATTGTCCCAAAACTTGAATCGATAACCTCAAGGTTATTGTAAATATTTGAGGATATATATATAATAAAAATGTTTCTTGGTTTTTAATAGTTTTAGTTTTTAGATGGATTTGTGATTAACAATTCAATATGGCATTAAGCAATTATAGTACAAACCTAATTTATTTTGTTTATACAATGCAGATGCCCAAATAGGAGTTTGTTATGGAACAAATGGTGATAATTTACCATCTAAGCAAGATGTTGTAGCTCTTTACACTCAACATGGCATCCAAAGAATGAGACTCTATGACCCAGACCAAGAAGTTCTCCGAGCCCTTGGAGGCTCCAACATTGAGCTTATTCTGGGTATGCCAAACTCCAATCTCCAAAAACTAGCTGTTAGCCCAGATGAAGCAGATACATGGGTCCAAAACAATGTCAAAAACTTTAGCAATGTCCAAGTCAAGTACATCGCGGTTGGCAACGAAGTCGATCCATCAGACAACAGCACAGCTCAATTTCTTGTCGATGCGATGCAAAATGTGCACACCGCCATTGTCAATGCAGGGCTTGAAAACCAAATTAAGGTTTCAACTGCCATTCACAGTAGATTTCTTGCAAACAGTTTTCCTCCATCACAAGGCTCTTTTAGGCCTGAAATTCCATTATCCTTCATCGACCCCATTATTATTTTCTTGTTGAACAGTGGTTCCCCATTGCTTGTAAACTTATACCCTTATTTCAGTTATGCAGCCAACATGAATAACATTGATCTTGATTACGCTCTATTCACATCTCCCTCGGTTGTGATGACTGATGGCTCGCTCCAATACCAAAATCTGTTTGATGCAATGTTGGATGCTTTTTACTCCGCGATTGAGAAGGCAGGCAGTGGCTCTTTGGAGATCGTTGTGTCTGAAACAGGTTGGCCTTCAGCTGGTGGAACTGGTACATCTGTTGACAATGCAAGGATCTACAATAACAATTTGATTCAGCATGTGAAAGAAGGGACACCAAAAAGGCCAGGAAGGGCTATAGAGACTTACATTTTCTCTATGTTTGATGAGAATCAGAAGAGCGGAGATGTTGAGAGACACTGGGGACTCTTTCTACCAAACAAACAGCCTAAATACCCAATCACGTTACAGCCCTTAAATTTTAACTGGATCTTATCATGTTATTGACAAAGGCTGTGTTTGATTTATCGATTTGAGAAGGGATTTAGAAAAAGAAAAGAGAAAAAAATATGTAAAATATGAATGAAATATAATTATATTTCCCTACATTTTACACATCTTTTCTTTTCCAATTTCTTACCAAATCTATGAAGCAACAAGACCATTCGAAGTAGCATGAACTGCCCAAATAAAGACTTTTTTTAAAAAAATAATCTCTTACATAACATTTGGTAACATATATGCAAAAAAAAACTTGATAATCCCAAAGCATATATAGCAACCATTCTAACAATGAAAGTTAGGTCTTATTGCCTTTGTCTGTGAAGAAATATGAGGGAATGCATTCATTTCTGTTGTGTTTGGCTTAGGAATTTGGATAGGGATATAAAAAGAGATTTGAAAAGAAAAAAGGCAAATGAAATGTAAATAAATATAATTATATTTTACTTATATTTCATATACCTTTTCTTTTTTGTTTTCTGTATCCCTGTCTAAATCTATGAACCAAACAATCTTAGGCTAGGCTTCTCATGTTTAAATGATTTGAAAAGGTGATTTTGTAAGACCCTCAAATATATACCATTTATGAAAAAATTAAAATAATCTAATAATAGTAACATTTTTATTTTATCAAATTTATCTTTAAAAAAATAAATAATATATTTTAAAAAATATATTTTTCGTCTATATGACAACCAGTGCCTACAAAATAAAAAAGATTTCCAATAGTTGGTACCATTTCCAAATTCTACAAATTAGGAAAAAAATATAAATCACTCATTAGTAAAACTTCCACCAAATTTTAGCAAATGAAAATATTCCTATTGAGGATTTCTTGCAGACAAAATAACCCTCATAATAAAAAGCTGGGAATTTGAATTTATTTTGTACATCATAATACAAATACAAGTACAAAACCCCCAAATTGGAGCCGAAAAATGATTGAATAGTAGAGTAGAGGTTTTACCTCTGCAAATCGCATATAACCCAGTTAAAAAAATCAAATTTATTTAATTTTCTAGCATTTTCTTGGGAACCAAACGGAATCTGAAAAACTTTGGGGGTTTTGAGAGCAGGACTCTCATCTTCGAACGAACGGTAGGGCATGGTCGAGTGTGTAGATGTAGTCTGCGGCTGATCGAAGAGAATGAAGAGAGCTCAGAGATTGCTGTGTATATGATCGGTGATTGCTTGTTGATGATTCCAAAGGAAAGCAAAAATGGAAAATCCAGAAAGAGGAAGAAGAATAATAATTTGTGATTCTATGGTGAAAGTGTTTTTGCTTTTTTTTTTTTTTTAAATTTAATTTTATTTCGAGCTCATTTGGCAACACCATCGCCCCTCTATTGGTTTTTTTTTTTTTTTTTTTTAACAAAAAATTTAACTTATAAACTATACGTAAAATAATTATTTTAAAATTGGTGTGGTTATATACATCCTGATATATTAATTAATGTATAAATATATATGTTATAATATTATCATTTTAAAATTATGACTCGATTTATTTTATAAATTATAAAAATATAAAATTTTTATAATTATGTTATATTTATTAATATCATAATTGATTAGTTATATTTATTAATATCATAATTGATAAGTATAGTATTATTGTTCCAAAATATTTTGGAAACGTGATGGTTAGGATGGTTAGTGTAGCTATTCGCTCAATGGCCCACCATTTGCTCAAGCTAACCTAATAATTTAGGTCTCGTTTGAGGATAGGTTAATTTAGTAATTTTTTATTTATTTAGTTAAAATATAAGTTAAAAAAATTAATATATTTGGAATGATTTTTTGACTTTTTATGAAAAGATATGTAAAAAGTAGAGAGAAAAGAGAATCTTTAACTTTTTGGTATGAGTTGTTAGCTTTTTGACTTTTTTAGTAACTTTTTGACTTTTTGACTAAACCGGTCCTTCCTAAACGAGGCCTTAGAATCTTAAAAAAATATTTAGCTTATAAAATTAGATTGAATTAAAATTTTTAATTAATTTATTTTTTGGATTGGGGTGAGAAATTTTTTTTAGCTCAATTACGGCTCATTCATTTATAAAGTATTAATATAATTTTTTTTATATTATTTAGTTATAAAATAAATTAAGAAAAAATAAAAATTTAAAAAGTACATATATATATATATATACTAGAGTATGCAGTGCACGAAGGCAGTGTAAATAATATTGGGATTAGAATATAATTGTAATCCCAATCCTTCAATCTTATTATATAGATTATAAATTTAATATAAAAACACTTTCATGAGGCAAACAAACCCTTCTGTCAAACTAATAAATAGACAAATATCATTGTACATGAGCCAATATGCAAAAACACTTTGATGAACACTATGATATTGTTTTTTGCACATAAATTGCTTCATACGGACAACATAAATGCTTCACTGAAACAGTGAATAGAACTCATGCCATCAGCAACTCAAGCTCTCCACCCTATACATAAGGTTTTCGAATTCTTTCCACATACGCATCAAAGTCTCCTTCAATGAACCTAAAATCCATGAAGAGAATGAATAAACACTGGCATTCAAAATTAACCATGTGCAATAACACTACCTATACACTTATCAAAAGGCTCACCATTCAGTCTCTTTCTGCCTCGTTAAGACTTCATCCAGAACCTACAAATCACACTAACTAATGTACTTCAAAAAAAAAATAAAAATCAAGTTAAATCATACCTACTGTTTTCAATGTGTTTGATGGAGGAAGTCTTGAATTGCAGCAAAGGAAAAGATTGTACACAACTAAATTATCAATCTCAAGGGAAAAGGTTGATTTAAAGGCTTGATTTGAACTCACCTAAAGAAGCAAGCAGCTGGCAGTTAACAGAATCAAGTGGTCTGCCGCGACCCTTTTTGGAAAAAGAGGACTCCGAAGAAGAAGAAGAAGGAAAAGGAGGTGAGAAAGAAAAACCTGGTGGTGGTGATGATATAGATGGCAGTTTCAAGTTACCATCTAATTCATACTTTCGTGGCCTCCCTTTCTTCTTCACAAAGATAATATAAAGAATCTATACAATTTATAAAAAATCTATATCCAGATTCTTTGTAAAAAATCTATATATAAATAAAAAATCTATAAAATCTATATCTAAATAAAATCTATACAATCTATATCCAAAACTAATCCATATTCTTCTGCATTATCTCAAATAAAATAAAAATATACTCACAAATAAAAATTCAAAAAGCAAACTCTTTGCTTGGCAATTCAACAACAAACTCTAATTAACTTAATTCCCCTATGATTTACAAATCAATATAGCCCCAAAACCCCCATTTACTTTGTCCAAAAACCCAAATCACCCATTGATTCATTTTGCTTCCAAGCTTGAACCAAATTCTGAATACTTCTAAAAATTCTAAATAAAATTGGAATATTTGTTAAGCAATACATGACCATAAGCAAAATATCCAACCAACACCTTGCCACAACAAAAACAAAATTTATCACAGCTTACCAATCCTCACTCCCAAAGAAAGAAAGAAAAAACAATAGAAAAACACAAAAAAAACCCAATAAATATAAAAAAAACTTCATATCAGTATTTCAAAAGTATTTAGCAAACTCATAAGTGTTTAGAATTAGAATGCACCAGAAACAACAATAATGCCTTTGTGTGATTTTTTTTTTTTTTTTTGGGCTGATAAATAATGCCTTTCATTGTGAATGTGACATTTGATGTTTGAGGTTTTTATATTGGTACAAAACTTGGACAATGCAGTATTGTTATGAGATTCAATTTGTCCTGTTTTTGTTTTGAAACAAAACAGCATGGTGAAGGACCTTTGGTAAAACATCTTACATTTTTTCTCTACTCTTTCATTCTCTTCAACACCGCACCTCATTACCAAACTCTAGATACTAATCTTAAAATGCAAACTCCCATAGAGAGAGTGAGAATATTTTACAGAGCAATAATATGAAAGTAGTTTAAAAACCCAAGTACTCCATTTCAGCCTTTATCTCATCCACTCAGCCAAAGAAAATGCACTTTAAACTCTAGATACTAATCCTATGCTTGCTTGCCCTTGTTTACTTGCAGGGTTATAATAACAGAACAAAAACCAAACAAAGAAAAGATAACCCCGCTCTTGAAATCATAGAGAATGTTAAGCTCTTTGTGATATTCACGTCTTTCATAATGAATGAGAATATTTTACAGAGAAACAACAACATGAAAGTAGTTAAAAAACCCAAGTACTCCATTTCAGTTTAAAAAATTCTTAGAATCTGAAACCAACAGATTTTGTAAATATTTAACCATATTTATAACATTTATAAATACCCACAAATCTGAAATCCATCTATAAATACCATATTTATAACTTGAGAAACATGAAATCCATCTATAAATACCAAATCTGAAATCCATCTGAAATCCATTGATTAGCAGTAAACTTGAGAAATCTAACCATATTTATAACATCTAATAAACAAATCTGAAATCCATGTATTGACTAATTCATGAAAACATGGTACTTAATTAACTTTAGATAGTGGTAAATAAATGCGATAATTTGTGTACTTACAGCATCATAGACTTGATTTGCTGTGGTTTCCATGTTAGCAAAAACTCCTAGATACTTGATCCATTCTGCTCTCTGAGAAATGACAATATTAAATTGGCTATCTGATCCATCACCACCATGGTTACATAACTTCCTAGTAAATCATATGTTCATGCATACATCAAGTGGCAATGTACATTTGAATTGCTCATATCCAAATGTTAGAACTGTTTGATGATAGACAATTCATTTACTTCTAAATTGCAGTTAATGCACTCAACTGGTTGGAACTTAGAAGTCAGAACATAGCAAGTGTTTCAACTACAATGGCCCTGTTTGGTAGAGTCAGGAAGTCGCTATAGCTTATGCCCAAACAAATTTTATAGCTTATAACTTTCAAATTTTGTCGATTTCCAAATTTATTCTCAAAGCATATCCAAATTTCACAGAATAAGCTGGTTTTCAGCTTCCACAAAGCTATAAGCTATAAGCATAAGCTAACCCAAACATATCAAAACAGCTTAAATTAAGCTGAAAGCTGAAATTAAGCCCTGGCAAACAGGGCTAATACAACTAATCATAAAATTAATCACAAAAGATACACGGAAAACAAATATAACTACAGATATTAAACATTGGAGCTAGTTTCGTCCAAAATAAAAACAGATTATATAAAATAAGTATGCAACTAAAAGTATAAGACAACTAAAAGTAATTAACTCAATTATCATGATAAACAATAAGTATGCAACCCATTATATAAAATCTAGAGCCAGCATTATGCATCCATGAGTTCAAATTTGTGTTTAAAGAGTAAGATAACAATTTCAATGGAGATAAGAGTCATGGACTAACCCATTGAATGGCCAAAAACATGGGCTTTTCTCCAACCCAAATGATCCATTAGGGCTATTGCATCTTTTGCCATGGTTCTTGTTCTGCACACAACAAAAATAAATTCTTTGAAGAGTACATCCACTATTCCAGCAGCTAGGACACAATTTAAAACACCACCTCAACTGGTCCTCAAAGGCTAAAAGTTGTAATAGGCTCAGATTCTACCTTTACCCATATCATAGTTTCAACAACAATAAAACTAATCATAAAATTAATCACAAAAGATACACGGGAAACAACTATAACTATAGATGTTAAACATTGGAGCTAGTTTCGTCCAAAATAAAAACAGATTATATAAAATAAGTATGCAACTAAAAGTATAAGACAACTAAAAGTAATTAACTCAATTATCATGATAAACAATAAGTATGCAACCCATTATATAAAATCTAGAGCCAGCATTATGCATCCATGAGTTCAAATTTGTGTTAAAGAGTAAGATAACAATTTCAATGGAGATAAGAGTCATGGACTAACCCATTGAATGGCCAAAAACATGGGCTATTCTCCAACCCAAATGATCCATTAGGGCTATTGCATCTTTTGCCATGGTTCTTGTTCTGCACACAACAAAAATAAATTCTTTGAGGAGTACATCCACTATTCCAGCAGCTAGGAAACAATTTAGAACACCACCTCAACCGATCCTCAAAGGCTAAAAGTTGTAATAGGCTCAGATTCTACCTTTACCCATATCATAGTTTCAACAACAATAAAACTAATCATAAAATTAATCACAAAAGATACACGGGAAACAAATATAACTACAGATATTAAACATTGGTGGGAAAATGTCCAAACAGACGACCGGATAGATTCAATCCGCCCTTTTTAAAATTTAAAATTCAAAAATTATTTTCAAAATACATAACTAAATAAATTTTATTTTTTCAAAACTCAATATACAATTTCACAACCAAATCACAACTCTAAAAGAAAAAAAAAAAAAAAAATCATAATACCAAAATTAAACCAACATACAACTTCAATTTTCCCCCCTTTAGAGGTAACTTTGCTTGCCTCTTTCTCTTTCTCAATTTTGAGGGGTAATGGTGTGAAAAGCAAGAATGTATGGAAATAATTCGATTTTAGGCTTTATTTGGTTTAGTTTTTTAAATAAATTTTAAGTTACATTTAAAAAAATAAGTTGTTAAAAAAATTAAAAATTTATTTGGTTATGAATTTTAAAAATAAATTTGAGTTAATTTTAATTTTTTATTTTATTTTTAATTGAATAGGTAAGTGTGAAAGAAAATTTAATTGATTGATATATAGAATATAAAAAAATAAGAGAAAAAAGAGAAAAAAACATTAATTGATTTATTAATAACAAAAAAAAGAGGTGAGAGAAAAGTAAGTTTTGAATTGCATTTTAAAAATTTATTAATCGAACAAACTTTTTTTTTTATTTTTTTGATTCAAATCATATTTTAAAAACTAAACCAAACAAATAGAAAGTGCAATATAATAGCTCTATCAAAAAACTGCTTTTTTAGACTATATGTAATTCTTTCATCATATTCTTTTGTCTAATTAAATTTTAAATTTAGATAAAAAAAAAATTGATTTGATATGAACTATTTTAATATTTGTTTAACAAATTTTTTTATTTTCTCACTCTATTTTTCAAAAATTTTGAATCAAATTTAATAAAAAAAGATTATCTTTTTAAATATTTAATGTTGTCAAATTAAAACAAAAGATTTGATGATTTTATATTTTGATAAAATAATGACTCTTCTTCAATTTGAACCATTGATGAAGGGGTTTGGTAATGATTTTTTAAGCATTTTTTATCAAATTTAATTTGAAAAGAGAAAAAGAGAAAACGGGTGATTGTTGAAAAATAGAATTTGGTACACAATATAGTAAGGCCTAATATGAAAACTTGCTTTTAAATTATATCACCTCTCTAATTTTTTTTAATGTATTTTCAAAAAAATAAAAAAGTTAACTTTTGACTAATTTTTCAAAGCAACCATACGAAAGCAAATAAACAAAATTCACATTGAAGCTTGTTATTCAAAATTTCATTCGATTTGTTTATCTTTTAATAATAATAATTGCATCCTCAATTTTCAATCTATACTATAAAAAGGGTTCATATAATAAATTTAAAAGATAAATAAAAAAATATTGAAAATTTTAATGCATATTTACCTTTCAATCAAGATATTAATTTCTTATTTAAATTTCTCTTTGATTAATCAAATATTTAACCTTTACTTAAATTTTAAAAAATAAAATAATAAGAGACTAAAAACTTTTAATCATTTTTAATTTTTCATGACTTGAGGTTAAATTGAACATCAATTGAAATTATTCTACCAAAGAAGAAGAAAATGAAGGCCTCAGAATTGCAGAAAAGTCAGCAAGGCTTTTTAAAGCCATTCGGTCCCGAAAGATGGTGTTATTGTTTTTCTGATATCCTCAGTGGCCAAAACCATATCAACAAAGCAGATCAAAACTAATAGCAGAGAAGAGAGGAATACAAAACCATATCCTCAGTGTTATTGATCAAAACTATATATATATCTGTTTTTTGAATTCCCAAATGGTAATAGCAGAAACTCAAACAACAGAGACACACCAAACATTTTATCAAACACTTAATAAGCAAGGAATATAGAACCAAATGATAGTAAATGGGTTGATTTTGCGAAACCCAAACCCAAACCCAAAATCAAAATCAAATTCGCGAAACCCAACCAACTCTTCATAAAAGTGTAAGAAAAATCAAATTCTTGTATATTAATACAGAAAAATCAACAATACTCACAGGGCTGGTATGAAGATGAATGATTTTGCGAATCGTTTTTTTGATGATCTCTGTGATGATCGATTAATGATCTCTGTGGCTATGGGCTGGCATGTGAAGCACCTCACCGAAAACAAAAATCTGAAGCGCCTCACCTCATGAAAACAAAAAATCTGATCTCGAATCTCATGAAACCCAAAAAATCGAATCCAATCTCGAATCAAAACCCTCCTGAGATCGGTCTCCGACATCATTCTGGTCATCGAGACAGATCGAGGCTTTGGGATTTGAAGAGAAATGTTCGTCTCTGGCGATGTTGATGACTCTTTCGAATGTGGAAGCCATTCTTTTTGCAGTGGCTAATTGAAGGGGGTTGGGTCTACATCAAGGGAATGGGTTCTGATGGAGAGAGAGAGAGAGAGAGAGAGAGAGAGAGAGAGAGAGAGAGAGAGAGAGAGGGAGGGTTGTGTGTTCAAAATTTGAAAATTGAAACACAGAGGGATTTTGAGCAGAGAGGAGCACGTAAGGTGAGAGACATTTTGAATCATTAGATCTTGATTGTAATTGATTTCAGCCCTTGGATTGAAGCAATCTAAATGTTCAAATTTTGACACATATATATTTTTAGTTTTTGAATTCAAAATAGCTCTTCCATTGTTATATAGATATATATATATATGCTTCTTTGTAGGCTAAATTAAAACACTTTTTAAAATATCATATATATTTTATAATTGAATTTTGTTAATACTTTAAATTCAAATAATTAATAAAAGAGTCTAAATAATTTAGAGGCATTTCCATACAAGTCTCATTTTGTGAACTTATACTCTATTAAGTCCTAAATAAAATTATTTATTTCTTTAAGTCCCATTAATTTTTAATAGGCCAATTTATCCTTCCAAAACCTCCTCATAGCTGCCAAATATCATTGCCGTCTTCATTTCTCTCTCTCTTCACAGTTTCAATTGGAAGTTCTACACAACTCCAGTTCGACGAACATGGGTGATTTGAGTTCACAAGGGTAATTTGGGTCTTGATTCGTCGTTGATTGAAGCTCGATAAATCAATTTCGCAGGTCACTCTTCGATTTCGAATCTGGATTTCAGTTCGAGATCATTACTTTTGCTCTTGAATTCATCCGCGACTCACATCAAACCAGTTTCAAATCTGGTTTTCGTTCACTTGCGATGAAATCATACCTGGGCTGTTCTTTGGAGTTGTTTTGGACTCGATTCACTAAAATCAAATTCAAGCCACGCTTAACTTTTTCAATCCTCGCCTCCTCTAGCAGCGAATCTGATTCCGGTAAAGCTCTCTCTCTCTCTCTCTCTCTCTCTCTCTCTCTCTCTAGTTGTATCGATTACATACATATGTATATATACACGCATTTGTGTGTATATGAATCACTTCGTACTTCTTTAATTGAATCTCGAACTATTTGGTTTCGAAATTTGCGAAGGGTGACTCGCTGACTACGGTCGAAACATTCGTAGTGTTAGAAATGCAATTCGATTTCTCGGCTTCCACATCAAAGATGTATTGTTTATTCGCTTCTTTCAATTATATATATATATATATTTGAAAGTTTATTTTATTTTGTCTAGTTCTGTCTTGTTTCAATGCTAAAGGGGTAAAATGTAAAGAAAATACAATGTTAATTTATTTTTATTTAATTTTTTTCATTTATCTCTATTCTATTTGTTAGGTTTTTATTGTTGGCAACCCCGTTTGACAAAACTCCTTTCAGATGTATTTTTTTTTCGCACTTTTATTTCAGTGAGGCCTTGAGTTTATTAGATGCGAATCCAAATCCGAATCGAGCCATGCAGAGAAGTTTGTAATGTTAATGCTTTCAAGATTGCCACTACCGATTATTACGGGGTCGAGCCGCCTGGCCACCGCGTCAAGCAAAATTCAAATTTGCATTCAAAATTGCATGTCAGCCGTTGCTTTCGCGCCGAGCCAAGGAGTGCTCGCCGAAGAAGGCTTGCTCGCTTCGAGCCAAGGAATGCTCGCCGAGCCAAGGATTGCGCCCATACAAAAACCTCAAGAAAGTGATTGGTCGCCGAGCCAAGGATCCGCTGCCGGCGAAGGCACTAGTAGAAATCACGAAATTTACTCTCTCGCCGATCCAGAAATCTCGCCGAGCGAGACTCAGAATCCGGATTTTTTCAAAGAGTTGGTTTTCTTTTGAAACAGGATTTCTTTTGGTGTTCTACAAGAAGTTGGATTTCTTCCAAGACAAGGATTATTTTGGTTCTTTATAAGTAGTTGGTTTTCTCCCAAAACCGCATTTACTCATTAATTATTCCTCCGCATCTTCTTTTTGGTTCTTAAAGGTTTATATGTGGGGATATTTTATTTTTCTTTGATGTCTTATTGAGTATTTAACTCATGATCTGAAAAGGCTACATCAACGGTTTTGTTTGTTATACAAAAGAGAGAGTTGTTCTTCAGTTGTGGATTCTGAAGAATTGGCCCAAGCTTCGGTGGTGGAATCTGAGTGGCTCATCAGAAAGACAATTCCGTGGTGAAGATGGGGTTGGAAGAGGCACATAGAGGTTGGTTCAATTAGGCGTTGTGGATTCGCTAGATAATTGAGAGTGATACCTGTGTAATTCCTTTATATCTTCTTAGTGGATTGTTCTGGTGGTCAGGGTCTGGTGAGTTTTTATCACAATTGGAAGGTGTCCAATTGTGGTTTTTCCACGTAAAATCTTTGTGTCTCTTTCTCTTGATTGTTTGATTGGGATTGTTAGTTTTTGCTTAAAATTGGTACATAATCACAAATCAACATCTAGGAGGTTTCTAGATTTTTCACTATTGTGCCTTGTAGGCTTGAATGCAATTTTTTACTTTATTCTCTTTATCTAAGGTTTCTAGGGACCAAAGAGAGCATCATTTTGAAATTGAGAACATTCTCAGTTTATAATATTCTTAATTTTAATCATGAAAAAAATTGAGAAATTTCTCAAAATTGATAATTATAAATTTCTTAGTTTTGATAATATTTTTAGTTCATACTAGAAAAAATTGAGAAATTTCTTAATTTTGATAATTATAAATTGAGAACATTCTCAGTTTTGGGATTAAAGAGCAAAACGTCTTTTTACCTATAAATGAGACTTAATAGTTCAAAAACTTTTGACACGACCTAAGCTACCACCAAATATATAGATAGAACTTTTTGATAATTAATTCAATAATTTAATAGTTTATTAAGACAAAAAGATAACAGCTGATATTTAAGTGAGTTAGTTTAAAACTTAAACATTTTTGAAAACAAATGAGTTTGAAATGATTAAAGTAGGATCGAATGCTGGGCTTGGTTGAGATTGGAATAACATATACTGTATATAGTGGGTGTTTAGAAAGTTGTTGTTTTAGTAAGATATTTTAGTTTTTAGTTATTTTAGGAGGTTAAGCTGAATTTTTTGTGTTTGGGAAGATAGATTTTTTTTAGTTGGATGTGATGTTTGTTTTGAGAAAAAGTGAAATGATTATGGGTTTAATGTGACATTTTGTTTTATTAATTATTTTAACTTGTTTTGTCTTTTAGTGCTATTTTAATCAAAAAAAGAAAAAAAACTAAAAAACTAAAAAAAACTCTTTCCAAACACCCCCTATGGTGTTGATTCAATCCCAACCCATCCCTATGTTTATCCACCCATTAAATTATTAATTATAATGAGAAAGTTGAAATTTATATTTATATATATATATATATATATTTTTATTTGTATATCATCATCACTTATTTATTTATTTTTAGACATTGAATAAGAATATAAATTACAACGAAAGAGAAACAGCCGCTTAATTGATTTGAATATCTTATGATATTTTCACTATAGATTATTGGTCCAATTTGTCCGATAATTCACTTTCCGAATATTCGCGTCACATTTTAAGTTCCGCAAGTCACAGCACGAATTGCGGACCATGGCCGTGTCCTTTTATACCCGTTCAATTCAAGCCCAGTCATTGTAAATGTCATAATCCAAATCTTATAACAAAGAAAATTCACACTTCTTCTGAAATTCCATGATAGGCTAAAGTTTAGTACTGTTTATCACATTCATGATTTAAACGCGTCAAAATAGACTTAATTGTCACCCATAAAAATAGATGACATAGTGCATAAGAATTGATGTGATGGACAATTGCTGCTACTTTCAAAATAAAAAATTATTATTATAATAATATCTGTTGTTAATTATTTTTAAATTAAATAGGTTAAACCCTAAACCTTCTAAATTTTTTAAAGAAGTTTAAGTCAAAATCATACCAAAGTTCATTAATTCCATATAATACATAATCTAATTATAATTTGATTTGAGCCCAATTACATAAAGAGGGTGTTAAATGCTTGCTTTTTCAAATTGGGCCCATTAATATGACAAAAGATATGTACAGGATCGCCCATAAAAAATAAAAATTCAATTAATCTCATATAAATAACAAAGTATTTAAATATTATTCAGTTTATTTTATCTCTCTTTATATTTGTACATGATACATTATAATTTATACATAAGCTTAATCTAATAAAGTTGCACAATAATAGAGCGTTCATGAAGTGGTTAGGTTCAAGAAGACAACAATTATTAAAATTTTCAGTTAAATTGTGTGCATAAGGTATGAAAATAATAATTCACCAGTACATTTAGATGCATTTAATACAAGAAAAAACACATTTTGTAATTTAATGTGGATACAAGAAAATATTTACTTTTATATATTTATTATTTTTATTTTTTTAATACTTTTTATGCTGATAAAAACTAATATTATGATTCTTACTTTCTTCATAAAATTTTTATTAATATATATTCACTCAAGAATAAAAAAATTTCAAGTCTCTTCTGTGGAGGTCCAAATCCGTCCTACATCGGTCCGTTAGGAACTTTTGATCTACCTTATAAATGTAATATATCTATAAACTTCTAAGAGGTTTTTTTTAATGAAGGAAGAACAAAACCGTATATGTCACTGTGGTATAAAGCGGACAATATTTTGGTACGTACTATGACAATGGTGTGGTCCACACAAATAGCGTCGTCTGTAAAAAAACTTAGCTCTACCACATGAATCCGCACGCTTGGAAGGCTAATGTGGGGGTCCAAGTCCGTTCTACAACGATCTATTAAGAACTCGATCTACTTTCACTACTACAAAAATAGATAAAGATCATACTTTTTTTATGTGATGTATGTTATTTAATCACATCTTTTAAGTTTTATTAAAGTGTGATCTTTGGGAGTGTGATTAAAAATGGTCATTTTTAATCACACATTTTAAGTGTGATTAATAATATTTAGATTACACATTTTAAGTGTAATTAAAAATATTTAGATCACACTTTTTAAGTGTGATTAATAGTATTTAGATCACACCTTTTAAGTGTGATTAATAACATTTAGATGTGAAAAAAAAATATTACCCTCACTAGCTTCTCATTTGCTTTTGTGGAGATTCAAACCATCAACCCTCTCACACCATAAACCTTATGCAACACACTCTTTCCACTACACCTCTATAACATCATATAATTATATATGCAACATATATTATTTATATAGTACATAGACCGGCATTAATATAAAAGTATATATATAAAGATAATTATTTTTTATTGAACATAATTTATGTAAAAATAAATTATTTACTAGAAAAAAAAAAAGAGATCACTTTTGGCGACTAAACATAATTTTAGTCGCCAATTCTATACTTTTGGCTACTAATTATTTTTTAGTCGTTAAAAAATTTAATTCCTGGGCTAAAATTACCACTTTTGGCGACTAAACTTCTTTTTAGTCACTAAAAAGCCTCACTTTTGGCTACTAAACATCTTTTTAGTCTCTTAATGTCTTAGTTTTGGCTACTAAATTTTTTTTAGTCGCCGAAAAATCTCACTTTTGGCTACTAAAATTTTTTTAGTCGATAAAAGCCTCACTTTTGGTGACCAAACATATTTTTAGTCACCCAATACCTCACTTTTGGCTACTAATTTTATTTTAGTCGCCAAAAAGCCTTACTTTTGGCTACTAAAATTTTTTTAGTCGGTAAAAGTCATGTATGGGCAACCAAACAGATATTTAGTCGCCAAAACCTATACTTTTAGCTACTAAATTTTTTTAGTCGCCAAAAATCTCTACTTTTGGCTACTAATGCTTTTTCAGTCGCTAAAACCTATACTTTCAGCGACCAAATGTGCTTTTTTAGTCGCCAAATATGCTTTTTCTTGTAGTGGAGTGTGATTAAATATATATATATATATATATAATTACACTTTTTTAAAAAGTGTGATTAAAAAATAGTAATGTATATATAATTACACTTTAATTAGAAGATGTGATTAAAAAATATATAAATAATCACACTTTAATTAGAATGTGTGATTAAAAAATATATATATATAATCACACTTATTTAAAAAGTGCGATTAAAAAAGTAGTAGTGTATATATAATCACACTTTAATTAGAAGGTGTGATTAAAAAATATATAAATAATTACATTTTAATTAGAATGTGTGATTAAAAAATATATATCTAATCACACTTATTTAAAAAGTGTGATTAAAAAATAGTAGTGTATATATAATCACACTTTAATTAGAATGTGTGATTAAAAAAAAATATATATAATCACACTTAATTGAAAAGTGACATAAAAAATGAATATTATCACACTTAATCAAATTAAGTGTGATTAAAATATCAATCTAATTTTTTTTTATCACACTTTTAATAAAAATGAGATATATTTTTTTTTATCAAAATATAACCTTTAACTATTTTTATAATAGTGTTTATAAGTGACATACTCGTAAACCTCTTAGTGCATGCTACACCAATGGGGTGATCTGCCCAAATGCTAACTTCCACCACGTGGACCCACACCTCCCTATAACGCACATAGTGTAGACATAATTTTTGTATGATTTTTGGATTTGAACGCACCTTTGCCGGATAAAACTCGAGATATACGCCAAAACCCCACAAACGTGTTGAAGGAGATAACTAATGTACATGGACAAGTCATTTGAGACAGAGAGACTGGCATTGGCATTTTGTTATCTTCACTAATTCAATTGTACTATTGAGAATTGTCACCAATGCTATAGCATAGTGAAGTTTGGAAGGTTATGGCAAATGAGTGGTGCGATTTGTTCACGATGATTTATTTATTTATTTATTTTTTCGGTTGTGTCGGCAAACAAAAATTTTATGAACTCAAGAATGCAAATTACATCGAGATAAAAGGATTGAGAAATGAAAAATATTCACTTAGTATAATTATTTTTCAACAATGCTATAGATCATGAAAATTAATTACGGAAATAGTTTTACCAACTCGCTAAAATTATGTGGACATTTATTACCGTGTTTAATAAATTGAAGGTGGCTGCTAGTCTTGGTTTATTGAGTCATTGTTACAAGTTAGTTACAAAATTGGAATAGGAAAATTTTCATGACTTTTCAAAGATAGAGATGCAGCTCCAAACGGTGTTGTAAATGAATTTAGTGGATTTTGTGGAATTTTCTTGTTAGCTTAATTTCCATGAGACTTATTGACTGGGAAATATAGTGTAGTGGTATGGAGACTTTCAAGCCTCTTCCTCTGCCTATAAATAGGACCAAGTTCATAGCGTTTTTGCAACATAAATTAGTAGATTGTTTCCTTTTTCTCTTCTCCATGAATAAGTTATATTTCTCCGGTGAATGGTCTTCCATGGTTGCCATAATGCTACTCCTTGGGGTATTAATGGCTTCCCTGTACCAAACAGGTATCTCTCTGTTTCTCTCTCTCCCCATTGTAGGGTTTCTATTAAAATTCGAAGGTTCTGTGGGGAGAGCTAAGAAACAAGTGTCATTATTAGATATTGATGAATACTGTTTACTTGTTTGGTAAATGTTTTTTTTCCTTTCAAGCAGGCTTGCCTCTAGTCCATGGGGTCCAATTTGCACTACTTTGGGCCCACTATGATTGAACTATTCGATTTTAAAACTTGTCAAGTAGATTAATCATGCAAAAAATTTAATTTGATCAAATTTCAACAGGTGTTTGATTGTTTTGCAATTTGTATAAAATATTTGAACGGCAAAGATGATTTTAAAAAGGTCAAATTACACTGGTGATCCTTATATTTTACGTTTTATGTCATTTTAGTCTTTACACTTTCAATTGACTCAATTTTGAACCTTAATTTTAAATTTTGTTTCAATTGCTAATATTATTAGCGTTTTTTTTGTAAATTATTACTAAATTGGTTGAGATTAACTAGCTGAGTTGAGTAAATTTATATTTCTGCCATTAAAAATATGACACGTGACACTTATGTGTGTATTTTTTTTATAAAAACATATAATGAGTTATAATTAATTGGACCAAATTGAAACAGAATAATAAATTTAGGGTCAACATTGAGCCAATTGAAATTATAGAGACTAAAATGACACAATAATTAAAGTACAAGAACTATCTTCTTAATTTGCCCTTTTAAAAATATACTTTGTCCCTTTTTTTCATGCAAATATAAATTGATCATATGACTACCAAAAGTCCAAAAATTTAATGGTTTTATGGATGATCTGCTCAATAAATTTTATAATTTTAATATTTTAGATCACCAAGACAGGCTCGTCGTGGACCATAATAGTGCAGACTACACCAACACCACGCCCATCATCACAACTATTAAAAAATTAGTTTCAAAGTCAGGCACACATGAAAAAAATTGTTTTTTTCTTTCTTGGGAAAATTTTCTTCTTTCAACTATTGTAAGCAATTATAGTAGAAACCAAACTTATGACTGTTACTAATTTGTTTACATAATGCAGATGCCCAAATAGGAGTTTGTTTTTTTTTTTTTTTGATCGGCAAAGAACAATTTCATTAAACAGCAAGAAATTAAAAGTACAGGAAGATGAAATGCATCGAGAGAGATTCGGAAGTATAAAAATACCCCTACTACTGCTACTCGCAATCATACAACCAACCCCTAAGCCTCTCGATTTAAAAAAAAAAAAAAAAAAAAAAAAAAAAAAAAACAAACAAACAAGTTAAGAAGAACTTAGCTAAAAAAGAAACTAAAATACATGAGTCACCACACATACAACCCACCAACCACCGAAACCAAACTAGATAAAATAAACTAAAACTAAAAGCCTCTGCCATGGCCCACCAACTAATTAGAAACCTCAATCATAAATAGGAGTTTGTTATGGAGCAAATGGTGATAATTTACCATCTAGGCAAGATGTTGTAGCTCTTTACAACCAAAATGGCATCCAAAGAATGAGACTCTATGACCCAGACCAACAAGCTCTCCAAGCCCTTGGAGGCTCCAACATTGAGGTCATGCTAGGTATTCTAAACCCTAATCTCCAAACACTTGCTTCAAGCCAAGCTGAAGCAGATACATGGGTCCAAAACAATGTCAAAAACTTTGGCAATGTCAAAATCAAGTACATCGCGGTTGGCAACGAAGTCGATCCATCTTCCAGCACAGCTCAATTTGTTGTCCCCGCGATGCAAAACGTGCACACCGCCATTGTCAACGCAGGGCTTGGAGGCCAAATTAAGGTTTCAACTGCCATCGCCACTGGATTGCTTGGAAACAGCTTTCCTCCATCACAAGGCTCTTTTAGGGCCGATATTCGATCATCCTTCATCGACCCAATTATTAGTTTCTTGGTGAACAATGGTTCCCCATTGCTCGTAAACTTGTACCCTTATTTTAGTTATGCAGGCAACACGAATAGCATTCATCTTGATTACGCTCTATTCACATCTCCTTCGGTTGTGGTGACTGATGGCTCGCTCCAATACCAAAATCTGTTTGATGCAATGTTGGATGCTGTTTACTCCGCGCTTGAGCAGGCAAACGGTGGCTCTTTGGAGATTGTTGTGTCTGAGAGTGGTTGGCCTACGGCTGGTGGAACTGATACAACTGTTGACAATGCAAAGACTTACAATAACAATTTGATTCAGCATGTAAAAGGAGGGACACCGAAAAAGCAGGGAAAGGCTATTGAAACTTACATTTTTGCTATGTTTGATGAGAATCAGAAGACTGGGGATGAAGTTGAGAGACATTGGGGGCTCTTTTCACCTGACAAGCAGCTTAAATATCCAGTCACCTTCAATTAAGAAGAGCAAAGTGAAGTTAATTTGATATGTATTACACTCTGTTGAATAAGGCTTGATTGTAATTCTTTTCACAAAGAGGCAATTGGCAAAACATTTATATGTTTATGAAGAAGATGCCCATATGAAGGGTAATAATAAATAAAGCATTGCTATTTTTACTTTATAAGATTATAGTCCATTACACAATTAGTACATGAACATAGTGGGGGATCAAGAAAGTTTTTCGTCAAATTTCACTTCGTCGACGAGATTCGCATGAATTTTGAATATGAACGAGAAGTTACATTTCATAGCAATGAGACTCATATTCAAGTATCATTGCTTGTAAAGGAGTGGCTAATCCACCAACCTATCCCTATTTACCTTGATTGACTTCTTTTCTTTTCTTTTTTTGAGAGAAAGGAGAATTATTTTAAAATTGAAAAAAAAAAAAAATTACAACACTTTCATAACATGTAATTAACACCTTGAAAAACAAAAATGTATCAAACTAAATCAACAACTCCTATAATTTTGAGTTTCTAATCTCTTAACGCTTTGTTTGGTTAGGGGATTTAAGAAGACATTTGGAAAGGAAAGGAAAAAAAGTGTGTGAAACTAGGTGAAATGTAGGTATATTTTTTTTTACATTTTATCTACTTTTTCCCTTTCGCTTTCCAAATCCCTTTTCTAAATCTCTCAACCAAACATAACGTTAAAAGAGTATTCTGTTTGGCTCTAATCCTAATAAACAGAGTTTGGAAATTCATTAATTAACAGGGTATGGTCAGGTTTGGAATAAAAAAACGAAAACACTCAATAGGATTTGGGTAAGGGAGGGGGAAGGGTAACCTTGCCCCATGCCAATTATAAGTACTATATATAATAAGGAAAATTCTAAATATACATAAAATTTATATAAAAAACTTGAAAATAATAATGTGACATTATTATTATTGTAAATAAAGTCATTTTCAATGACTTTTTTTTGTTTTGAAATGAAAAGTGTACAATTAGTCACATCATTATATGTATGATTTTTTTTGTTTATATAACATAATACTCATATAACAAAACTACCTTTGTTTTTTTAAATAAATATTTATTATTTTTTATTACATAAAATGATCTTTAGGATTTTTTTATTTTTATTTTTTTGATTTTAATCTTCAATTCTACATTCTCTATAAATCACACATCTTCGCTCTCAAATCAATACTGATCAAATTTCAAGTTTATATGCTTTCCCTTTTAAGTTATGATCTTAAGTTATGTAATCAGTTTTAAAATTCAATAAATGTAAGTTGTAGCATTAAACGAGTGGGGGACGGAATTACATAAGTGGGGGTAAGGCGGTCTACGGTAGAATAGGCAATATGGAACAGGAATAGTCCTATTTGTTTCGTAAATTTTAGAAGCATTGCAAATCCTTTAATAGAATTTACCCTTTAAAATCGAATTATAAGCGTGGGGACATATTTTTTGAATAGTAATACGTGGCTAAGGTGGCACCGAAGTGCTAGTCGAGTTGTCACGTATCCTTAACTTGACGTTGGGGTAATCTCGGCTAGGCTGAGGCTATCTGCGGAGATATCGAAATTCGAGATGAGCGGATAAGTTATAAGAGTCCTAGAATGAGGGAGGATTTCAGCCTGAATAAGGATAAAACTCTTAGGGAGTTTATCTTTATTTATTTGAGAGTCCTGCATAGGCATTGAGCCAGAGTCTATTGAAGCTAGGCTTCTACAGGGATCAGGTCAGTGTTGGTTATAAAAGTAAGGCACCCTCCTGGGTCTAAGGTATACTTTTTATATTCTGAATAGTGAGTTAAGCACTTTTACTATCTTTGAGAGATAACTGATTTGATCATCGGAGTGCCCCCGGGTGGACGAGCCACCGCTGGAGTCTTTTTTTTTCTGTAACAGGTCGTTTGGGCGCAATCTATTCTGCCAGTGTTCTCCAATTGAGTACCTGTTTGGCAGTGTGGTCAGAAAAATAGCACACACAATTTGGCGCTGTCTATGGGAAAGAAAGAAGAATAGATGGCCAACAACGGACAGAAAGAAAAGGTTGGGGACGACATCCCTACTGGCACTACAAGAAAAAACACTTTCCGTGACCAACATTTTGGTCGCGAAAAGTACAATATTTGGTCGCGAGTTGGTCGCTAAAGCCTTGTCACAGATAGTTTTTTGCGACCAAAAAAGCCTTTGGTCGCTAAAAGTGACCATTTGCGACCAATTTTTTTAGTCGCGGAAAGTCCAATTCATATTAGCCAAAAGTAAACTTTTAGCGACCAAAGATAAGTTGGTCGCTAAAAGTCAGCGCCTTGACCCCAAAAAAATAATTCTTTTGTGCTGCCTGGGACTTGAACTCTTGACCAAGGAGTCACCATGCACCAATCCACTCTGCCAATAACATGCTTCTTGTTCATATTTGGCAAAAAATATATATAATCTATAAAGATTGGGTTATATATTATTTTATAAAACTTTTAATGCGTAAACAGAAAAATAGCATGTAATTACAGTAATATCATTTTTTTTAAAATTTATCCCTCCAAAACTTTCCGCGACCAACTTTTTTTTTTTGGTCGCCAAAGGGTAATCTTCCGCGACAAAAAAAGCCTTTGGTCGCCAATAGTATACTTTTCGCGACCAACTTTTTTTTTTGGTCGCTAAAGGGTAATCTTCTACGACCAAAAAAGCCTTTGGTCGCCAATAGTATACTTTTCGCGACCAACTTTTTTTTTTTGGTCGCCAAAGAGTAATCTTCCACAACCAAAAAAGCCTTTGATCGCCAATAGTATACTTTTCGCGACCAACTTTTTTTTTTGGTCGCCAAAAGGTGATCTTCTGCTACCAAAAAAGCCTTTGGTCGCCAATAGTATACTTTCTACGACCAACCTTTTTTTTTGGTCGCCAAAGGGTAATCTTCCGCGACCAAAAAAGCATTTGGTCGCCAATAGTATACTTTTCGCGACCAACTTTTTTTTTTGGTCACCAAAGGGTATACTTTCTGTGACCAACTTGTTTTTTGGTCGACAAAAGGTGATCTTCCGCGACCAAAAAAGCCTTTGGTCGCCCATAGGTATACTTTTCGCTACCAACTTTTTTTTGGGTCGCCAAAAGGTGATTTTCCGCGACCAAAAAATTGTGGTCGCCAAAAGTTAAATTTTAATCATAGAAAGTGGACTATTTGCGACCAAAAAAAATAGGTGGTCGCCAAAAGTGTTTTTTCTTGTAGTGTGGGAGTGGTAAGCACATTGACCCTAACATGGAGGAGGATAACTGCAACGAAAAAACTTGGGATCAGAATCTCAGAGAGAAAGACATTGGCAAGAAGGGCAACGTACCAAAGAAATCAGACAGGGGCGGGTATTATAACGAGGATGACCTTCAGGTATGGAACGATAGATGCCTGTGGAGGGATGGAGAGATGAAGGGAATAGCGAACAAATTGGCGGACCTGCAATCTATCGTCAATTTCATGATGCAGAACAACGTCATGCAGCCACCGTTCCCATTACAAGACACGCTAATTCCTGACTAAGAATCGCCCGAAGAAGGGCAAAAATCCCCTGGTCTCGGCACACCAAGACCGAGGAACACTCTCACCGGCCTTCAAGGCAGGTCAGGCGAGGGGAGTTAAGAAGGGGAGATTCTCAGAGGACGCATCGTACCAAGGAAGCTGATCCCAAAGAACGTCAGCATGTTCAAGGGAAGGAGCTGTGTTTCGATGCAACGAACGGAGAGAGGTCCAAGAGGACCCATAACGACACTGGGAGTAGCGCACCAAAAAGGCTGAAATTCGTTGATAGCCGAGCTCCTGATGGACCAAGGAGGATATGAGGGATTACCTTTAGAGGAAGCGACAAGATGCCGAGGTAACCTCATTGGTCAAGCCGAGAACACCATTTTCGGTAGAATTGGATAAGTTTGAAGCCCCGAAGAGGTTCCACATGCCGAGATTTTAGATATATGACGGGAAATCTAATCCTAACTTTCACGTCGGCTTGTACCTGAACTCAATGGCACTGTACACTAGGAACGAGCCGTTGCTCTGTAAAGTGTTCCCCTCATCCTTTGGGGAAATTGCATCAAGCTGGTTTCACAAGTTGCCGAAAGGAATTGTGAAAAGTTGGGAAGGCCTGGTCGAGATGTTTGTGGCCAGGTTTGTGACAAACAAACTACAGCCATTGGGGTGGACGCCCTGATGGCTCTGAGGATTGGCGAAGATGAAAGCCTTAAGGCCTATGCCAAAAGGTATTATGAGGTGTTCAACCGAATACGAGGATGCAACCAAGAAGTGGCGGTCGTGTCCTTTAAGAACGGCCTGAAAGATGATTGTCTGCTTTGAAAATCACTGGCAAAGACATTGCCAAAAAGTATGGAGGAACTTATGGCCAGGATAGAAAAGTATGCCAGGGCTGAGGAAGACACGCCAGGGACAAAGGTGTCGAAACAAGAGAAGAAAAACGGCTCGCCGAAGCGAAGCCGAGGTAATGGCAGATACTATAAACCAGAAAGAGGACTAAGGGCTGCACATGCAGTCACAACCGTATTCCGAATTCAGGTCTACAAAGTCTTGGAAAGAATTCGGAATCAGCCCTATTACAGAACACCAGAAAAGCTTCCTAGTGAATTTATGGGAAGAAGTTTGGGGAAACATTGTGCCTGCCACAATGAGGATGGGCACCTAACTCAAGGGGGTAGAGCCCTAAAGGCACATCTGGAAGACCTGGTAAGATAGGGTCATTTAAGAGACCTGATAGATGAGGCCAGGACAAGGGAAGAGCAAGCAAGACTGCCTCAGGCACCAGTAGCACCACCCCCGCCAGCACCACAACCACAAGTAGGCGGACCTCGAGTGATTAATGTGATTCACTCGAAGGTGAATGAGAACGAGATACGGGGAGAAACTCAGAAGGTAAAACAACTCCAACATGTGTATCAGGTCCGACAGAAGAGACCTAGGGCAGACGAGTGCCAGGGTCCACTGGTGTCCTTTACTGAACATGACCTAGAGATGGTGCAGCATCCACACAACGATGCCTTGCTGATATCCCTCCAGATTGGAGAGTGTTAGGTAAAACGAATTCTGATCGACCATGGTAGCTCTTGTGACATCATGTATGTCAGATGTTACAAGGAGCTTGGCCTGCACCAAGATGATCTGGAACAATCTAATGGTCCAATGGTCGGGTTCAATAGAACGCCGACGTGGCCCCTAGGAACAGTGAGTTTAGAGGTACAGGCTGGCACCAAGAAAGTAGAAACTGAGTTCACAATAATTGACACTTCCTCCCCTTACAATGCTATCCTGGAAATACCATGACTGTATGTAATGGGGGCTGTTCCCTCAACATTGCACCAGCTGTTGTAATTCCCAACAGAGCATGGAATTGAGAAGGTTGGAGGGGATCAAGTGCAGGAAAAGAATTGCTCCATGGCAGCAATGAAATCCACATGCAACATACGAGAAACAGAAGTAGCAGAGATTGAAGATGAGGACATGAAAGTCCTTGAGGATGTCGACAAGGAACCAGCCGAGAAAAATAAGAAAGCCCTGAAGAAGATCTTAGTCCAGCAAAGGAATGAAGAGCGCTTCTTCCTCCTCGGCTCAGGCTTGGCCGAGGAAGAGGAAAGGGAGTTAGAAGCATTTTTGAGAGCAAACCTTGTGGTGTTTGCTTGGACATCGTACGAGATGCCTAGCATTGAACCTGAGGTCACTTGTCATAAACTGAATGTGGACAGGTTGACTAAACCTGTCATCTAACGAGCAAGAAGGGCAACGTTGATGTATGTTGAGGTAGTAGAAGAGGAAGTGGATAAACTTTTGGAGGCCAGAGCCATTCGAGAGGTAAATTACCTGACATGGTTATCGAAAATGGTGGTTGTGAAGAAAAAGAATGGGAAGTAAAGGGTCTGCGTGGACTTCACCAGCCTGAACGAGGCTTGTCCCAAAGACAGTTTCCCACTACCCAAGATTGACCAATTGGTGGATGCCATTTCAGGGTATAGAAGGATGAGCTTCCTGGACGCTTACATAGGGTATCATCAGATAGCCATGTACCCCCCAGATGAGGAGAAGACTGCATTTATCACCCCAAAAGGGCTGTATTGCTACAAAATGATGCCTTTTGGGTTGAAAAATGCACAAGCAACTTACCAAAGATTGGTAACTAAGATGTTCAGACATCTAATAGGCAAAATAGTGGAAGTTTACATTGATGACATGGTCGTGAAGACTAAGGAACCTGAAGATTATTTGGCCGGCCTAAAAACAGTCTTTGACATCTTAAGGACATTTTGGCTCTGACTCAATGCATCGAAGTGTGCATTTGGAGTCGGGTCAGGGAAATTCCTGGGATACTTGGTCACCAGAAAGGGCATTGAGGCAAGCCTCGATCAAATCAAGGCCATTCTGGAGCTAGAGAGCCCAATGTCGACAAAATAAGTGCAGATGTTGATTGGAAGGGCTGCAGTCCTAAACAGATTCATAAGCAGAAGTTCTGATAAATGCAAACCTTTCTTCAGTCTAGTAAAGAAAACCACATACTTCTTATGGACGGAGGAATGCGAAATCGCCTTGGCTGACTTGAAAAAATACTTGACCACAACTCCAGTTCTCTTAAATCTAGTACCTGGAGAGGAGCTGTTCTTATACTTGGCGGTCTCAGAACATGCAGTAAGTGCAGTAATAATCAGGGAAGATAAAGGAGAGCAGAGGACAGTTTACTACGTAAGTAAAACCCTGGTAGTTGCAGAGACCAGATATCTACTTTTGGAAAAGCTAACACTAGCTTTGGTAATGGCCTTTAAGAAGCTGAATCATTACTTTCAAGCCCACAAGATTGTGGTGTTAACTAAGCACCCTCTGAAGTCCTTGTTGCAGCAAGGGAATCTGACAGGCAGAATAGCCAGATGGGCAGTAGTGTTAGGCCAATATGCCCATCTGTTTGGCAGTATTTATGTCGGCGACTCCTTCCGACTGTTTGTTGACGGAAGTTCTAACTGACAAGGAGTGGGGGCAGGAGTAGTGCTAGTATCGCCGAATGGACATATGCTGGAACAATCCATTAATTTGGAGTTTAAGGCCTCAAACAATGAAACAGAGTATGAAGCACTAATCGCAGGATTAAAATTGGCAGCAGCAATGGAAGCTGATGAGGTAATGATCTTCTGTGACTCCCAACTTATAGTCAACTAGGCAACAGGCGAATATACAGCCCGAGATGAAATGATGATGGCCTATGTAAAGGAGGTGGGCAAACTGATGGCATTATTCCAAAATTACCGACTACAGCAAGTCAGCCGAGATGACAATAGCCATGTTGATGCCTTGGCCAACCTGGCTTGTGCAATGAAGCCAGGAGAGGCAAGAACAATAATGGTTGACTACCTGCCAGGATTAAGTGTAGAACAACTGAACACAGAGCATGAAGCAATGTGTGTGGAGATGGGACTAAACTGAATGGATACAATAATAGTATTCCTTAAAGAGGGGAAACTGCCAGATGATCATAAAGAAGCACACAAGATCAGACTGAAGTTGGCAAGATTCAGTCTGACAGCAGATGGGCATCTCTATAGAAGATCTTTCACTGATCCCCTTTTGAGGTGTGTGCATCGTTCACAAGTTGAAGACTTCTTGTATAAGATACATGAAGGAGTATGTGGAAGTCACACTGGGGGCAGGTCACTTGCTCATAGGGCCATTACTCAAGGGTACTGGTGGCCCTATATGCAGAAAGATGTTGAAGCCTATGTCAAAAAGTGTGAGAATTGTCAGAGGTTTGCACCTTTGATACACCAACCAGCAGCAGACTTGAACCCAGTGTCCAACCCTTGGCCATTTGCCCAATGGGACATAGATCTTGTTGGACAACTGCCTCAAGCAACTGGACAAAGGAAGTTCCTACTAGTGGCAACAGATTACTTCACCCAGTGGGTTAAAGCTGAACTCCTTGCAAAGATTCGGGACATTGATGTAAAGAACTTCATATGGAAGAACATCATCACCAGGTTTGGGATCCCAAGAACAATAATAGCAGACAATGGAACGCAGTTTGATAGTAAGCTAATCAAAAGTTTCTGTGCAAAGAACAAGATCAAGAATTACTATTCCACCCCAAGTTTTCCTCAAAGCAATGGACAAGCAGAAGCATCCAACAAAATTATCTTGGATGGGATCAAGAAGAGGCTGGAAGCAGCAAAGGGAAAGTGGGTGAATGAGTTTCCTAGTGTACTCTGGGCATATCTATAGACACCCCATTTTTGACCGACCTTAAGACTCAGACGTCATCGATTGAGCGCTCGGTGATAGTGCTTGTTGTGCTTATTCAAGTTTCCGGAGTTTTCGGCTGAATGCCTTGCCTCCGGGCTTCTGAACTCTTTGTGTTTTGGCTCAGTTTGTGAACCAAGCCTTGTTGACCTTGCTTGGAGACGAGAGAGAGGTTCATAGACCACTTTTCTCTCTGGTAGGCCAGTTTCCGGTTTCCGGAGCCTTCAGTCGCGCGCTTTGTCTCGGGACCGCTTAACGTTCTCCGTTTGGCTTGGTTTTTGAACCATGCCTTGTTGACCTTTCCTAGAGGGACACTGTGGTCTCGTAGACCACTTTTTGTATTCGTAGACTACTTTTCCCTTGTCGATCGTTTTTGGTGCTCGTAGACTAGTTTTCGAGGCTTCCGGCTGCGCGTCTTCACCCCCGGACTTTCGTCTTGTATCCTTTTTGGTTTGTTTTTGGCACAAACCTTGTTTTCCCTACTTGGAGGGTGAAATGAGGGTGGGAGACCAGTTCTTCCCCTTGGAGACCACTGTTCTTCCCACTAGCCAGTTTTCTGGTCGGCCAACTGGTTTCCCTGGTCTTTGGACCATCAAAAGTGGTCGGCCACCACAGCATTGGCTTTCTTTTCGGTGTCTTGGACCCTTTGCTCCTCCATGGCCGACCACTTTATTTCCTGGTAGACCACTTGTGGTGGTCGGCCGACCTGTAGACACCCCATTTTGACCGGCTGTAAGACTTGGGCGCTTTCATTTGATTACCCGATGATGACAATTAGAATGTGTTTCTCACAAAATTCTCAGTAAGAAAGATGAAATTTAAGTTTTAATCCCAACATTCACCTATTTTTTGGCCAAACTATTTTAGACCTTAAAATCCTCTTTTCAAAATATGTTTTTTTTTAAAAAATGTTTCTACAATGTCCCGAGGCTCCCATTTCGATTAAAATATTGCACTTTTCAGTAAACTGAGTAAGGACAAAGTGGAAATAAATGGAAGGGAGGTGAAACTTTTTGAAAAATATTTAAAAAACATCTTCTTTATAGGTTTGGAGTTAAAGGAAATAGGAGGGGATGAAAGAAAACTGGTTTAGGAAAAGAATGAGTATCAAATCATTAAGAAGGAAATGAGTAGCCTTCACTAAATTAGGCATTTCTCTTTGTACACTTGGAATTTAAATGTGAGGCCACCACTATTGGAAAGCAGACTTCTGGGGCTTCAATTTAGATCCAAGAACCATCTTAGACCAAGTCCAAATAAGGGAGATATGCCTATTTGAAGTTGGGCTTCAAAGCAGATTTTGTTGACCCAGCCCGAGACAGCCTTTACTAAATTAGGCATATCTCTTTGTACACTTGGAATTTAAATGTGAGGCCACCACCATTGGAAATTAGACTTCTGGGGCTTCAATTTGGAACCAAGAACCGCCTCAAACCAAGTCTATATGGGGGAGATATGCCCATTTGAAGTTGGACTTAAAAGTAGATTTTGTTGACTCGGCCCAAAACAACAATAGCCCATTTTTTCTTGGTTTTGGTTCGGTTGGGACAACCCATTTACCTATTTTCTTAGCCATTCAAGTGCATCCACTCATCCTCCATTATACCTACTCATCCCCCATTGTCAAAAAGAGGTTTTGTTTGCATTCATAAAGGAGTATCCCATGCAACCACCTTGAAAATTTGCCCTCCCATCACATTCTTGTCTCCCTCCTTGTCTCCCACCTTCTTTTTGACCTTTACTCTCCCTCATTACCTATATAGAATGATCATATTGTAAGAGAGAAAAAAGAGACCACGAAATTGAAGAAAAAGGAGTGAGAAAAGAGTGAAAAGAGAGAAAAATTGAGTTTGTGAGCCAAAAATATTCCTATCTTCCATAAACATCCCATACCTTCCATAGCTACTGAAATTCCTCATTTCCATACACCAAAACCACTTCAAAAATTTTGATATAGCCAAAAATCAATTGCCTTGATCATAAAGAAGAGTGTTTAGTGATTGAAAGTGTGAAAAACTAGAGAGTTAGCCACTTTCCACATCATAAACTCCATAAACTCCATAATTTTGAATTGAAGATTTGAGAACACACTTCCTACACTTGAGGGTGATCAAGAGGGAGTTTGGGAATCAAGAAGTTCAATCTTTCTTTGGAAGGTGAATTTTTAGTCTTTCATTTTCTTATATTTTATATCTCATATTTATTTTCTTACTTCTTATTTCATAGTGTGTTGTTATAATCCTAGTGGTTTGTTTAGCCCATAATTATTTATTATTTATTTATTTATTTTTATTCGCATGTTTTAATTTCATATTAGTTTTATTGTAATCTTGCATGTTCTACCATATAATTATTTTTTCTTGTATTAGTCTCATATTAGTTTTGTTGTAATCTTGCATGTTCTATCTTATATTTGTTTTATTGTTTTAGGTTTATGTTGTAAGTTTGCACTTTTTTTAATTTCATATTAGTTTTATTGTAATCTTGCATGTTCTACCTTATAATTATTTTTTTCTTGTATTAGTCTCAAATTAATTTTGTTGTAATCTTGCATGTTCTACCTCATATTTATTCTTTTTCTTGTATTAGTCTCATATTAGTTTTGTTGTAATCTTGCATGTTCTATCTTATATTTGTTTTATTGTTTTAGGTTTATGTTGTAAGTTTGCACTTTTTATTTTATTTTATATTTGTTTTCGTGTTTTTAATCTAACCGATAGTGGTTAGTTGAGCCACCTACATATTTTTTGTTTATGCCTTTTCTTGGTTTCACAACAAGACAGGTTTTGCTTGGCCTAGTTGGCCAGCCGTCCTATTTGGTTGGTCGGTTAGCTTCTTCCAGACAAGATGGCATAATCTTCCAATGTTGACCAATTTCCGGTGGAGGTTCCAAAGAACATGAAGTTTTTATTTTATTTATTTATTTTTTAATTTTGAGTGTATTGTGAGGTTTTTATTTTGTTGTAATATTCTTCTCATCCCTCTCTAATTTGGTTTGTAATTATTCTTTAAAATGTTGTAATAATTTCCCGCCCCGCTTCTTTCTATCCCGTTCTTTTACTTGCTTTCTTTATTTGTACATAAACATCATATTTATTTTACATCATATTCATGCTTTGCATCCATGTTTCATGCATCTTGATTCAGCTAAGTTTGCATTTGTGGATTTAATCAATTCCTATGTGATTATGTGCGCTACCTCATGTTCTTGAGATGATTCACAAGTCATATCTTAGAAGCCGAATTTTTAGTTGCATCTCATGAGTGAATTGCATTAGGATTTTGTATATAAGATCATGCATGTTTTACTAACTTTTTTTTGTAGCTGTTCGCGGGACGTCGGTAAATATGTAAGTTTTTATGCTTTAGCATCCCGTTTGTGCGTGTTTTTCTTACTATGTTCAAGCATCCTACCATGTGGCTATTTGCTTATGTGATATAACTGTATGAATGCCAGTGGATGGAGGTTGTGTCGCTTAATTTGGAATGATGTTGATTTTCATGTTTGTAAACTCAATTTATTTGTGTTGTACATTTTCAAAACTCTTTCAAAACTATATGAAATCAAGCTGTTCCAAAATGGGTGACATAGTCTATACTTGTATGTTTGACATAGTAAATTTTAGGATTTATTAAATAATCAGAACATGAACATATAAAGAAAATAAAATTCATATCATGGTTTAGTAGAGGCCGATCTTCTGATCGGGTGAGCGGGGGTGCTCAATTAATGACCTTCCCCCTTCATATCTAAGGTTTCGAGCCAAGCATCCTTGGTTACGACGAACAGTGGCCTTGGCACGAGTCATGGGTTTCCTAATTTCCCAAAATATTAGGTGGCGACTCTGGTTTCTGATGACGCAGTCCATTTTTGACAAAACTGCAATAAAATAGATTTTCAATAAACGTTGCCAAATCTGGACTCTCATCTACGTTTCACATTGCACTCGTGAGACTTGAGATCAAAGAGATCTCGGGAGTCCGAACTGTTTAACGCGCGCGGGTACCCTCCGGACATGTTACACGACCACTACAAGTAGCTGGCTGACCACTTCAAGTGGTCGGCAGCTTTCTAGCAACTTTTTGAAGATCTTTTGGAGCCAATCAGCAATTTGGAAGGCACGTAAACTATCGACTAGTCCAATGTACCGGGATATCAGAGCCTTCAAGCTATGGTTCGGGACTACCTAGCAAAAGAAAACATGCAAAGATCTCATTTGATTTCACCAAAACGGATATGAGCATAACAGGATGATTGTGCCCTCTACTGAATTCTGCCTCCAAAATTCTGCCTCAAATCTGATACCCTCGGGTAAAACTGATTCTCAAAATATCGAATCGGTGCTCGCTCGATGCCCAAACTTGCAAACCGATACATGCATTCCTCAGAGACGCACATAACAAGCAAGTGAGAGCCAAAACACCCCTATGTTGGGGTAGGGTTTCCCCCTATTTTGTCGTGAACTAGGGTTTTACTACTACGCAAAGGGTTTCAAACAACCTATAAACGGGTAAGCAACTGTCCTAGTTTGGAATGGTCACTATGGATCCGAATATGCGCTAGGTCGAATGGTCAAGGGTGCCGGTAAAACCGGGGTTTGTGTTCTATCTTGTCGAGCCAGAGCCGATCGGCCTTACGGTCATGACTTGACAAGACAAGCCTCGAACAAATCGTTAGAATGGCATATGGCAAACACGGTGTCCTAGGCGCACCAATGCAAATGCAATGCAAAGAAACACACAAGTGTAGTCAAAACCAGATATCACGAGTTCGAGTCAAGTTCTCTAAATCCCAGAGTCGCCAGAAATCAGAATAAGCCCGCGAGGGACCTCGCCTGATTCGGACTCGATTTTGTTGCGGTTCAAATCAACCAAAGAGTCCAACTCGCAAATCGTTTTGAAGAAAACCAGATTTTTTGAAAGAAGTGCCAAACATGGACTGCTTTGCCAGATAACAGAGTCGCCACCTAAATATTTTTAAAATGGGAAATTTAGGAAACCCTGACTCGGTGCCAAAGGCCACGTGTCCGTCATCACCAAAGTTGCCTCGGCTCGGGGACTTGGGTACGATTGGGGAAGGTCACATCGTGAGCACTTTCGCCGGTCAAAGACCGGCCTCTACTAACCATGATATCTGTTTTTGAAAATATTGTGAGTTCTTATTTCGGTTATTAGCCTAGATTACTATGTGATGCTCGCAGCAAACAAGTATAGACTAGGCCGTCTGAATTGGAACAAAACATTTCATGTTTGTTTGTTTGAAAATGGTGTGAAGGTGCTACTCGCAGGTAGGCTAAAATGCGGATTTGCCACCCTCGGGTGGGCTTAGAAAACATGATTTTGCCACTATCTAGTGGGCTTAAAACAAACAGTCAATGTATTGTCCCAATTCAGATAACTCAACCTCCACCCACAGGCATTCAAGGCAGTTATATCACATAAGCATGTAGCCTCATGGTAAGCATGCTACCATGGCAACACTCACACGCATGCAAGGATGCTAAAGCATAAAACTCACCGAGTACTCCAAGCCAAAACAAAAAAACTGATTAGGAATCATGCATGATCCTAAATACAGAAATTGCCTAATGCAACACATGCAAAGATGCAAACTATAGCAGTCGGCTATTCTAAATATGGCATATGAGATGCAACTATCAAGTACTCAATTTGGAATTGAAATACTGATCACGGTTTGTATGATGCGCCGAGTCCTATATGCAAAAACAGATGAATGATGCAAACATGCTGTCATGCTGTATGCTAATTGAAATATGCCCTATATCTAACCATTGTAAGCGGATAAATAAAAGGGAGAAAGAAATGGGGGTTGGAAGACATACATCACACTCACACACCCTTATTACAGTTGTGCCCTCGCGCAGAGGGTCCGAATAAATAATACAGTCCGAATAAAAGAATATTACAGTCCGAAATATACAGTCTGAAATAATATACAAATTCCTAATTAATTGACAAATTAAACAAGAAAATCAGAATGGCGTGCAAGCCGTGGATCGCCATTGTTGATGAATGATGTATGCTGGCCGCTTCGTGGAAATCCACTGGGATGCCCCAATTAGCCTCTGTTTGCACTGTGTCTCGAAATGCGTGCCAGACTCTGGAAATTTGCTGATTCTTCATTTTGCTGCAACAGAGAGCAGGAAAAGGGCATAGCAATGTATTTCACAAATATATGCATGCCTCGATCCTCGTGCCACCAATCACGTACATCGATGCATGATGGCCGAGGAGCCGAAATGCACAACTTAATATAAGATGAATGCATATGAATGCGGCAACAAAACCTAACTCCATCATGGGTAATCCGGAGTGTCGGTGACTTGGGAATTGAGACCCGTTCCGTTACTTGGAGTACAAAACGCGCCGCTTCGTAATATGCATGATATGCATGAAATGCAACTAATATACAACCTAGCATGCGCAATGCTATGAAAATGAGATGCCTCGAAATGAGTGCCCACAGGCACGCAAACCGAGGAATACGGAATGACATGCGAAATGCAATGATGGGCTTATACCAACATGAGGGAGCCTCAGCCACACTTACATAGGATGCCGGAATGATAAAAATGAGATGCCTCGAAATGCGTGCGTAAGCACGCATACCGAGAAACACGAAATGACATGCGAAATGCAATGATGGGCTTATACCAACATGAGGGAGCCTCAGCCACACTCACATAGGATGCCGGCGGATAAAAATGAGATGCCTCGAAATGCGTTCCTTTTGGACACGCAAACTGAGGAATGCATAAAATGGCATACGGAATGCAATGATGGGCTTACGCCAACATGAGAGGGCCTCAGCCACACTCACATAAGCTGCCGAGAGACGAAAGAAGTGCCTCGAAATGCGTGCACACGGGCACGCAAACCGAGGCGTGGCCCTAAGGCGCAAAAATGACATGCGGAATGCGAATTGGGCTTACGCTAACATGAAAAGGCCTCAGCCGCACTCACATAAGGTGCCGAGAGACGAAAGTGAGCTGCCTCGAATAGGTAAATCGTGCACGCAAAACCGAGGCATGGCCCGGCGCAAAAATGACATGCAAATGAGATGTGGCATATGGCACATTGACAATGCAAATTTCAGCAGCTAAAATGATGCACAAATAGCCCCCGAATTATGACAAAATTACACCCGATACCCGAAATGCAATGCAAAGCACCCGAAATGGCTTACAGCCCTACTAAACATGCATAATATGGACATGACATGTAAAACAGTAGCAAGGCAGCCCCTAAACTAGCATTTTTTTAGTACAAAGTATGGCCAAACAATGATCACAAGTATGGCAAAAATAGCATGCAAAAATGGGGAAAAGAGGAGAATTACAAAGCAAGTGGTATATACAATGCTCAAACTGAAAAACACAGTTCTACAACATTAAAGAGGGGCCAAAAATATGCACATTTACAAGAGGTTACATCCCCCAATTCAGTATGTAGATAGGCTAAACATAGCATGCAAAATAATGAGCCAACAAAGGCTATAACATGAGGTGCCAAAAGCATGCACCAATCAACCTTGGACCCTTAACAAAACATGAATAATGGGCCAAAATAAGACACTTTATAAGCCTGATGAAGGCTGAAAACAGAAGTTAAGCAAGCCTAACAAAGCATGCAAAATAATGAACCAAATAGGGAGTACAACATGAAGTATCAAAAGCATGCACCAAATGGCCTAAGACCCTTAACAAAACATGATGAGAAGGCCAAAACAAGGCTCTTTCCAGGCCTGATGAAGACTCAAAACAGAAGCCAAGCAAGCCTAACAAAGCATGCAATTTTACGGAATCAAAGATGGTATTACATGAAGTACCAAAATCATGCACCAAATGGCCTAAGACCCTTAACAAGACATGAAGAATGGGCCAAAATAAGACACTTTCTAGGCCTGATGAAGACTCAAAACAGAAGCCAAGCAAGCCTAACAAAGCATGCAAAATAGGGGTAGAACATGAATTCAAAGCAAGTGGTATGCAGAGCATGAAAACCAGGTTGAGCCCTCTTCAATGTTGAAGAGGGGCTCAAAATAGGCCCACTCACAGTTTATATCAGGCTCGAAATCAGATCACTCATAAGCCAAATAAATCATGCAATATAATGGCATAAAGAGTGATATTGAAAGAGGTGTGTCATGGGGCTCTCAAACAAGGTTGAGCCCTTCTTCAATGTTGAAGAGGGGCTCAAAATGAGCCTAAAACCAGTAGGGGTCGGAGCCCAAAACCTCAAGAAAATAGGGTAGAAAAATGATACAAAAAAGTGCTAGAAAAGAGGGAAAAGGGACTCACCCTTGAAGACCACTTTTGTTGCTTCTTGGACCAAATTTGTTGCTTCTTAGCCTCTGAAAAACCTTCCTAGCTGCTGGAAATGGAATGGTGATGGTGATGCTAGGTGTTGATGAACAAATGGTGCCAAGACTTGGATGTTTGAAGCTTTTTGGAAGAGAGGAATGGAGGAGATGTATATGCAAGGCTCAAAGGATTTTTCTAACCCTTAAACCAGCTGGTGGCCCCTGGTTTTTATGGCCAAGAAAGGGGTCAAAAAGGAGGGCAAAAGGGAGTGGAAAATACACCCAAGTATTCCCTCTAAATATCTTTTCAAATCTAGATATTTTGATCTAAAGATCTTTTCACAAATCTAGATATTTTGAGGGCAAATAATGCATAGCTGGAATACACTCAAAGAGAGGAATAGGGCTGGCCAACTCATAGGGGCAAAATCGTCATTTCACAAAAGGGGTGGCTGGCCAGCTAGATAAAAAAACAAAAAAACTACCGAGAAGACCACTGGTTGGTGGGTGCTATGGAAGTCCAAAAATGTCCATTCAAGTGTCCAAATTGAAGCCCCGGAAGTTATCTTTCCAATGCCGCAAACCTTGCATCAAAATTCCTCCATTAGAAAAAGTTATGCCAGTTTCCGTAAAGTCGCGCAGATTCAGTCCAACCGGACTTCAACCAACCATATCTCCTCCCCCCGGATTTGGACTTAGGAGATTCTTGAGTGAAAAATGAAGCCCCAGAAGTAATCTTTCCAATGGTGGTGGCCTCATATTTTAATTCCTCTTGTACAAAGAGTTACGCTTGTTTCGGTGAAGCCGCGCAGACTTTTCTCTTTCCCGGATTCATGCTGAACCACTTTTGACCAAGCAGATAACTGGTTGCTGAGACAATTGCTGGCCTCCCACCCTCCAGCGATCTTCCTGGTGCTAAAACAGAGGTACCTGCCAAAATTGAACAAAAACTAATGCAAAACGAAAGCTCGGGGACCAAAACCGCGTGGTTCGGGGTCAGGCACCGAAAGTGGCGTTCGCCACAAGGGTATCTGAGGCTCCAGTGTTCCTTGGAATGATAAAACAGAGGTAGCAGCCGAAAATGAACAAAAACCGATGCAAAATGAAAGCTCGGGGGCCAAATCGCGAGGTTCGAGGTCCCGAAAATGGGCTGCAGGCACCGAAAATGGCGTTCAGCCACGAAGTGGGCATCTGAGGCCCCAGTGTTCCTCAGTATGACAAAATAGAGGTACCTTCCAGGAATGAATAAAGACCGATGCAAAATGAAAGCTCGGGCCTAAACTGCAGAGCCGGTCCCAAAAAGGGCTATGAGCACCGAAAGTGGCGTTCGGCCACGAAGTGGGCATCTGAGGCCCCAGTGTTCCTCATAATGATAAAACAGAGGCACTTGCCAAAAACCGGAGAAATCGGAGATGGTTGGGTGGTCCCGAACCGAGGCACACGGCCTGACGGTCCCGAAAACCGGGAACCGGGCTCCGAAATGGGCAAAATGGCCTATGGCCACGAAAAGTAGCCCACGGCCACTGAGAGATAGTCTACGGGACCACTCCCTTCCCTCAAGAAAGAAAACAGAGAAAACCGAGTCTGGTTCGCAAACCGAGACAAGGCACAGAAGAGGGTTCGGGGGTCCGGAGGCAGGGCGCACGGCCGTGACTCTGAGACTTCTGAACGAGCACAGTATGCAACATCACTGAGCACTCAATCGGTGACGTCTGACTCTTAAGGTCGGTCAAAAATGGGGTGTCTACAATAACTTTGATTTTTGTTGGTGAAGCCATCTCATGCTTGGTCTTGGTAGGTGTAGTGTAATCCTTTATATTGGCCTCGCATATTTCATGCTTCATGCTCACCATGCTAGCTTATTTTGGCTTCCTTCCATACATGTTTTAGCATCATTTTGACATGCTCTAGGACTTTTTTGGGTTGTATTTGCCATATGCTTCATGTATTGTATAGCTGTAGTGCAATTGGCCTTGCTAGCTTTGAGTTTTGAGCACCATAGCATGCTTCATTTGTGTTGTTTGGATAATTTGGCATCACTTAACATGACATTTCAGAGCATGTAGCATTGCCGTGTTCCCATTTTTTTTCACCTTTTGAGTGCCTCTAAGGGTTGTGCATTGTTGCCTTGTTTGTGGCTTAGTGTGCATGCATGCATGCCTAGGCATTTGAGCCCCATCTCAGCATGTTTTGGTCCTTGTTTTGACCTATTTGAGCTCTATCCATGGTTGGTTCATGCATTTGTGTCATGTATTGCATGCCTCTTGTATAGTCCTCTTTGGTAGCTTTATGCTTTAAGGACCCTAATATGCCACGCTTATGTTGTTTGAATAATTTGGCATCATTTCATACCTTATTTAAGTGCATATAGTATGGCTACACTCTTTGTTTTGTCACTCCTTGAGCACTTTTGAGAGTTGTGTACTTATGCCTAATTGATAGGCCAATGCATGTGCATGCTTGTATATGCTTTTGTGCCTTCATTTCTTAGCATTGTGGCCACTAATTTGGGCATGATTGAGGTCTGTCCATTTTTAGTTTAAGTCTATTGAGCATGTTGTTCAAATGTTGTTACATTGCATCATGTTTGCATGATTGCGTTGCATTGTGTTTTGCATTCTTGTTGTTTGCATTGTTGATGCATACTTATGTTGCATTTCATTATGCTTGCATTATTGCTTGCTTTGTGTTGAAATGCTTATGTTGCCTTGCATTGTGTATGCATGCCATTAGCATTGATAGGTTGCTTATGTTGGCTTGCATTGTGTATGCATGCCATTAGCATTGATAGGTTGCTCATGTTGCATTGCATTGTGTATGCTTGCATTACATTGTGTTTAGTATGCTTGAGTTGCATTGCATGTGTTTGGATTAGGTGTTAGTCCAAACACGAGAAACGAGGGACGTTTTATACTTGAAGTGATGAAACGTGCCTTATTTCTCGGTCGTCGAGCCTCTTGATCAAGCATGATGGAGGTTAAGGCTTTGTGTTATGTGTGCATTCATTTACATTGATTCGTGCAATCTTGCCTCTTTGGCCATCATGCATCGAGATGCGCGATTGGTGGCCCGAGAGTCAAGAACCGCACTCCATTGAGATCATGAAATGATAGGGAGAGTGGTTGTGCACACATATCTTGCAAATACATTGCCATGTCCCTTCTTGTTCTCTATTGCAACAAATTGGAGTTTGGTAGCAAAAAGTGGTCGGCAGACCAGTAAAAGTGGCTGGCTGACCACTTTATCTGGTTTGCAGCAATGGTAAGTGGTTTACAAGTGGTTGGCCACATCAACAACTGGTTGGCCATGCTCCTAGAGGTTCCTATGGTGGAGTAAAAGCTACCCTGAAGTTTGTGCAGTGATCTGAAATCAAATGCAAACAGAGGCAAGTTGGGGCATCGCGATGGATTTTCGAACGAGGCGACCGAGCATGCATACACTCTTCTCTCTCCGGGGACATCTCTTTACTGCTTAACTTAGCTTCTTAGCTAGCTAATCCTTTGGTTTTGTACTTAAGTAGTTAATGTACTTAGCTATTCAATTTGTGCTGTAATAACTAGTTAGTTAATTAGCTTGTTTTGTAATAATTAGTTAACTAGGATTAGTTAATTAGTTGGCTTGTAATAATTAGTTTAATTAGCTTAGATTAGCTAGTTAGCTTATTTTTCGGACCCTCCGTCGAGAGGGCACCATTGTTGTAATAAGCGTGCGTGTGTGCGATGTATGTCTTCCAACCCCCATTTCTTTCTCCCTTTTACTTATCTGCTTTCAATGGTTAGTTTTAGGGTCATTTTTCAATTAGCATCCTTATGCTTCGCATGCGTGCACCCATTCATTTATATTGCATGCACCGAGCTCAGTGCATCATACTAACTGCATTGTATTTCAATACATTTACTTGAATACGTGTTCAACAACATGTTATCAAGTTGCATTCACATGACATCTTAGAATAGCCGAGCCTATCTTAGTTGCATTTTTGCATGTGTTGCATTAGCCATCTTAACATGAACTAGGATCATGCATGATTTCTAACTAGTTCTCTATTTTGGCTCGGAGTACACTGTGAGTGTTTACACTTTAGCATACTGCATGCGTGTAAGTGTTGCCATGTTCAGCATTTTGCCATGAGGCTAACTGCTTAAGTGATTAAACTGCTTGAATGCCTGTGGGTAGAGGTTGTGTTGCTTGAATTGGAACAATTCATCAAAATATGTGTTTTAAGCCCACTTGAGAGTGGCAAAATCATGTTTTCTAAGCCCACTTGAGGATGGCAAAATCCACGACTTAGCCTACTTGTGATTATCACCTCTAAACCGTTTTCAAACAAACGAACATGAAATGTTTTGTTCCAACTTAGGCGATCTGGTCTATACTTGTATGTTGTGCGCATCACATAGTAATTCTAGGTTAATAACCAGAACAAGAACACATGTGTTTTCAAAAATAACATATCATGTTAGTAAAGGCCGATCTTTGGTCGGTTGAGCGGGGGTGCTCATTGCATGACCTTCCCCTCTCGTACCCAAGTTCCCGAGCCGAGACAACTTTGGTGATGATGGACACGTGGCCTTAGGCACGAGTCAGGGTTTCCTAAATTCCCTCCAAAACAAAATATTTTGGTGGCGACTCTGTATCTGGCAAAGCAGTCCATGTTTGGCACTTCTTTATTAAAATCGATTTTCCAAAACGATTTGCTGGATTTGGACTCTTTGGTGATTTATCGGTCTCACATTGCACTTTGTGAGATTAGATTCAGAACCGTGACATGAGTTCGAACTGTAGTAGCTAAGAAAAAATGATTTCACACCCTCGCGCGCGGAGCAGAGTTCTCAGGCGGTCTACAATATCGGACTACGCTGAGAAGATCAATTGGGGAATCCCCATTTGCTATGGCTTATGGCACAAAGGTAGTAATTCCATTGGAGGTCAGCATTCCAGGGATCAAAACCCAGGGAGTAAAGAACGGAACTAATGATGCTTTTTTAGCCCGAGATCTGGACTTATTGGAAGAAAGAATGGAGAAAGCAGCAATTCAGCTGGGGGCATACCAGTAGCAGCTTGCCAAGGCTTAACACAAAAAGGTCAAACCACGAGAGTTTCAAGTTGGGGACCTTGTCTTGAGAAAAGTCGTTAGCAACAAGAAGGATCCCAGAGAGGGAAAACTTGGCCCAAATTGGGAAGGACCTTATAGAATCATCTTGGTCCTGGGCAATGGGGCATATCGGCTTGAAGACAGTGAAGGTAAAGAATTGCCAAGACCTTGGAATACTTGCAACCCAAAGTTTTTCTATCATTAAGATTTCCTTTTGTTTTTAAGTTTTTCTGTTATTAGCTAAAGTAATTAATAAAATCTTAGCTCAATTTTTGATCTCAAACTTGTGTAAAACAACTGACTAGTCACTTAGCGATGTTTCTTATTGAAACATGACGAATGACTTAGACTTATTATATGACAGAGTTGAATTATACTTGCATATAATAGAGTTGAACTAAGTCGGCGATGTTTCTGATTGAAAAATAATGAATGACTTAGACTTATTATATGGCAGAGTTGAATTATACTTGCATATAATAGAGTTTAACTAAGGCGGTGATGTTTCTGATTGAAACATGATGAATAACTTAGACTTATTATATGGCAGAGTTGAATTATACTTGCATATAATAGAGTTGAACTAAGTTGAATTAACCTAGATTTACTGTGTTGACAGAATGAAAACTTTGAAAGACACTAAATATATATTAGTTAGATTAATAGAGACCGAGGTTGATAACCTCGGCCAGTCTCTGTTTGAATCTGATCTCGGCGACAAGATCATAGGTACATATTTAATGTGAACATAAATGAAACTTAAGTTCACATTAGGGGGCAGAGAGCTGGAGAATAATGCTTGGAAGTTGGAATTTACATGCTAAAGTTGGTTTAACACTTGTTGAAATTTTAAGAAAAATTTACAAGCTGAAGTTAAGCCGATGTCATGTTGAAAGGAAATTGGTTTAACACTTATTGAAATTTTAAGGCAAATTTACAAGTTGAAATTAAACCAAGGTTATGTTAAAAGAAAGTTGGTTTAAACACTTGTTGAAATTTTAAAGAAAATTTACAAGTTGAGGTTAAGCCGATGTTATGTTGAAAAAAGTACCTACGTACTTGCCGAGACTACCATTTTGCCAAGACTTGGAAGATAATGGAAGGCAGAAGTCTTGATAAGTAAAAGTAAAGTGGCAAGTTGTAGACCGCCCCGAACTCTCTCCGCGCGGCCCCCCTTTCGAAGAGGGTGCGAATTGGGTTCTAGCTACTACAGTTCGGACTCCTATCACTGTTCTGAATCTAATCTCACAAAGTGCAATGTGAGACTGATAAACACCAAAGAGTCTAGATCTGGCAATTGGTTTTGAAAAATCAATTTTGAATCAAAAAGCGCCAAACATGGACTGCTTTGCCAGATTACAGAGTCGCCACCTAAATATTTTGTTTTGAAAAATTTAGGAAACCCTGACTCATGCCTAAGGCCATGTGTCAATCATCATCAAAGTTGCCTTGGCTCGGGAACTTGGGTACGAGAGGGGAAGGTCCCGAAATGAGCACCCCCACTCGCCTAATCAAAGGATCGGTCTCTACTAAACATAATATGTTGTTTTGAAAACACATGTGTTCTTATTCTGGTTATTTAGCTAACTTACTACGTGATGCGCACAGCATACAAGTATAGACTAGATCGCCTAAATTGGAACAAAACAATCCAATGTTTGTTTTCGAAAATGGTTTGAATTTGCCACCCTCAAGTGGGCTTAGAAAAGCGGATTTACCACCAAACAATGTGGGCTTAAAACATGATGATTTGCCACTCCAAGTGGGCTTGAAACTCACATTTTGATGAATTGTTCAAATTCAAGTAATGAAGCCTTCATCCACATGCATTCATCCAGTTAAACACTTAAGCAAATAGCCTCATGGCAAGCATGCTATCATGGCAACATACACATCTCATGCAATATGCTAAAGCGTAAACACTTACAGTGTACTCTGAGCCAAATGTGTGAGGAGAGGTTCGAAAACAATCAGGAGCGCGTTCCACGCAACCTAAGATAAATTCCAAACACGCTGAAATCGTGTGAGGAAAGGAACACTCTAACCACGCTGAATTCGTGAGAAGAGGTTCGAAAACAAATAATCAGGAGCGCGTTCCACGCAACCTGAGACAACCCTGGGGGACAATGATCCTAAACGCTGCTCAGTGTAAAAGGATAAAAGATACAAGATAACGCAAAATGCAAATAAATGCAATAAGTGCGATGAAACAATATATGTTACAAGCAATGTAGCGCATGATGTTTAGGGAACGTAATAAACAAACAAAGCGGTGCTTTAAAAAGCACCTCATGGGGTGAGTGACGGTGAACCGCTCTACTCTGATAGGGATCTCCCCTTGTGTTCTTCGAACTTTTACCTTGTGTTCGTCAAACCCATACCTTCAACTCACAGTACAAAGGTCCTGAAATACTGACAAGGGGCAACATCTGCATGTAGAAGCCATGGATACCGCTTTTCTTCCTGATCATATTCACAACTTTCCCTATTCTCCAACGGGGTGATAGACTAGGTTGGTTCAGTATCTAGCATTGAGGTGCATACACGCTACCTCAACCTATGGGGTTGCCATACAGATTTCAAGCCGAGGATACACCCCTGGGTATTTAAACCAGACTTTAGTCTCACAAATCCCGAACCTTTGTGTTCTAGGCATCGGCCATTCGAACTCTAGTTTCCACCGTCGCAGTTGGTTTCCTAGGAACTCATTGCAAATACAGCCAAGATGCCTCTGGCAGGGACTGGCATTTGGGGAGGAGCACTTTTGATCACTATTCTGGCTTGAAGCAGGCTTGAGCTTGAGGTAGAGGAACACTCATACTTCGGAGCATTGACAAGGCTTGAAGAGATACATACAGAATGCAATCTCAGATTTTGCTGGAGTTGAAACACACTCAGATGCTCCGATTTTTGCTATTTTCTTTTACTTTGCAGTTTGGAACCTATATAGCTTCAGATAGGTCCTGGTTTTACTGTTCTCACATAACCTGGGTTGAACCCTGCAGTTTATGAAAGAATAAATCCTGTTTTGTACAAATGTGGAGAATGACACAGCACTCTGAGCACAAAACGATTTTTTGAAATTGAGAAATGAGTTCTCGACCGGGTATTGAGCCTACAACTGACCACAGCGCACCACGACTCAACAAACCTAAACACATCTATTGACACTTGAAACGACTCAAAGCAAGAATCGAGACAAACAAAACAACACACACGGCACTCAGACGTGTTACAAAGGCGAGAGACCTCTCGGTTCATGAGGAGCTTGTTTCTCCGGGTATTGTTTCCCACCCTTTCTCATTTGTGATTCTCACATCAGCCTGGCACTCAATCTCTTTTTCTCTGAAAAAGCCGTTTTTCTCTGAAAAAGCCGTTTTCCTCACTTTTCCTCTCAACGCACATCTCTCTATTCTTCAATCTCTCTTATTTTTTATCCCTCCCTTGGGTGGTTGATGGATAAGCAAAAAGTTGTAGGCTCTTGCCCCTAGTATTCTACTAGATTCTCCTTCTTCTATTCACATCAGTGAACTTTCTTCCACAGAGGGGTTGTGGCGTGACTGGATGTGCAGCAGATCTGCAACTATCATCGGTTAACGATGCCCCTGGCTTAGCTTGATCGAGGTGAGTTACAGCATGTCCCACTGACCAGGTATTCAATTGATTGGTCTCACACATATCATGTTTTCTACGTCCTTATTCCGGGTCAAACGCCAATTTGGGTGTGATCATCCAGATGAGGGAATCGAACATCCCACTCCATTTTCAATTGGTGCTTCACATTTAGCTTGATACCTTGCTGCTTGGAGGATGTGAGAGCTTTCTATCCTCCGCTGTTAGCTTCAATTGTGGCCTTTTCTGGCAAATATGGTGCCCTTTCCGGCAAGTATGTTGACAACGGGAAAAAGACAGGAAACCTGACTCAATTGTGCCCCTAGTTCATCATTTTGACCATTTTTTGTTTTGGTTTTCTACTAAAACAATTTTGACCAACATGAGAGTTAGATTAACATGATTTTATGATTTGAAATTATGCACGTCAGGCTATAAGCATTGAAAATTTTCCTTTTTCGGGTCCAAGAAATGGTCCAGTTTTGGAAAAATGGAGCAATTTTCGAGAAAATTAGTCAACTTCATTAAAAATTCTCAAAACTTGTTTTTACAAATGGCCATTGCTCGACCAACACAGAATCTACTCTTGAGATGCACAACCTCAGATCCAAAATAATGGAAAATTTCCCCTTGTCTGAATGGCACTCCACGGCACCAAATCTAGCAACGAAAAGTTACCCCTTGTTTGAATGGCAACTCACGGCAACGAAAAGTTGCCCCTTGTCTGAATAGCGCCGCAACATATTGTAACCAGTCCTCATAGTGACAATCACCACCGAACACTCAGATACAATGAAGACAAAGATGACCCGTTCAATCTCACGGACAGGACAGTTGAATTTGAAGTGTTTACGGCTGGCCTTCAGAATGAAGTTGCCTACATCTCCCGAAGATGAGAATCAAGCCTTACGTAGTTCGGTTAAGGTACACTCGGGTATTAACCTCTCATTTTGCACTCTAACTTTTACCATAGGGCTGAGCAAAGAATCCATGAAATCCATAATCCGATCCAGTCCAGTCCAATCCGATAGGTTTGGATTGGTTTTTTGAATCCGTGGTTCAGTTCCGGATTGAAGAATTAAAAATCCGTAGTCCACGGATTGATTCCGGATTGGAACCGATCTGGATCGTATACAAATAGTCTATATTTTTATTATACATTCTCCCCCATAGTATCTTCTCTTATTCCATATAAAACTAAACTCAAACCTAAACTCGCATCATATCTTCTTTTATTACTTTTGTTTGTTAGTTTTTAGTTTTAATTTGTAATGGTCTAAATACTTATGGTGAAACCAATTTTACTTATGGTTGTTTAAATTCTAGAATAATAGGTCGCTATTATAGAAAGACATGTTGCTATTGTGGAACTAATATAGCGCTATGTTTATGTTTTTATGAAATTGAAGTGTTATATATATATTTTTCTGTTATTTAATTATGTGAATCCGTGGTCCTAAACCGATCCAATCAGTATTTAAATGGACTGGTTCGGATTGGTTCCATGATTTAAACGGATTGGATTGGTTCCAATTTTTCAAGAACCGTAAATAACGGATTGGTCCTGGTTTTACCCCAATCTGGTCCAATCCGGACCATGCTCACCCCTATTTTGCCAAGGCCGCCTTAGGGTTTTCAACCTTGCGAGCTCTATTTTTCTTTTCTTTTCATTTCTTTTCTTTTTCTTCTTTTCTTTTATGTTATTTTCCTTTTCATTTTTTCATTTTTGTTCTTTTCTTTGCTCTAACTTTGGGTCGCCTCTTTTTGCACAGGCCCAAAGGGTTTGCCGATGAGCCTCTCAAGGATAAAAAGGTTTAACTTTGTCCATGTTGAATGGTCGATGTTGAGATCTCGAAGCCACTTGAATCCAGGAGAATGGCTGCTGTTCGTTGATGATGTAGGAGTCCATCCAACCGGGTCTGAATTGCCCCCAGTGTTGTGGATAGGAACTCAATTGTCCTTCAACAAAAATTTCTTCTTTTCTCTATTCTGGGATTTGGCATTCTTGCCAATCTTCGTTAGCTTGAGAAATGTCCCAATTTTTGACTCTTCGAGTACATCTGACATTTTTTGCCCCTAGTTCAAGGGCTACTTTTCATCCAGCTTTGCAAGCTTTCTTTTGATCATATCTGACCTTCTTGCCCCTAGTTCGAGGGCTGCTTCGAATCTGGCCTGGCGGGCCTCCTTTGATGTCAAACGACCTTATTGCCCCTAGTTCATGGGCTGCTTCAAATCTGACCATACAAGCCTCACATTGTGGTTGACCGTTGAACGTTCTGAATCCAAGTTCAAGGTTTGAAAGTAAAAGGGGTCGAGTCTCGAGGCCGAGAGCGATCCTATGCTACACAATCCCAAGATCAATTCCATACATGTCTTCGCAGAACCACGCAAAATATTTTTTGAAATCTTTTAAGAAAGCCACTAGTCGCTTGCTCTGAAGACAATGTAGAACCAATCTGGATCAAGCTAGGATCCTTCCTAGTACTCACATTAACAAAAATGATCTCATTCATTAAGGGCTTAGTATGCCTTTCTTTCTCTCAATTGATCAAATTTTTGTAAATCTCGAGGAATTCTTTCCTCTTTGTTTTCATCACAATATTCAAAAATTTTTGAAAAACTTAGGTCAATGCAATGATTTAAAGGCATAGAAAAGTGGGTGAAAATCTCTGTTGTTTCATTCAAATCTTCTGGCCGTTAGCACAAAGACAAAACGAATGGATGTTAGCACATACAAAAATATCAAAGTAAGAAAGACTTGAAAGTAAGAAAAGGTGACACTTGGCTCTTACTGTCTCCCTCTCTGAAAACTGTTCGGCTTAGAGGATAGAGGTGAAGGTCATTATCTGGATAAAACTCCCCGTTGCTTGAGTAAACTGAGCGCCATCCGCGGGTGGTTCATCTCCCGATCACATGATCACATTATCCCCCAAGTTCACTGATCCAATGCCGATAGACTTTGCAGGACCTGGTGCGACGATGACCTCGTTGTCAATCAGATCTTGTATTTCGTGGCGAAGACGAAAACAATAGTCAGTGTCATGGTCGGCTTATTGATGGAAGGCACAGTACTTGGCTGGATCATGGGAGGGAAGAAGTTTATTCGATAATGGCCGCGGCTCCAGGGGCTTCAGATGCCCTTTTCTGATCAGGACCCTTAGGGCCATTGACAGAGACATGTACAGTGGGGTGAACACCCTCTGGTCCCGAGGTGGGTATTTGGCAGGTTGTGAGCTGGTTGTGTTGGATGTACTGGCGAAAGGGTCGGCAGGTGTTGACTGGGTTTGTCGATCTCTTTCGAGTGTAGGATTGGAGCTGAAAGGGGTCTTTCTGGTACGACATCCCTTGTCCCGGCTTGCCCCTTGATTCAAACTACCCCAACTTGAGTGGGAAAAGTGTCATCCACAGTTTTTGTAACCACTACAAGCACTTGCGGTTTGTTCAGTCCTTCACCCTTCCAAGTCTCAATAGCCCACTGAAGGTGTTCATAGGGACCAATGCCTACCCTGGTCTTTCTCTTTCCATTTACCTCCACTTTACCAAGGGATTGGGTCGCTATATTAGAGCGGAGCCCAGTTGTTGTAGACATGCCACTACCCAAATCTGAGATGGCTCCAGGTTGGCCTTTTTCAATTGTCGCTTGTCCCAAGATCAAGGATCCTTTTGGATTGAAACCTCTGGCCTATGATGCGGTCGATGATAGAGCCAAAATTCCAAAGGCTAAATCTGCCACAGTTCTCTGAATATCTTCAATCATTCTTATCAGCTCAGAAGTAGTGGGTTCACGGGTTTGAGATGATTGGGGCTCAAGTGCATCAATCATGCACAATTCCGTGCTTTCTGGAATGAACACCTCAGGCTTCGATAGATGGGCTGGGGTGATGTATACATTGGGGTTAAAGGTGAATGGTAGTGTATGGATTCGATTGAGATGTAGAGGTGACGGGTCAGTACTAGCCCGAGGTCCTTTTGGTGAAGCTATGGTTTCTTCGTCAATAAGATCCTGAATCTTATGACGGAGGTGGATGCAACGGTTCATATCATGATCGTGTTGTTGATGATAGGCACAGTATTTAGCTGGGTCATATCTTGGTGGAAGAGGATTTGGAAGGGGTTGAGGTTCTAGGAGCTCTAGGTACCCTTCTTCTTGTAGCATTTTCAAAGCTTGAAAGAAACTCATGTAAAGAGGATGGAAATTTCGGGCTTGGGGCCGAGTTGAAGTGGTTGGTTTTTGGCCATTGAGGGAAGTGGTGATAGTGTCTACTTCTGAGCATTTCGCAATTGTACATCACAAGAGTAGCATTGGAACTGCGAACAACATTCTTCTTCAAAGGCTCATTATCTTCCACAAAGATCCCTTGTCTGATGGCATCCTCGATTTGAACCCCCATTTCATGAAGGTTTGGAAAGGTAAACAGAGGTAGAACAATCATCCTTTGCAGCAACTTGCCATGCAGATTCCGAACAATCATCTTAATCTGATTTTTGTCAGAAAGCCTTGTAGTCATCATCGAGGCCTTCGCTCTCCATCTCATCACGAACTCCAAGAAACCCTCATTTGGCTCTTGGCGGGTGACTTCGAGATCACGAGTTGTGACCTCGATCTGTGTGCTGTAGGAGTATTGAGTAATAAAGGTATCAGCCAGCTCTTCCCAATTCTGTTTCACAGAGTCCTCCAATTTAGCATACTAGATTACAGCTATCCAGACATGGTTCGACCAAAGAGAGACATCTTTTGGGCTGGGGTCAAACCCATTGGCCTTAGAATATCAGAAAACAGGTGGAGGTGCATCATTGGGTCTCCAGAGTCGTTGAAGCGGTCAATATGCGGCATCTTAAACCGCTCCAGTAAGGTAACTGCAGATTTAGTATACCCGTCCTCTAAATCCGGGATAGAGTTCACTCTTTGTACTCATTTGAATAATTTCTCCAGTTTATTGACCTTAAGTGTAGTTGGGTCAACCTCAAATTCAAACGGAGCTTCGGTTTGATAGATAGGAGCTTTAGAGGCCTGTTCTGGGATTGGCTCTGCCGGATTGCCTTGAGTCTCTTGGACATTAACAGTATGGGCAGTGGCTCTGGGTGTTGGGTTACCCGTGGGAGGTGCATGAGATGCAGAAGCCACAGCTGGCTGTGGCTATTGTTGTTGTAGCTGGGTTATCACTTTGGCCTAACAAGCCGTGACTTTAGCCTGACGGACTGCGTCCTGCTGCAGTGCCTCGATTGTTTGTTGCAAGTACCGTATCTGCTCTTCCACACTTGGGGGATACTGAGCCATGGAAATGGGTGATTGATCTTATCTCGAAATCTGCATAACCTGTTTCTGCACCAAATTAGACCCGTGAATGAGGTGTGACCCAGAGAAAGCTGTCTTGGTGAATTTCATGCGAACCTCCTTCGTCTTGTAATCGGTGGAGGGGGAGGTAAACACAGGTTGCTTCTGAACAATTCCGACCTGACAAAGTCTATCGATACAAGTCCAGAATACTCGGGGGATATTGGAGCCTTCTGAAGCTATGGTTCCAGGACTACCTTGCAAAAGAGAAAATGACAAAGATCTCAAATTTAATTTTACTGTAATAGATATGAGCATAGCCGATGACTGTGTTCTCTCATCAATTCTTCCCCAAACAGATATCAACTTGGCAACCGATATGCACATCCTGCAGGTTTCAGTAAGCACATACCAATTAAAGAGAGCCAAAACACCCCTATGATGGGGTAGGGTTTCCCGGTCCTAATTTCGTCAGGAACTAGGGGTTCGCTATGTAAGCAAACAGTTTCAAACAACCTACATTTGGGTGAGCAACCTGTCCTAGCTTGGAATGGTCTCTACGGCTTTCGATATACAACTAGGTTGATTGGTCAAAAAGGGTGCCTCGGCGGTGATCTCGATCCGAGGTTTGTGTTCCAGTCATGGCAGAGCCCGTAACGGGTCAGCCTTATGGCACGTTTTTCCAAGCAAGCCTCCAGCAAAATGTTTAGGAATAGCAGATGGAAAATAGTGTGACTTAGGTGCACCAATGCAAATGCAATGCAAAGAATGACATAAATGTAGATAAAAAAACATATCATGAGTTCGAGTCAAATTCTCTAAATCCCCAGCAAAGTCGCCAGAAACTATAGACCGCCTCGAACTCTCTCTGCGCGGCCCCCCTTTCGGAGAGGGCGCAAATTGGGTTCTAGCTACTACAGTTCAGACTCTTGTCACAGTTTTGAATCTAATCTCACAAAGTGCAATATGAGACTGATAAACACCAAAGAGTCCAGATCTGACAATTGGTTTTGAAAAATCAATTTTGAATCAAAAAGTGCCAAACATGGACTTCTTTGCCAGATTATAGAGTCTCCACCTAAATATTTTGTTTTGGGAAATTTAGGAAACCCTGACTCGTGCCTAAGGCCACGTGTCCATCATCACCAAAGTTGCCTCAGCTCGGGAACTTGGGTACGAGAGGGCAAGGTCCTGAAATGAGCACCCCGACTTGCCCGATCAAAGGATCGACCTCTACTAAATATGATATGTTGTTTTGAAAACACATGTGTTCTTATTCCGGTTATTTAGCTAACTTACTACGTGATGCGCACAACATACAAGTATAGACTAGATCGCCTAAATTGGAACAAAACAATTCAATATTTGTCTTCGAAAATGGTTTGAATTTGCCACCCTCAAGTGGGCTTAGAAATGCGGATTTGCCACCAAACAAGGTGGGCTTAAAACATGATGATTTGCCACTCCAAGTGGGCTTAAAACTCACATTTTGATAAATTGTTCAAATTCAAGTAATGAAGCCTTCATCCATATGCATTCATCCAGTTAAACACTTAAGCAAATAGCCTCATGGCAAGCATGCTATCATGGCAACATACACATCTCATGCAGTATGCTAAAGCATAAACACTTACAGCATACTCCGAGCCAAAACAGAAAACTAGTTAGAAATCATGCATGATCCTAACTATACAAAGTGCCTAATGCAACACATGCAAAATGCGACTAAAATAGGCTCGGCTATCTAAGATGGCATATGAATGCAACGAGTTGATACACGTATTCAAATAGGTATTGAAATACGATGCAGTTTGAATGATGCGCCGAGCCCGGTGCATGTAAGACAAATGGATGATGCATGCATGCAAGCATAAGGTATGCTAATCGAAGTATGCCCTAAACTAACCATCAAAAGTGGTTAAGTAAAAGGGAGAAAGACATGGGGTTGGAAGACATTCATACACACACGCACACTTATTACAACATTTGCCTTCTCGACAGAGGGTCCGAATGAATTAACTAAGCTAATCTAAGCTAAGTTAACTAACCAATCTAATTAAGCTAATTAGATTAATTATTACACAACAAAACGAATAACTAGTAAACTACTTACTAATTACTAAAACACTTAATTAATTAACAAACTAATTAATTACATTACCAAATTAATCTAACTAACAAGTAAAGCTAATTACAAATCATACTACCTTAGCTCTGTTCCAAGAGGTTGAAGATGCATGCTCGGAAATCCATTACCATGCTGTCAATTGCCTCTGTTTTCACTTGCCTTGATCTCTCACTACAACAAAATTGATTTTTTATGGCACCACATCAACGGCATACAATAAATGCATGTCGTAGTTTCTCACTTTTACGACTTGCTTTTTTTGCACGTCGTAAATACTTTTCCAACCACAGCGTGTCTATTGCGTAGGCCGTGAATGGTAATAATGATGATTTTTTTATGGCTTGCAATGCACGCCGTAAATAATAAAACTTTTTACGACGTGCAAATGGCGTGCCGTTAATACATCAATTACACACGACGCACATACGCCAGCCGTGAAAATTATTACACTTTTCACAGCGCACACAATGCTCGCCGTTAAAAGTATTACACTTTTTATGACGCACATATCGCTTGCCGTTAAAAGCATTGTCTTTTTACGACGCACAGTGCATGTCATGAATTGTATGTTCAAAAAAATAAGCGCCAAAGTGAAATTTTCTGGTGCCAATCCACCAAATATATATATATATATAAGAAAAATAACATATACATCTTCAGCCCCCGAAAGAAACTGATGGAATAAAACTCTCACCAATGCTCATCTATTGCCGATCTACATCCTCACCTTTCTCATCTTCTATCTATTCCTCCCCCCCCCCCTCAATCTTCCCAACGTTGATCTACTTCACTTCATCCTTTCGAGCCCTAATTTGAGAGAAAATTCCCATTTGAAGAGAAAGAAAAAAGCTCTCTCTCTCTCTCTCTCTCTCTCTCTCTCTCTCTCTCTCTCTTCAACTCCAAAACCACTTCCCCCTCTTCCCTCTCTCTTTCTCTCCTCTTCCCTCAAAACCCCTCTCAAATCATCCACCTCCATCCTCTCTGTTAGTCTCTTTGATTTCTCTCAAAACCCCTCTCCAACCCCAATTTACAACGAGTCAGATACGAAGTCGAACCCTCGGAAGCGACTTATCAAGAAGAACACGACGGTCGATGAGAGCACTCCTAATTTTGAAATTGGGGAAGAGGATAATGGGGATGAATTGGGGGATTTTGTGAGGGGAGAGTCGGACTACGATGATGCCTTTTTCCCCTGTGGTTTGTATGATTTCATAACTCTTTTTTTTTTCTTTGTACTTTACCTTTTGATGAATAACTTGCTTACCCAACGACATTACTTGTTAATGGATTAGGAAGATCAATCGCAAAGGTAATTATCTCCCTTTACATCATTGTTTTTTTTTTTTTCTGTGAATTATTGTATGTACAATATATATATATATATATATATGTGTGTGTGTGTGTGTGTGTGTGTGTGTGTTTTTTTTTTTTTTTTTTTGAAGATTACGACTAGTTGAAAAAATCAAAATTGTTGAAATCTAAATGTTTGATAAATTACGATGAGTTAAGTTTTATTTTTGTAAAAAAAAAAAAATAATTAACTAATTTTACTGGGTTTCGTATGAAGGCTTGAATAAACAGAAGAAATGCTTGGAATTTATACTGTGAGTGGTTTTTCTCTTTGCTTTTCTTAGTGATTTTGTTGGATGCGTTTGCACTAGGGAACAATTAGATGTTTGTGGGCTTCCTTGATTTAGATTGTTTCATTTTCCTTTTAACTTGTTTGTTCAATAGTGTTTCATTCTTACCAATTTTGTTAGGCTTGGTAGATTTTCAATTAAATGGTTAAAACCCTTTGGTGGATAATTAGGTTATATCTATAGTTTTTTTTTTTTTTTTGGTTTTGGTTCTAGTCAAATTGATGCTTACTGTTACCCCTTTTTTTTTTAAAAAAAAAAAATCCTAAATTTTGATTTCTATTTTACTTTTTTATTTCATGTAGATTGTTCATTACATGTTTGATAATATGCTTAACTAAAAAATATCCTTGATTGTTCATGGCCAAAAATTGGGTTTTCTTGTGTGTCTGACTCTGTTTTGTTTTTGAGAAAGTGATTCAAAAGTGGGGCAAGGACTAAGCTAGTATCTTGGTCATGATCATGCTTTAATAAATTGGTGATACTCCCAAGTAAACTGGTATTACTTACTCAATTTTTTATTTTATTTTTTTCCTTATTTGTAAGCACCTTAAGCTACCATTTGAATATGCATTATATTTTATTTATACTCCATTTAATTCATTGGAATGAAATAAAATGGAATGATCATTCCTTTGGCTTCCTTACGAAATGATCTTTCCATTACATTGGCGTATGATGTTCTTTTTGCAATGTATTTTTTATTATTTTTGTTAGTCAACCAAATATGATAATAAACATTTTTGATGGAATGATCATACCATTCCACTCCATCTAGTGAATCAAACACTATCTTAGATGGCCTTTATGACTCTTGCCATTTAGATTAAATTTAAATTAGTAATTAGATTTTATAAGGGCACGTCTTCATGATGTGCTATAGCAATCCATGGTTATTAAGTAATATTTGTTGCAGTGAAAGGTACTAGTGGCAGTGGTAGCTGGTGCTATCACTGGTTGCTGCTGTCATTGGCAACTGCTGGTATTGTATGTAACTACTACAACTATCTCTGTTTGTTAGGATGACTGAATAAGAGTTTGCAGGCCCTCAGTCTTGGGTCCAGTTCTGGATTGCTGCTAGTTTAGCTGCTGCAATTGGGTGATCATTATTCTTTCCATTGTGGAGGCCCTGGAAAAGCAGTATGCGGTCTGAGATAGAACATCAGTTGAAGTCATGGGGTTCTTGCATCCCTGATCGGGGAAGCACAACCCCTGGAGAGCGCCTCAGTGAAGTAACTGACCACTTGGGCTTGAGGCCTGTGTTCCCAAAAGTATTTTTGAGGAAAAAAAATGTTAGTTCCCCCCTCTCCCCTCCCATAAAATGCAATGAAGAAAGATCAATAGTTCTCGAAACAAAATTTGAGTGAATGATCTTTCAGAAATTGTATAGATATTTCTGGTTTCGTGATCTGATATGGATTTGCAAAACAATAGTTTATAGGCTTTCTTTGATATATGTTTTATTGGTTGCCTTTTTTGTTGCAGTCAAGGTTACAGAATGCTACAAAACTTCATCATTGTTATCATTTTTTATCTCATCCAAACAAATTGTTCGTGTTAGTTTAATTTTAAAATTTTTAATTTGATCAAATTTTCTAATTTTGTCAATTTTTTATGAAATTGATTGTCTAAATTATTAAAACAATGATAATAAAATAAACATATCACCGAGTTTTGTGTTGGTGTAATTTTGATTGTCAAAATTTTGTAATGTTACAACTTACAAATCAAAATATCATTACTAAACATTTTAATATCTAATAATTTAAAATTCAAAATTATATTAAGATTTTTATTTGTCATCTAGATTGGTGTTTGCTAATAAATTCGATAGATTAAAAACTTGACTAAAGTGATTTGAAATACAAGCTTTAGAGATATACAAAATAAAACAATAATTAAATAATTAATAAAAAAATAATTATAAATAGGAAAAATATTATTGAATTCAATGAGCAAAATCTAATAACAACTTGAACTCTTCGAGTCCCAATAACCAACACAAAAGTAAAATTTTAAAAGGGTAAAGTAACACGGAATGCTTATCTTAGAGACGATAAGTATATTTTATACTAATTAATTACTACTCAATAATCTTAGATTTTGATAGGCTTATTGGGTCAACGTCACCATTAACCGATTCGGGCCCGGCACTACTCAAGATGGCTCGACAAGCCCAAAGGGTGGAGGGCTGTAACGGAGACCTACTGCAAGAAATTGATGGACTTGGCTTGCAAGTTGCTGGAGGTGTTGTCTAAGGCTATGGGCCTTGAGAATGAGGCTCTTACAAAAGCCTGTGTTGACATGGAGCTTGTGATTCTTAAATTTTAGAAAGATATAACAATAGTGCCTTGGAAGAAAATGGTTAAGCCTCTTGCTTGCTACTCATTTTCCTTGATGTTTGGAGAAATTGGTGATCTAAACATGGTGATAAATAATAGCACTCATTTCAATGTTCAGTTTTTTTATGGATCGAGCATTGGCTAGTTCATGTTCCTTGCCCTCGGTAATAAGATGCATACATATTAGCCTTTTTTGTGTTCAGGATCATGTTATAGATAGGCCAATCATGTCAACTTTAGTTTTCATGATCGGCAAATTTAGTATGCTACCGTGGTTGAGACACGGTATATTTTAATTGTTCTTTTAATATTTTATTATAGTCATGATGCTTCCATGGATTTGGGTTTGCTCAAATGGTGCATTATTAAATGTAAAATTTGAATGAATATTGTGGCTCATTTGCAAGAAATGAAAGTCTCATTATTGACATGTTTTATTATAGTTCTATTAACTGAGCTAGATGGTGAAGTCTATAAGTGCATTACTCATATTTGGTTTGTTTGATTCATACAATTTTATTTGTTTGTTTATTTTTATTTAATTATTTTTCATTGATATGTTTCTCTCAAATTTGCAGCTTTTATATTCATCATTCAATTTTCACGGATGGTGACAAGTCTTCGTGGAAGGTAGATTCTCCCTCAAACATTGATTCCATTGTTTATCCTCTCCTTATTCTTTTCAAATTGTTGAAAACTAAAGCATTTCAAAAGGTACTTTATTTGACTCTTTGAGCTCTTTTGAAATCCAACATCTGATGAGCACTTGAAATTTATGATTATGTTTATTTTCTGTAACATTCATAATGCTTGCCGATCAAAAACATTTATATTGCTTTTATCCCTGCTTCAATCAAGCTGAATTCACCGTAGAAGAACTTGATTCTCAGAAACGGTCACTAAATCTACAAGTATGTGTTGTTATTTCCTCATCCATTTCTCTTATTATTTATGTCCTCTCCACATCTCAAATCCTGTTGTATCTGTCATAAGAGATTAAAGATTTTAACCACCCTCAACAGAAATATACAATACCTATATATCACCAATACCAAAACACACACTCCTCAGTAGGTTTTGAGGATGGATTGGGGCAATCTCCAAGAGTAAAAAAAACTGCATGTTCTACATTGATTATAGAAGAGAATGTGTTTCACTCAACCAACATTATTTATAGGATATAGTTTCAATAGTTTTTTGCATCACCCATCAATAGGGAATTTCGGGTCCTCAATTCAATATTGCTCATATTAATTTGCCTTTTTTTCCTCTAATTAAATTCTTAGATTTTGACCATCTTTTTTTGGTTGCTTGGAATATTAGTTAGGTGATTAGATTTGTTGCAGAACCATGTTCTGCACTTTTTTTTTTTTTTTGCAACAATGCGAATCCCATTTAGGCTATTATTCATGGGTATAAAACGGATGACTTGCAAATAAGCATGCATTGTTGTTTTAACCAAAAGTTAATGGTGGCAAGGAGAGAATCTATTGAGTGGATTTTAAGGGTTACGAGTTAAAAGGATGTAACCAAAAGTAAAAGCCAAGTGTGGTACAGTTAAGTCTTTATACAACAGAAATGGTGATCATGAGGGCTGAACCTTAAATTTTAGAACTCTATTTGATTACTTGGTAATTGTGTGTATTCTTATTGATTTTCGTAGTTCTTATTGCGGTCTCACAATTCTTTGTTTTATATTTTCTTCATTATTTCATATTTTCTTAATTGTTTGGTTTTCGATATTTTTTTCATATTTTGTTGTTTGTGGGATTTAGACCCACATCTAAAGGTAGTATCTTAGAAATTAGATGGTATTACTCACTTTTATAGAACTGTAACTTGTGCCAAACCCACCCCCACCACAATATATACAATTGTCTAACATCATTTTTTATAGTTTATGATAAATTTTATGATTCGTGATTCAATTTGATTCACAATTCGCATAATTAGGATTTTGATTCGTTATAGGATTCTTGAATGGGCAACTATGATACAATACAACAGGGACTACTGATGCATTTGTGGAAACAAGAATGGCATCAATGTTATCTATGGAAGGGGAGTCATGCAATTCTCTTTTCAAATCAAATGGGTAGTCATGTTATTTCAAACAAACTCTCAGTGCTTAATCAAAGTTAAATGTAAGCTTTATCTTTAGTGCATTTTTCTGTCTTAATTTTTTTTTATTTGATATGCATATGCAGATTTTATAGCTGACCATGCTAATTGTTCTTTATGGCTATGACATTTATCTAGCTTCTTGGGTTTGACCTACACTAACTAAACTGTGCAACTTGTGTGAAAACAGACTTTTGTTTTTACATTGTCAATTGGATTCTTTTTCAATTTTTACATCTTATTTACCTATTCTAGGACAATAATCAAATGCAAATTGTATAATTGCCATATGTACGCAATTTCTTTACTTTTATTTGTTTCTCTTTTGCGAAATACAAAATACTTTAGGGGATGTAGAAGTTCACATAATGAAAGTATTCTATCTGTTCCATATAGCATTCTAGATGACTTTTCTTTCTTGTATTTATTAGAAGGATTCTCTATTTATACATTTATATAAATAAATAATTTATATCATTTGTGGGATCCTTTCTGCAATTATCATGAAATAACATTTCAGTTCTGTTGTCATTTGTGATGATTTCATCTCTCCTTATGAAATAACCCTTTCTTTGGGTTTTGATGAATGGGTGTTATTAGATGCTTTCAAAGAAACTTTCTATTTCTTTAATTGTTCTAAAATTTCAATTATTGTCTTAAGGGATGAAATCCCCCTGGAACAAATGGATCATTGGGGTATGGACAATAGAAGATTTATTTGTAGACAATCATGAACTTATTGAAATGTGTAGCTTACATTGAGAACTTTTTGGCCATCCCCACTCCTGATGCTTTTTTCCTGCAGTGTTGCTTCTTTGATGTGTCTGCAAATTTGATTATTATCGTTTTTTTTTTTTTTTTTTTTTTTTTTTTTTTTTTTTGCTTTTGCTTTTGCTTTTGCTATGTTTATCTGTTATTCTTGTTACAAATAGTGTGTGGAAATAAATGAGCTGCAAAGGAGCATGTTTGGCAAGCATTGGAGCAAACCAACCTGCGGCTGAAGTTATTCTGTGATGCCCCAAAGGTCTGGTACGTATCCTCTTTTTGAGATTGGAATTTTGTAATTAAGACTACCATTTTCGAAATTGTCATATAATATAATTCGTGGAAGTGGAAAGAATTATATATAACTAGTGGTTGGCATATGCGATTCATGTGCAATTCAAATAAGTAAAATTAAAACAAAATATTTATTGTATATTATGTGTTGCTCAAGTGGTAAAAGGTTCAAGTCCCACTCCTCCCAGTTATTGGGACGTGGTGGAAATAATGAGATTAAATGATGCTCTACTTACTGTACCTGTTATTAGAGACAACAGGTTTGACAATTTAAGGTGGTCTACTGGTTGCTAAAATAGATTCTGTCTCTTCAGCCTATCATTGGTTTGAATTGTCCTTGGGCCCTATTTGTATAATTACTGCCTCTATTTGAAAAAATGTTGCCCCTCCCAAAGCTCAATTCTTTGGGTGGTTGGCATGGAGAAGGAGGATCAAATCATCCAGCTATCTTCAAAGGATTGGAGTTCTCAATAATAATGCTATTGGTCTTTCTGTTTTTTGCAGGATTGAGGTGGAATCTGATGATCATGTATTATTGCACTGTCCGCTTGTTTGGTTACTTTGGTCACATGTTATTAGATGGTGGGGTTTAGTTTAGGCATTACCAGGCTCTGTTAATGGCTTACTCCAATGGTGGGCCGATGTAAATCTGTCAAGACTGGAGAGGAAAATTTGGAATTCCATTCTATTTGCTGTTTTATGGTTAGTTTGGAAGCTTAGGAATTGATTTATTTCTTTCTGTTGTCATTGATTTATTTCTTTGTGTTGTGATTAGGTGGAGGAATCAAAGTTTGTGTTTGAAGCCAAGATAATGGAGCTTCTAGTGCTATCTACTCTTCAATGGAAGATGAATTCTCTGACCCCACTTTCATTTGTTGATCACATTGTGAGGAGGTTTGGATTTAAGACAGATTTGCATTTGGAGTTTTTGTGGAGGTGTAAGGTCGCACAATCACTAGATTTATTCGATAAATCTTGAAAGTTGTCGATATGTTTAGAAAGTTGGATATGCGTAGTTTTGGATGGTTTAAACTTTTTGTACAGTTTAGAACTTAAGGATATAGTTTTCGAATGTTTGAATGTATAGACAATTGTTGAATGTTTATAATTTATCGATATAGTTTCTTTTTGATATTTCAAACAATATTTTGGTGGTTGATTAATGTTTTGTGATGCTTGTTTGTAATATTTGTTAGATTGTACAAAATTGGTCAAAATAGAACCTGCTGAATTTAAAAAAAAAAATTGTATATTCTACGACAGACATAATAAGTCGTTGTATTACATATTTTACGGTGCGCAATTAGTGTCATTATTTGTCTCACCAATTAACAGCGTGCAAAAGTAGTCGTAGAAAAAGTAATAACGATGCACAAAAGTTGTCGTTAAATAGTTTTTAACGGCGTACTATAGCATGTCGTAGAAAAAGTAACAACGATGCACAAAATCTGTCGTTAAATAGTTTTTAATGGCGTGCGAAGCATGTCGTTGAAAGTGAATGACTTTCCATGATTGGTCATAATATGACGTGCGTCTGTACGTCGTAGAAGGGTTTTTACGGCGTGCATTACGTGTCGTGAAAACTCTTTTTTGTTGTAGTGTCTGAAAATTGTGCCAACCTCCATCGCTTTTACTTTAAAAAGTGGTCGCCAAGTGACCACTAAAATCGGCCGGCTAGTGCTACTGGCTGGTCGGCTAGTAAAACTGGCTGGTCAGCTAGTTGCTTCTCCAGGCTTCTAGTTTTGCTGCAACAGAGAACAATAGAGGCACAACAATGTATTTGCAAGACAATGTAGGCATTGCCACTCTCCTTATCATGTCTCAAGCTCAAAGGAGAGTGGCACTTGGCTCTCAAGCCACCAACCAAGCATTTTCAATGCATGGTGGCCAAGAACCAAGCTTATACCATGTTTATGAATGCACAAACAACACACAAAGAGCCTCCACCCTATCATGCTTGATCAAGGGTGTTAGCGACCAAGAAACGTGACACGTTTCATCACTTCAAGTATGAAACGTCCCATATTTCTTGTGTTTGGATTAACGTCTAATCCAAACCCATGCAATGCAACGCACATATGTTATCTTGGCATGTTTTAGTTGACTTAATTCTTGTTTACACATTTTACATTACCAATCCATTCTTTAATTGGTTAAGTCCAATGTGCAAGTCTTCTAAGGAGAGGAGGTCAACCAAAAGAATGGTTTAAGGCATAGGAGAGACCATGCCTTTGACTAGGAGGAACCCTCAAAAGAGAGTTAAAGCCATTTAAACACGAGCCTCAATCCCAAGCTCAAACACAAACTCAAGGGTCAACCAACTCTCAAATCAAATAAAAAAATGAAGAAAAGAGGAAGGTGGCAGATATTTAGTGTTGAAGTGGCACGCTAAAGACCTTAAAGCATGCAACCAATGCAAGCATAGCATGTTGAGGACCAAAAACATCAAAGCTAGTAAAGAGCAATACACAAAAGGCATGCAATACATAGCACAAATGACCAAACCAACTCTGGACAGAGCTCAATCATGCCAAAATAATGGTCTAAACATGTTGAAATAGGAGCTCAAAATGCTAGAAGAACATGGACACATGTTGGCCTATAAGCAAGGCATAATACCCAACCGTCGAAAACTATGAAGAAGTGAAGTATATGAGAGTGTGAATACACTATATGCACTAAAATTACATATTGAATGATGCCAAATCATGCAAACAACCTAAGCAAAGCATGCTAGAGGACTCAAAACACAAAGCTATTAAAGCCTATTATGCTATAGCCATACAAAGCAAGCCTCATATGACTTAAACCACTCAAAACAGAGTTAAAGCATGCTAAAACATGAGTAAAAGCATGCTAGAGTATAGCCAAAATAAGCTAGAATGATGGGCTAAAGTAGCAAGCATACAAAGCTAGTGAGCAAGATTATACTACAAGTGTAAAGAGAAAGCAACCAATGATCAAATAAGCCAAAAACAGAGTTATGGAAGGTCTAAAAATTCACAAAAATATGCTTGAACAAAGCCACAAAGAAGTAGAAATACATGCTCATTCAGTGAGCCATCAACACATGCAAACAAGACAAGAGGAGAGGGGACCACCCCCTCCTATTTGGGATCTCAAAATCAACTTTCTACCACTGAAATTTCCCTAGAATTCAATGGTTTAAAGGCCAAGAAAAGATTGACTCAAAAGCCTTGAAAGATGGCTCAAAAGGATTTACAAGCTAAGGAGCAAAGGGGGGGGGGGGAGGGAACCACCCCCTAGCCAAACAAGGCTTAAACCACCAATTTTAGGACTGAAAAAAAGATTTTTTTTTTGTAGTTCAACACCACCCCAAAAAACAGCCCCAAAGTAGTAGAAAACTATGGCAAAGCTAGTATGCAAAACAAGCTAAAAGGAATGAGTGATTACCTTTGAAGCACATCAGCAAAACAACCACTTTCTTGGCTCAAATGACCTTCCAAAAGCTCAAAAATAAGTTCCAAGGGACCTCAGCCCAAAGATATACAACTTTGATGAAGGGTGTCTAGGCAAACTTGGAGTGTTTCTCTACTTCTATGCACAAAAAGGCAAGAGAGAGAGAGAGAGGTCTAAAGAGAGAGAGGCAGAGATTTTGCTCTGAAAATTTTGTAGAGAGAGAGGATTTTTTAGAGTGAGAAGCTCCCAAATTTTCTCACCTTCCAAAATATGAGATATAGCCTCTATATATAGCAAAAATGCAAGCCTTGGTCAAAATATCTGATTATAGGACAGCTGGAGCTTGTGGAAGACACCTGGAGGTAAATATCTGCAAAATATCTGAATTTTGGACAAAAGTGGCCGGTCAGCTACTTTAACTGGCCGACCGGCCACCCCTGTGGCCGACAGTAAAAATCTGCTATGCAGGTCAAATTTCAAATGGGCATATTTCTTTCATCTGGACTCATTTTCAGGTCATTCTTGTGTCCAAATTGAAACCCCGGAAGTAAGCTTTCCAATGGTGGCAGCCTCACATCAAAATTCCAACTTTACAAAAAGTTATGCCTATTTTGGTGAAGCCGCTCAGTTTTGATCCTTCCCAGATTCATGCCGAACTTCTTCCAAACTAGTTTTCTTCTCTCCTCTCCTCTTTTCTTCAAATCCAAACCCCTAGATAAGGTGTTTTGAAAGATTTTTCAAAAGAGTTCATCTCTCTTTCATTCATTTCCACTTTGTCCTTGCTTGGTTTACCAAAAAGCACAACATTTAACGAAATGCGAGCCTCGGAACATCGTAGGAACTTTGTTTCAAAAATATTTTGAAAGAGAGAGGTTTTTAAGGTCTAAAATCTTTGGTAAAAATCATTTTGGTCCAAAAATGGGGTGTGAGGTTGGGATTTGACGCTCCTCTTGCTGAAGAAATCGACTCTTTGGCGTTGCACAACTTTCATCACCAAGTAAACAATCAGTAGCCACGCCCAAGTCTTAAGGGCGGTCAAAAATGGGGTGTCTATAGTTGCCCCTCTTTGACAGAGCTCAAAGTCATGAAGTGACGTGAATGAATATCAAAGCCCAGAGACGACCAATTTTTGACAAGGCCGAAGACTTGGACAAACAAACAAAATATAGATAAATAAATGGTTGCGCCCGCAGGTTGCCTATGTATCCCTTTGCAAGGAATCAAACCAGCGTAGTTCAGGGGCAGAATGCAAGATGATACACAATGCAACAATGTAATGTTATATAGTGCAATGGAATAATCAAACCACAAGCAGTGCAAAACCAACAAATATCATAAAGGGATGAAGATGCAAGATCAAACTACGTTTAACATAGAAAAGGTGCCAGAACCTTCAAACCACAATTCTCTTAGTGGGATAGGTGTGTGCACAGGCAGAACTATGTGTTTCGCAGAGAGACCACAAAATACAAGTAATTGGGTGGGATCACATAAGTGAGGAATGATCTGTTGAGGAAAGATCGTGATCCTACATGCTGAATACAACAAAACAAAGTACAATACAATAGATGCAATGGATGCAGTGAATAAGGCGCGCGGCCAAACCACATTTCTACCTAGAAAAGGAAGAGCTGCAAAGACAAAATGAATGGATGTTAGCACATACAAAAATATCAAAGTAAGAAAGACTTGAAAGCAAGAAAAGGTGACATTTGGCTCTTACTGTCTGCCTCTCTGAAAACTGTTCAGCTTAGGGGATAGAGGTGAAGGTCATCATCTGGATAAAACTCCCAGTTGCCCGAGACAATGAAGTAATCATCTCCAACACCCTTGTTTGAGTCTGGGAGGTCAGCAACGAGTTTGTATTCCGTCGACCTCGGCTTAAGGTAGTAGATGTAACCTTTTTCTGACTTAAGGCCACATATGGTGTAGCAGTACTGGATGTCGGCGAGGGTAACCCTAGCATTCTCTCTTTTGGCTAAAGCAATTATACCATTGATAACTCGATAAGAGTTAATGGCTAGCTGCATTGGGTTCAGTTTATAATAATGAAGGACTTCTCAGAAGAGAATATCAAGAGGGAGCCTAAGATCACATTCTATGAAGGCAACCACTGGGAAGGGCATGGAGTCATCCTTGGGCATGATGGAGTCTTCCTCCCCTACCAACCTGAGATGAACATCGGCAGGGTTGGCAAACTCCTGCCTAAAGTACTCTAACTTAGTTGGGGTGTTTACTCTCCACCTGAACATACCCATGATGTCGGCTAGAGGGACGAGGTGTCAGATTTCAGAAGGAAGTGTTTTTGTCTAAGGTTTAAAGGACCTCGGCAAAACCTAAACGTATGTTGGGGCAAGGGTTTTTGAGGATCTAAATGGAATTTTTTTCAATTTTTCCTAGAGTTTTGGAGTTCTAAGGAAAATCCCAATCCTAGAGTTACTAAAACAGGAGGGTTAAAGACAAGAATCTGGAAAAAACAGCAAGAAATAAGAAACAAGAACATGATTCAGACTCAAGAAAACGAGCAAGAATTCAAAGAACACTGAGTAAAGTTTGTGCAGGTGAGCAAGGCTAAGAATAGTGGCAAAATAAACAAGTGTATGAACGATGTGTGCACAAAGGTCATGAATCAAAAGCAGATTGAATAAACATGAAAATTGTAAGACAGAACATGCTCAAACATGTGAATGATGAAGTTTAAATCACAGACAGAGACTAAAGAACATGAATGTGTTCGTCATGGCAAGTAAACAAAGGCAACAAAGTATGAAAAACTAAAGAGGAAGAAAATAGTAACTCACCGAAGAGAATGGAGCTGGTGTGAGGTACGTCGAAGCTGAATGCAGGTGGTACGAGTGGCAGAACGTCGATAGCCTTGCCGGAGGGAAATAATGAAGTAGTTGCAGAAAACTTCAAGAACGAAAATAGAGGATTTGGGAGAGAAAAGTTAGAAATAGAAAGTTTTAGCGAAAAAGAAAATGTGAAGTGAAAAGACGGAAAGAAGGAAAGGATTTTTTGTCAAAACACGGAGAATGCGGCAAAATGGTATTGAATGTGCCTTGAATGATGTGCCTATTAGGCGGCGCACACAAATGTGATGCGACTTGATGGCGCGTGTCAGGTACGGTTCGATAGGGAAGAGACGCGTAGCAAAAAAGGTTGAAATATCGTTCGTGATAGCTCATACGCGTATTGAAACTCTTAGAGTTCTTGATTTAATGAAGCAAAGACCTCGACTATGAAGACGATCTCGGCTAAATGAACTTGACCAAACTTAGTTATTGGCTCTAAAGCATTGATGCAAACACATTGAAGTGTTTATCATATGTAAGCCGATGTGTGATAATCTCGGTAATAAATGATAGAGCAAGTTTGGTCGACGTGATATAGGTTCAAATGATATAGGTTCCATCACTTCAGGATGTCGAGGTAATAGAACCTAGGGGGCAGTTGTGGGGACATATTTTTTGGATAGCAACACGTGGACAAGGTGGCACCGAAGTGCCAGCCGAGGTGCCATGTGTCCTTGACTTGACGCCGAGGTAATCTCGGTTAGGCCGAGATTATCTGCGGAGATACCGAAATCCGAGATGAGCGGATAAGTTACAAGAGTCCTAGAATGAGGGAGGACTTCAGCCTGAATAAGGATAAAGCTCTTAGGGAGTTTATCTTTATCTATTTGAGAGTCCTGGATAGGTATTGAGGCAGAGTCCATTGAAGCTAGGCTTCTACAGGGATCATGTCAGTATTGGTTATAAAAGTAAGGCACCCTCGTGGGTTTAAGGTACGCTTTTTGTATTCTGAATAGTGAGTTAAGTACTTTTGCTATCTTTGAGAGATAACTGATTTGATTGTCGGAGTACCCCCGTGTGGACGAACCATCGCCAGAGTCTTTTTCTTTCTGTGACAGGTCGTTTAGGCGCAATCTATTCTGCCAGTGTTCTCCAGCTGAGCACCTGTTTGGCAGTGTGGTTAGAAAAACAACACACACAATAAGGAACGACATATAAACTATTTACAAGTTTTTAATTAGTTTACAAAATCATTTCTCTTTTGAAGAATGTAAAAAATAAGTTGGTGCCAAGAATATTCCCATTGTAAATAATGGCAACATTTGTTTTTGTATTTATTTAATCAATGGCTATACTACTCTATATCGGCTACTAGCCTCTGTTTTTTCTTTCTTCTTTTTTTAGTATATTAGAGCATTTTTACTCAATCTTTCAAAATTTAGTATATCAAATTTTGTTGAAGGTTTGAGTAGCAAATTAACATATATCAATTTAATATGGAAACTTTTCACTCGATATGTCAAATCTATTATTTTATTATTTTTAAAATTTAAACTCTTTTGTGTATCGTTAGTCTTTTTTTATTTTAAAAAAAGAAAATAAAAAAAAAAGAGCATAAAGTGGTCTTCTAATACCAAAAGCCATGCCAGCTTTTGGTAGATAGGGTGGAGTTTATTTAATATGTAAAAATAGAACTGTTGGATTGTCACATTAGATTTGACATATTGGATGTAGATGCTTTTAATAGTTAAATTACAACGTAAGTTAACGACTCTTCAGAGACTCGAACTTAAAATTTAGCTCATCTTGATACTGAAATACCCTCTTTATGATAACTTGGGTAATTGCCCGAGTTATGAAGTCATTTTCTTACAAGTTAATTACAATAAATGGAATTTGAAAAATTTCAAACTTTTCAAAGATATTTTTGTCACAACTCCATCATGCAAGCATATAGGTATATGCTTTAAATGGTGTTGGAATGAAAGTAGGTCCGTGTGGAATTTTCTTGTTACCTTAACTTCCATGGACCTATCCCCTCTGTTTAGTGTGGTTCCAAAATCCTTTTTTAAAAAAAAAAAAAGAAAAAGAAATTAGTTTAATGAAAATAAATACTAAAAAGATATTTTCATTCTAAAAGAATAAAATTATATAAAAATAATGAGTCTTTTTTTTTTTTCATTTTTTACCAAATTAATTATTAACTCTTTTTTTTTTTTGAAAACTTTTTAGAATACAAATTTTGAAAACAAAACTAAAACAAAATGATTGACTTTGGAATAATGGGGTGTAGACCACCAGAGGCAGCGATAGATCCAGAATTATCACTATGGAGGTGTGAAAAAATATTATGGGATACAAACTCCTATAATTTCAAATTATTTTAAATTTCCTAATATAATATATGATATTTTCAAATTTTTTGGTGGTGCAATCGCCTCCATCCACACCCCCTTGATCCATCCTTGACCAGAGGTCCACATGCATTATTAGTGTGGGTTCAATTTACTCCACTTGATTTTGAAGAAAAAAAAAATCGTTGAAAGTAAATTTATATATAATTTTAGATTAATTGAACCCCTAACTTATAGAAATTGACTCCATTGTAATTAGTTTAAAGTAACGATTTAAAAATTAATCAACGATGGAGTAGCTTCATCGAATAACTAATACTCTAGGTGTGATTTTTTTAATTTATTATTTAAATAATGCTGTGATTTGGTAATATAAATATGATTTTTTAAAATATATATTTCATCAGAGAATTGTGTTAATTTTCTTGTGATCCTCTTTTTTTTTTCTTATTAAAATTTATATTTTTTATTTTAGGATTTAGGGTTTAATTTCTATTTTTTTTTTCATTTAGGGTTTTGAATTTAAGGTTTAGGGTTTAATTCTTAAATTATTTTATTTTTTTATTTTAGGGTTTAGGGTTTAATTCTTAAAATTTATTTTTTTATATTAGGGTTTTGGGTTTAATTCTTAATTTTTTTTTATTTTAGGGTTTAGGGTTTAATTTTAAAATTTTATTTTTTTTTATTTTAGGATTTAGGATTTAGGGTTTAGGTTTAATTCTTAATTTTTTTTTTTTTAATTTTAGGGTTTAGAGTTTAGGGTTTAGATGAAAGTGTAATTTATCATACCAAAAAACATAATGAGAGGATGAAAAAAAAAAAGGGGGGGATGAAACTGTGCCGTTTTAGGCACAGCAGGGAACACAGAAGGAGGTCACAACAGTGATCCCGTGTCCATGGAATATTGATTGTTTGTCTGATTCATGTTCACTTTCACTTATTTTCCCAATTTCATTTTAATTAGATCATTTTTAATGGTTCATTAAATTTATCATCAAATTTAAATTTGATAAAAAAAAAAAAGTTAATTTTTAATCCTTCAATGGCATCAAATCCAAGATTTCACTTTTCTTTCATCAAACTGAGGATCAATGTGCCTTTTATCAAATCCCTGTTTATTGCGGTTAGATTTTTACCACCGGATGTCCGCCAGATGTCCTTCTGGATGACCATCTCAAGGCAAAAATTTGTAAAAAAATTATACTGGCCGGTCTATCGGCCAATCGTCTGACCGATCGGCTAATGGTTTGATGAAGCCACAAAATTTTTTTTTTTATAATTAGATGTGATGTTTGTGAACAAAAAATAAAATGATCATAGGTTTGATATGATATTTTATCTTATTGGCTATTTTAGTTTAGGGTAGTTTACAAATACACCCCTTGAAGTTTGCTTAAAATGCAGATTACCCCTGTGGTTTGAAAAATTACCAATGCCCCCTTATTAGAATTTTTTGTTTAGCAAAATTAATTAAAAAAATGAAATTCATAATTGCTCTCCTACACAATAATAAAATTACCTAAATTATTAATTGAAACATATTTTTAACATCATTAAAAACTGTTAATTGATTTAATGATTTATTAATAAAAGGGACAATTTGTTATGAAATTAGAAACCTCAGGGAGTAGAATGTAATTTTCAAAACCATAGAGGTGATTCATATTTTAATCAAACCTCGAGGAGTGTATTTGTAATTTACCTTTTAATTTATTTTGCCTTTTTATAAATTTTAGTAAAAAAAAAGCCAATTTTCACCTTCCCAAATAGTCTTTCAACTCCTTCCACACTTCTCTATTGTCAACCACTTCATTAGGTGCATGCAATTTTTTATTTTTATTTTTTATTTTTATTATTATTATTTTTACAATCGAGAGTAAGGGGAAGGAAGGGAAAATTGTATAACGCAGGGATAACATCACCTAATAAGAGAGTCACACATCCACCAAGTCAATCTTTTGGTCTTAGGAGAACATGCAAATTTTTCTAATAATAAATTTTTAGACAATAAGTATGCTAAATATAAGTATTTAGCATAAGAGTGCTACAAAGAGTATGCTAAATAAGTAGCATACTTATTTTCTTAGGAGAAGATGTATCATCTTGTTTGGCAATTTACTTATTTAGCACATTTATTTTCTTTTTATAAAAAATTTAGGATAAATTACATTGATACCTTTGATATTTCTGTTTAATACAAATTTTTTCTCACATTTGTAAAATTAAAGTTACCCCTCTGTCAAATTAAAATGACATATTTGCCTCTTAGCCTTTATAGCCTTTATACATATAAAATAATAAAATAACACAGGATATTTTGTTCATGTCATTTTAAGAGAAATAACAATCATCTTCTTTGGTAAAACTCACACAAAAAATTAAGTTTTTTTATTTTTACCAAAATTTAAAAATATTTTTAGCATTTTTACAAAATTCTTAGATATACTTAATCTAGATATACCTAAGAAGTATAATATTTTGTGTTTTTTTTTTTTTAAATTCAAAGACAAAAAATATAAAAAAAAATATAAAAATTCAATACATTATCTTATTTTGTTGTATTCAATAGATTTTTTTTAAAAAGTTTTTTGTAAAAATTTTGTACTTTTTAAATATATCTAGATTCAATTGATCTAATCTAGATATAATTGTGGAAATAAAAATTAAAAACCATATTCATATATAAAAATTTGTACAAAAAATATTATAAAAATGTTGTGATAGCGATATTATTATAAATATAAATCATGTTTATGGATGTTTTGTTTTAAAGTGAAATATCACCATTAAGGTATATCATTGTGTTTGAAAATTTAATATAAAATTTATGTTTGTATATCATCACTGAATAAGAATATGTTCAAGTAGAATTTAATGATTGAAAGTTGTAGAATGTAGTCATGATGATAGAAAGAAGAAATTATATGAAAAAAAGGCAAAATGGTAATTTAGAAAAATTTAGGACATGACATCAATAATTCAGAGAGCAATTTGTAATGAGATTACATACCTTAGGATGAGAAATGTAATTTTTTAAATGTGAGGATGATATGTATTAAATTGTAATCTCAGGAAGTGTTAGTGTAATTTATCCTAAAATTTATCAACAAATTTATGTTACATGCATTAATATTTTTGTAATTAAATTTTGTTTAAATGGACATTTTGTTCAAATGTTAATTCCCAATGCAATCATATCATTCTATGTATACTTGGAGATAATAATAATAAAAATAAAATAGAGTTTCATATTCAATATAAATAATAATAATAGTTAAAATGGGTTTTAATGTATATTTTGGATGAACTCTTCACCTATAAATCTAATTTTTAAATGAATATGAGTTTTAAATAATTATATATTAGACCTTGATATTGCGCGTGTGTAAGCTAGTGTTTCTCCTTGACAAATTAAGGGCCTATTTTATTTTATTTGGCATAGTTTATTTGAATTGCATATAATTTGTGTTTTATTTTGAAAGTCTGTATCAGACTATTTAAAATACTTTTTTTTATCAATAAAAAAATCCTTTATTTATGAAAATTAAATATACAAAATACAAACTTATTAATTAGAAAGAGTTTAAATAAACTAATTTATAAAAATTGAATAAAAAATACTTCTAATTTTTATTTTTAATTTATAATAAATTACACGGTTTTGAATTCCCTAAACAGTTGTAATGATTGTAATGACGTTGGTGGTGCTTGTAGAATTTTTTTGTTAGCTTATGCGCTTCTTGACTTTCTAAGCGACAATGCTACGTAGCGCAAATTTTGTGGCTCAAAAGTGGCTCAAATGGCCAAAACGACGTCGTTTTGAGTACAGAACAACATAAAAATGGCCAAAACATTTTGTGGCTCAAAAGGTCAAAACGACGTCGTTTTGAGTACAGAACAACATAAAAATGGCCAAAACGACGTCGTTTTGGCCATTTGAGTCACTTTTGAGCCACAAAATTTGAGCTACGAGACATTTTCCCTTTCTAAGTGACGGGGTTGGAAACTTTCACTAGTTACGCTTTTTTAGCATCATATCTTTTTAGTTTGAAAATTAAAAAATTATTAAAAAAATTAAAAAAATCTATTATTTATCCTATAAATCTATTTATAAATTTCAAATCACGTGATATATGATTGTTTAAACCTATCCTACAAACTTACCAATGAATACCTTTTCTAAATTAAAAAAATGGTGAAGTCCAATATTTATGATTTCCTCACAACCGTATGTTTCTCACTTCATGCATTCCATTAAGAAAAATGCTTGGGACTTCTATTTTTTGAATACTGTGACAATTCTTTTTAGATCTCTATTATTGATGTATGTGTGGGACCCACACCATCAATGGTGAAGATCTAAAAAGGTTGTGGGATCTCCAAAAAAAAGGAGTCTCAATCATTATTGTTCCATTAATCAGTGTGCCACGTCACTTCACCTGATAACAGGTCAAGTGAATTGAAATTCACGGGTTAAACAACAGGCTTTGTCAAAGGGTAAAAATGTGAATTTATTAATTTTTTTATTTTATAAATTATCTTTTTTACATCTTTTTATAAAAAATTAAAAAAAAAATTCCAACTACATTAATTTTTTTATATCATACTTTAATAAAAAAAAATTAAAAAATTATTAAAATAACTTATTCTCCAACGAAACACAACTTCAAGATCAAGATTCTCCCTCTATGACAGGGGCAAGTTTTCAATGTTTTTACATGAATAAATTAGATTTTTCTGGTGAAGTACCTTCAATCATTGCTACAATGCCATTCCTTGGGATATTGGTCTCCCTCTTTATGTTGTTTATCATTAAATACTGTTATTTATTGGAACTTTTCTTAAGTGTGCAGCCCACTTACGGTTGCACACCATATGTAACCTCACAAAAGGTGTAAGTGTAAGGTGTAAGTGTAAGTATAAGGTGTAAGTGTAAGGTGTAAGATGTAAGTGGGTTGCACACCATATGCAACCTCAAAAAAGGTGTAAGTATAAGGTGTAATTTTAAGTATAAGGTGTAAGGTGTAAGGTGTAAGGTGTAAGGTGTAAGTTGCATACCATAACAAGACCCTATTTATTGTTATTGTTTTGCTATATCAAAAGTTGTAGTTTAAGAGAGGAAGTTTTTGCTTGTTACGAAGTCTTAAATTTCCTTTTTGTTTTTTTGTTTTTTTTTTTTTATCTTACAATTCAAATAGAGTGTCAACCTTTTAATGAGGCGCATATGTTATGACTAGTTATTAATTTTTTTGCTAAAGCTAAATACTCAATCAACTTTATTAAGAAGGAAAAAATAGCAAGTGAAGTTTATGTATCATCTTAAATAAGGGTTTTTCTTGTAATTCTTTCACAAATAGGAGAAATTTTTGTGTACAGATAAGGTATCAAGTTGGCATAATTATTTGGTACCTTTCACCAATTCCAACCCAACACTTGCCCCCCGTGCTTGCTAAAGCTTGAGATTGGTTGCGTCTGCATCAAGTCATAAAGTGACAGAGATTAATTGTTGTTTCTATTCTAAAAAAAAAAACCGTTGTTTCTATTCTCTCTCTCTCTTTGTACAAACCCATCAACATTTTCTTTTTTTTTTTCCTTTCACCAAAAATCAATTTTTCTCTCTCTACTTTCTTCCTCTCAGATATATATCTACAAAATAAAATTTGAGTTCAAGTGTAATTATAAATTTGACACATTGTGAAGATTTTCCATCCACTAAACTTAACAACCATTATTATTGGACTAAAATGACATTGTACGAGGTGGAAATATTCGTCGTTTTCTGTACTCCACATGTCCAAGCTGCGCTTTCTTCCGAATGACCTGAGAACACAGAGATGGTGAGTTACTCGGTGGTGTGCTGCCCGAAAAAGCCTCTGACGGTTAAGTTAGCACACTAAGAGAGAAGAAGAGAGAGAGAGAGACAAATGGGTAGGTAGCTCTAGTGATCAAATGTTCCAAACCCATGTATGGAGGCGCAGTGCCATTTATATAGTTTTTGCGCGCTCCTCTTTGTCCATCTCCTTCTGACGCATGGATATGTTCCCTTCTCGTATCCCTCCACGTGTGGACGCTAGTACAACCAAACACCAAATGGCGAACCACCAAGCGATATTCGCGCGTACGGATTACAGAATCTTCTTCCCGCGGCTCTATTGTGCCACAAAGCACTTCCTACCGAGCTATGCTCTGTGCGATGCCACAAGTTTCCTTTTGGATTGCGCTACTTAGCTGGCCTTGTCGGTCATACCTAGTCGTGGGCTTAACTGAGCTCCATGCTTGCGACCGAGCTTCTATTCAGCCGAATCTGGTCTTGTGAGGACAAATTTCGTCTAACTTAGCAAAACGCACATCCCTACCGGGTTAATAGCTCAAAGTTGTCATCGACTGGACCGAACTAACCCCTCAATCCAATGTGTGTCCAACATGTGATCGGGGTAGAGGCTCGGACTCCGGTCCACTAGCTCGGCCCATTATCAGGTCATGGATCTCCCTCTCAATTGATCCTTAATTTCGTCCGCCCAGGCGTGATTGGGATTACATTTATAGGCTGAGCTCATTTCCTTACTCGGTCACTTTCTGCCTATGCTCCTAAATCAGTTTATTACCTTCATCCGTGCTAACCTTCGTGTTTGACCCTATGACTTGCCTAGCCGGCGCTTAGTCTGTCCAATCTGTCTTTTCAGGACTGACACCGGTCTCTTCGTACACGTGTCGTTCGTCCATTGGTTCCGTATTGCCAATCCAGCTGTCCCATATCGTCCCCTCATATTCAAACTTTGACGCCGCTTCCACCTTCATATATATCGCACATCTCTTCGTGCTTTATGCTTCCTGCTTCCTACTTTTACTGTTCATTTTCTTCTCCGACGTGAATCCGATAAGATAAAGCATTCCAGCTTCAGTCCCTGCTTTTGGCATCAAGACTAGAGCTCCCATTTCACAAGCTCTCCGTCGCCGTTACCACTGGAACAACTCTCTTCGATTGGAATCTTAATTGTTGCTCTGATCTGGTAAGTTCTGCATACTCCCCTATGACATTTGTTTGTTTGTTTTTTTTTTGTTCTTCATGTTCTTGAACCTTAACCCCCACATCAGTAGTTAAGGCATGATAACAATAGCCATACATTGCTAAAAACTAGCTTAGGCTATGGTTTTACCCCATTTTTGATGTCAAGAGCCTCTGTGCCCCCGGTTTTGCATTTTTCATCATCTCCTATGATGAACATGTGAGAATTTGGGCCTAACTAGGCTATAAACCCTAATTTGATCCAAATTATGGCCGAATCGGGTAACTTTCGTGGTTAGAGGGATAAGTGACCGAGCTAGGTAATGTAAAACAATCGCGTGATTGAGCTAATATCTGGCTCTATCGCGTGACTGAGCTTATTAATCACTCTGTCCGTAAGACTGAGTTGCAATCATGCTTAACTGAGCGAGCAAAAATCAAGCCCCTTCGCTTGACCGTGCTACGATTTACACTTGGTTTTTAACTATAGAATCCTAGGGGCCAGGCACACCAACACAAGGGCTCTCAAAGATTGAGCAGCCACCGTGTACAACTCCGCTAATTTAATCCTGCTAGGCTAACCAAACCGGCCTCTCATGGGGCGCTATCACTTCCTTGTAAACAAGCCGGGTGCACTGGCTGCATTTTGAGAGAAGTATGGCATCCCAGCCGACGTACATTTGGAGCTCGGCTCAGAGGACATAAACCCATTGGGTAGGTTAGAGTTCTGCCTCTTCACCGTATTAAACATAGTCGAAGGAGGGCTGCGCTTCCCGGTGCAGCCTTTCATGTGCGAATTTTTGAGATGCATTAGGCTAGCTCCTACACAAGTATCTACCAACACTCATAGGATCATAAATGGAGTGGTCGAACTGAACAATCGACTAGGGTTGCAGTTAGTATTGACTGAGATCCTGCGTTAATACACGCTCGGTCGAACGAAAAACAGCTACAATTATTATTTGAAAATAAGATCGGGCAGAGAGTGATTAGTGACCGGCACACCAGATACGGACATGCACGATGATGATTTTTTCTGGGTGATCGGTAATTATGAAACAATGGACGTACCTTGTTGGTACATCAGCAAGGACTTCTGTTCTTCTTGTAAGTCGAGCTGCCTAATCAATTACTTTTATCATTATTGATAATGCTGAGCTAATCGTCTTCCTTTTACAGCTATCAAAAAGTTACAAGCCAACTATCTCTACCCGAACAAAGAGGCGACCAGGGCTGCGTTAAGATATTGGCACCGAGATCGCTATGAGCTCCTTGGTTACGTGCCGACCTACCGTTATTCGTCTTCCCATAAGAACAAGATTACTGATTTCCTTCGGGTGCCTTCTCCCCCACCTGACCTAACTGTGCTAGACGTACCCCTAATCCGGTTGACCGAGGAGCAGGAAATGGCAAAGAAGAGCCCAATTAAGAACCTCATCACCGCCACTTTCACTAAGCAACCAAGCAATCTACCAGTGGATGCACCCTCGGGCCTCCGTGCTCTTCCACAGTTCGGACTCGTTTTGTGTCGCGGTTCTTAATCTGATCTCACAATGTGCAATGTGAGATTGATAACTCACCAAAGAGTCCAAATCTGGCAAATCATTTTGGAAAACAGATTTTTGTAAAGAAGTGCCAAACATGGACTGCTTTGCCAGATATAGAGTCGCCACCTAAATATTTTTTGGGGAAATTTAGGAAACCCTGACTTGTGCCTAAGGCCATGAGTCCGTCATCACCAAAGTTGCTTCGGCTTAGGAACTTGGGTACAATTGGGGAATGTCACTTCGTGAGCATCCCTGCTCGCCCGATCAAAGATCGGCCTCTACTAACCGTGATATCTAGTTTTGAAAACATTATGCTTTCTTATTCCGGTTAATTAGCTAATCTTACTATGTGATGCGCACAACACAAAAGTATAGACTAGATCGCCTAATTTGGAACAAAACATTGCATATCCGCTCATTTGAAAGACAGTTTGAAATTTGCTACTCGCAAGTAGGCTAAAACACGGATTTCAACGAGTTGTTCCAACTCAAGCAATCCAACCTCCACCTACAGGCATTCAGGCAGTAAATTAACTAAGCAGTTACCCTCATGGCAAGCATGCTTTCATGTTAACATTCACACTCATGCGAGATGCTAAAGTATAAACACTCACCTAGTACTCCAAGCCAAAACAAGGAACATGTTAGTAGTCAAATGTATGATCCAAGTCCATGTTAAGGTGGCTAATGCATCGCAGGCAAAATGTAGCTAGAATAGGCTCGGCTAATCTATGGATGGCATGTGAAATGTAGCAGATGACATGTATTCAAGTTAGATTTGAAATATCATGCAATTAGTATGATGCGCCGAGCCCGGTGCATGCAATACAAATGAATGGATACAAACATGCTATCATGAGTATGCTAATCAAAATATGTCCTAATACTAACCATCAAAAGCAGGTAAGTAAAAGGGAGAAAGAAGTGGGGGTTGGAAGACATGCATCACACACACGCACGCTTATTACACAATTCGCCCTCTCTCGGAGAGACCAAGAGAATAGTATAAATTTAACTAACTAACAAGCCAATTAAATAGTTACAGACCACTTAACTAGTTAAGCAAATTAACTAAGTTAATAAGGCGGTAAAACAGCCTCGGGAAGAAGGTCCAATGCATGCGTGCTCGGTTCCGCTCGGAAATCCACCACCATGCACAAGCTGCCTCTGTTTGCACTGTTTTATACCTTTGAAGACTGCACAAGTCCCAAAGTTGCTTCTGAAATACTCCCTGAGGGTTGTGGGAGACCACCGGCCAAGAGGAATGGTCACCGGCCATGGAAAAGTGGTCATTGACCATCTATGATGCTCTCGGCCATCCATTGTTGGTCGATCGGCACTGAGAATGGTCGGTCGACCATCTCTTCCTACAGAACCCTATTTTGACAGTAGCAGAGGGCAGACAAAGCATGGCAATGCATTTTCAAGCAAATGTTTGCACAACCACCCTCCATATCATGTTTAAGACTCAGGGGAGTATGGTACTCGACCCTCGGGCTGCCAATCGTGCATTTCAATGCGTAATGGCCTAAGAGGCCAAGTGTGCAATTTCAATGTTAAATGAAATGCACACCAAACAAACAAGGGACCCAACCTCTATCGTGGTGACTCAAGAGGCAAGACATGCATGCAAAATGCAACCTAAGCATGCGAGCTAAGTATGCAATATGAGCATGCAAACAAACATGCAAGCATGTGAGCATGCAACAATATTTAAACATGTAACAACATGTTGAGTGACTAAAAGAGAGAATGCATGCCAAATGCATTACAACCTAATCATGCAACAACATGTCATGGATTGAGTACACAATGAGGCACAATTGAACTAGCATGCTACAACATGTAATTCACCAAATATGCAACAAGTATGTGACAATCATAAAAGGAAAACATGCAACAACATGCGGGGATGGACTTACACCAATCTGGGCAGCTCTCAAATAGGCCCAAAACAGTGGCCAAAGTGATAAAGGATAAGGGACAAGGTCACATACAAACATGCATGGTGATTGGTCTAATACTTAAGCAAAAAGAGGCAACTTTTAAGCACACTTAAAAGGAGGCAAACATGGACAAATGGCAAGCATTGTAAGCTCTGAAATCATATTAGAAAAGGTGCCAAACCAATTAAACAAATCAAGCAAAGCATGCAACCAAACCCAAAACTCAAGGCTAGCCAAGGGGCTCAAGCCATGACCATACAAACCAAGCCTCAAAGGGCCAAAGGGACTCAAAACAGTCCCAAGGCAGACCAAAATAAGGTCAAAGACACACTTAGATGGCATCTAAATGTCCCACACATGATGGCATACACAAGGGTCCAAACATGGAGCATAAGACATCAACCTTTTAAAGCACTAAAGGAGCATCAAATGCAAGCATATAAGCATGCCATACGGACTGAAATGACAAAACTAATGGTGCCAAACCACTGAAATGATACAAATAGAGCATGCTAGAGAATCCAATACTCAAAGCTTACAAGGGAGATTGCATGGTAGCTATACAAAGCAAGTCATGGGTGACCCAAATAACCAAAATCAGACCTTAAGCACACCAAAACATGCATAAAAGCTTCACAAAGCTAAGCCAAAATCATGCTAGAAAGTCATGGTACATCATGATGCATGTTAAGGCAATTTCATGGCATTACAAGACAAGTATGCAAAGCATGCATGATGTGTCTAAACCAACTTAAAATAGTGCTATAACATGGCAAAATAACCACAAATACCAACTAAGACATGGCCAACATGGACTTAATCAAGGTGCTCACGCATGAGGCTAAAATGACAAGTTTTGAAGACAACAAGGAGAGGGGATGGCCCTCTCCTTCTTAGGACCTCAAAACACCATCCCCACCACTGAAATCAAGGCCAATGCAAGGTGGTCCCAGAGCTCACCAAAAATAGCACAAAAAGGAGGCCAAACAAGGCCTATGAGGGGGCAAACAACCCCAAACCTCAAAACAACCTTAAGCAAAGTTCAAAAGAAAGTAAAATCAGAACTTTTACTAGTTATACAATAAGCTTAAAAATAGATGCAAGATAGGTCAAAACCTTGCGCAAAAATGGGAAATAAAGGGGTAAGGTTCTTATCCTTGAAGACCTTCTTCAAGAAAAGAGTTCCAGCACCTTCCTTAGGTCAAAACCAGCCCAAGAACTCCAAGAACAACCCTTTGGCACCTCAGCAACCAAGGTATGGTGTAACACTAGGTGTGTTAGTGCAAAACTAAGAACAAACACACCTTATACACACACAAATCAAAAGGAGAGGGAGATATAGAGATAGGATAGATACAAGGCTCCTAACTCTAAAACCAGACCTCTGGAACTTCTTTGGAACCCTTAAGGAGGGAGGAGAAGCCCTCCCTTGATAGGAATTCCAATCTTGCAAAGCTTACAAAACAAGCTAAGCAAGAGTGAAATCCCTCCATACACGTGTATGGAGGGGGTGCATTGCGGATGCCAGCTATCACAGCTGGCATAAAATATCTGCCAAAAGCAGATGAACAGTGGTTGGCCAGCCAAAAATGACAAATTGACCAAGGAAATGGTCGACCGACCAGAAATAGTGCCGACCGGCCATCACCAATGGCCGGTAGTAACAAAACAGGGCCGGTGGCCTCAAGCCATGGTCGGTGAGGTTTGGGGATGGCTAACAAGCCTTCCTCCACCCTCAGAAGCAAAACAACAAGTGTTTGGTGCAAAACCAAGCACAGAACAGTCAAGTTGAGAGTTCCTAAGGCAAGGCACGTAGCCGAGACCTCCGAGAACTCAAAATGAACACGAACATGGATGATCACCGAGTGTTCAAACGGTGACGTCCAAGTCTTGAGGACGGTCAAAAATGGGGTATCTACAATTGCCCCTCTTTGATAGAACTCGAAAGTCATAACAATGACGGGAGTGAGTGTCAAAGCCCAGAGACGACCCATTTTTGACAAGGCCGAAGGCTTAGACAAAGCATACAAGCTACAGATAAAGATATGCGCCCGAGGGTAGGGGCAAAATACAAAACAATGCACAAAGCCGAGCATAACTTATGATCATGCTAAGAAAGTTGTAACAAAGCAAATCATGCAATAGTTTTAAGCTAGCATAAACCAAACTACACTATAATGCAGAGAGGGCGTAGGAGAATCATTCAATTCTCGCTACGTCTCACACGGAGGATACAATACCTGTCCGGTTCGTTTAGTCGCGCCAGCTTCAAATGAATCGTACATACAATATCGTGCCTGAAAAAGAAAGAAACTTAACAGGTACAATATCGTTAGCAACATGCATAACAATGCAATCTAAAATTGCGTGACAATGTGAGTGAAGGGGTGCATGACAATGCAACCTATGCGTGGCGCATAACAATGCGGAATGGATGCATGATAATGCAATATTTACAAAACTGTGTATAAACAATGCAAATGATATGCAATGCATTTGAGATGATCAAACCATAAGCCGTACAAAACCACACAAATATCATAAAGATGATGGAGATGCAAAATCCGTCTACCATAGAAAAGGTGCTGACATCCTCAAACCACAATCCCATCAGTAGAATAGGCGCGTACACATGTAGAACTATGTGTGTGTAGACGGAACACAAGATACAAGTAATTGGGTGGGATGATATAAGTGAGGCATGCTCTGCTCAGGAAAGACCATGATCCTAAATGCTGGATGCAACAAACTACACTACAATGCCATGAATGCAGTGGATAAGGCGCGTGGCCAAATCGTATCTTGCCTAGGAATGGCATGGACATATACAAACCGCGTTTGACACGGAAACAGTGCCGTCACCCACAACACTAGGTGCGTACACATAATATCATAACTGTGCTTCAACGTGAAAAGTACGGGCACATACAAGACCAAGCTCAACATGGAAAAGCGCAAGCAATAGATGGATAATGCAGCAAATTCATGCAAATTACAATGCAATATATATTCTATATGCAATGGAATGGAAACTATGTACAATGCAGTGTATGCAATGCATGCTATGTACAATGCAAGTGGAGGCGAAACATGCGTGTCGACGCAAGTGAAGAATGCTTGACAATGCAGGTGGAAGCGAAACATGCGTGTCGACGCAAGTGAAGAATGCATGACAATGCATGTGGAAGGGAAACATGCGTGTCGACGCAAGTGAAGAATGCATGACAATGCAGGTGGAAGCGAAACATGCGTGTCGACGCAGGTGAAGAATGCATGACAATGTAGGTTGAAACATAAACACATATAAGTAAAGCATAACGCGACAACGCATGCAATGTGTATAGGAACTTGAATACATATAAGTAAAGCATAATGCGACAACGCATGCAATGTGTATAGGAACTTGAACACATATAAGTAAAACATAACGCGACAACGCATGCAATGTATATGGGAACTTGAACACATATAAGTAAAACATAACGCGACAACGCATGCAATGTGTATAGAAACTTGAACACTTATAAGTAAAGCATAATGCGACAACGCATGCAATGTGTATAGGAACTTGAACGGAAGGGTGCAATGCAACCTAAGAATGCGAAACAACACGGGTGGAAGGATGCAAGACAATGCAACCTAAGAATGCGAAACATCGCGGGTGGACGGGAGGATGTAAGACAATGCAACCTAAGAATGCGAAACAACGCAGATGGGGGGGGGGGGGAGGATGCAAGACAATGCAACCTAAGAATGCGAAATAACGTGGGTGGACGGGAGGATGCAAGACAATGCAACCTAAGAATGCGAAACAACGCGGGTGGGGGAGATGCATGATAATGCATCCTAAGAATGCAATATGGGCGGGAGGATGCAAGACAATGCAACCTAAGAATGCGAAACAACGCGGATGGGGGAGATGCATGACAATGCATCCTAAGAATGCAATATAAGCGGGAGGATGCAAGACAATGCAACCTAAGAATGCGAAACAACGCGGATAGGGGAGATGCATGACAATGCATCCTAAGAATGCAATATGGGCGGGAGGATGCAAGACAATGCAACCCAAGAATGTGAAACAACGCGGATGGGGGGAGATGCATGACAATGCATCCTAAGAATGCAATATGGGCGGGAGGATGCAAGACAATGCAACCTAAGAATGCGAAACAATGCGGGTGGACGGGAGATGCATGATAATGCATCCTAAGAATGCAATATGGGCGGGAGGATGCAAGACAATGCAACCTAAGAATGCGAAACAACGCAGATGGGGGAGATGCATGACAATGCGTCCTAAGAATGCAATAATGTGAGCGGGAGGATGCAAGACAATGCAACCTAAAGAAATGCATGACAATGCAAGCATGGCGTGCGTGACAGTGCATAACATACGTGCATAATAACGCGAGTAGAAGTGCATGACAATGCATGTGAGGTACGCATGACAATGTTACCTAAAGAAGATGCATAACAATGCAAGCATGGCGTGTTGTGACAACGCACAAAAAGTGTGCATAACAATGTGAGTGAAATGACGTATAAACCACGCGCGTTCATAACAAAATGTTGTAACGTAACGCATATGGAGCAACTTCCGAATCTCGCAAGAGACAAAAAGGATACCAAAAGGATACACTGCATACGTATCAAGTACCATGCACAGAAGACACGGCTCGAGGTCAACGCGAAGGCCAGTCAAGCTTCGGAAATGCACTCTCTTGCACTGTGTTGAGCAAAGAAGGTCCCAAACCACATCAATGACCCAAACAAGGGTGTAGGAGGTTCACCGGCCATCAGGGGAGACCACCGGCCATACACCGGCCACAAAATAAGGCCACCGGCCATCTATTTGGCTGACTGGCCAACAATGTGGCCGACCAGCCAAAAATGCTTGTTCGGGGCAGTTTTGTCCTTTTGGCCATGGGTCTTTAAATATAGGGCTTCTAGCCCTATTTCTTCACTTGCCTTTTGGTCGAAAATCTCTCCCCTCTCTCTCTCTAGGTTATTTCCCAACCTTCATTCTTCATTTTTCCTCGATTTTCGGGCCCGTTTCAAAGTTTGATTCGTGAAACCCTCACCGTTTCGCACGTTTTGAACCAAACAAATCTTAGTTTCGGTGTCTCTTGCTCGATTTTCACCACTCGGGGTTTGTTTCCCTCGAGTTTACCTCAATCTTTGTGCCCTTTCCGGACCTCGACCTTTCTGGCCATTTTTTCCCCTCTCGGGATTGACTTTTCAGTTGACTTTTCACATTCTCACCTAGTTTTCACACCTCCGGCCATTTTCACACCATTCTCGGCATGGCAGACGATCTCCCACGAGGCAGGACTCCTCCAGAGCAGGATATGGATCCCGAGGCTGAGCTCTTGCCTTTAAGCGTTCGACTGTTCAACCCGGCGACCTACAGGCCGGCGATTCACGTGTTGCCTCCCGACGGACTTCGCCAGTTCAGGAGTTTTGCCAGGGGCGTGCCACTAGAGCTTCTACTGCGTGAGCCAGAGTTGCATCTATCTTACGGCGCTTCCGAGGTATACTCTTCCCCGTTTCATTTTTCGCAATGTAGAACATAACTGTAATAGTCGATCCTGTTCTTTAACTGCTTGGCTCGGATACACCGATACACCACATGCTGTAGTTTACTGCGAACACATCCACACCCGATATCTATTTGAATCTGAACATGTGCGCACACGCTGTATTGATGCATCATATGCTGTAGTTCACTGTAAGCACACCGGCACCCAGTATCTTTTTGAATCTGAACATGCGCACACACGTTGTATTGATACATCATATGCTGTAGTTCACTGCGAGCACACCCGCACTCGATATCTGTTTAATTGGAAACGTGCACACATGCACTGCATTTTCGCTGATCCTGAGTGCATTCAACACTGTATTTGTAACACTGCTTCGCAACTGTTTGTTTTGACCACATGGGGATTCCCATGCCTTCCGGGGGTATGGGACCGTCATGGCCCGGGGGTGGTACATGGACTGAGGCGGTTCGCCGTATCGTTGACCAAGCCGGCTTTGACACTTTCTGCATAGGGCTCTCACGCCATACTGCGAGCAGACCTCTTCTTGCTACTTTGGTGGAGAGGTGGTGGGACACCACTGACTCCTTTCACTTTTCGGCCACGGGAGACATGACGATGACTCCCTTTGACTTCTCGATGCTTACCGGCATCGGGGTAGGGGGTGATCCGATCCCCTTCGATACGGATATGGACGAGTGGAAGGCTGTTCAGATGTAACTGCTTGGCACCCTACCACCTCTTGCTCGTCCAGGATTTGTACGATACTCATGGTTCGAGGACCACTTCAGGATCCAGGCGCCTACCACTCAGGAGGAGGAGGAGCAGTACACACGCGGCTTTTTGATGTTCCTGCTGGGGACCACTCTCTTCGTCGACCGGGCAAACACCATGCCCCTTTGCCTGCTGAGTGCACTGGTTGACGTGACCAGGATCCGCGGCTACGACTGGGGTGCTTGGCCACACTCTACGGCTATATGAGTTCATCCTCCCGCCTCAGCGGACAGTTGCTCGGAGGTTACTGGCGGGCTTGGGAGGTACATTTTCTTCTCTGTTTTACATTTCTGCTTTACATTATCTGTACTCCGTACTCTGAACACACTACGGCCTACTTCACACTAGTCATATACTACACACATGGCACACATATAATCTACTTTACACACTGCACACATTTGCATAATACTTCATATCTTGCAATCTGGCCGCCAATCGATCATACTTGCACATCTGCGAATACGCAATCTGCTTTACATTGACTGTATACTGCATGGACTGTACACTCTGCACAATGCACTACTTAATGCATGGTTCTGCGCCTTCTGCTTTATTCTGTATTCTGCTTTATCTGATAAGCATACTGATATCTGTTCTGTCACACTATAGTTGTGGGTATACGCCTACTTCCCGAGGCTTGCCCCAGTACCAGAGGAGGAGATGCCTCCCATGATCCCATTCTTCCACCGCTTCGACGTGAGGTGCGAACGGAGGCCTCAGGAGTCTTTCATATTCTTTCGCCGCTATTTTGATACCATCACCGCAGTAGAGGTATGTCAAACATTACAATTCATTTAAGCTTCGCTTTGCATTGCATTTTCAATAGCAGTAGATAACAAACTATATTTTGTTTGCAGATCACCTGGCAGCCATGGGCCTTATTGCCTATCGCAGTACGGGAACGGTATGAGGGCGCTCAGGAGACCTCTTGGTTCGGGATTTTGCTAGAGGGCTCGGTCTATCGGGCTTGGTACCTAGGCGAGCGCTTCTTGCGGCAGACCTTAGGCGTGCCAAAGTAGATAGTTCCGGAGCTATCTCCTACTTATATGAGGCATACCGAGAGGTACACTCTCGAGAAGATGGCAGACTACACGATCGGCTAGGATACGGAGCGTTTTAGAGGCGAGGGCGACTACGCAGAGTACGTTTAGACCTATATCATGTGGCCTCTGAGTAGTGGCAGCCGAGCGGCTGGAGCTGGAGCAGGAGCAGGAGCATCGAGGATGGCTCGGGCCCGTGGTAGGAGTGGGTCCCAGAGAGGGCAGAGAGCTGGGTGGCCAGCGCTGCCTACGATGATGACATGCAGAGGGCAGGGTGGGGAGACTTATCAGATCCCCATCGCTCCCCCTCCGGCTGATCATGAGTTAGTCAGGTTCTATGACTTGCCCCCACTATGTACTACTGCATTTTGTATTCTGTACCATCATTTCATTTCATTCCATTTGATATTCCGCAGAATACTGATGCACACTTTTGCAGGCTTCCTCCGAGTATACTCGCCAGTCCCTGGAGTTGACCGCCTCCGTGATGGGGATGCTTCAGTGGAGCCTCGACCTACTGGCCATTTACAGTATCCCGGTAGGCTTTTCTGACCACAGTCTCAAACTCTACATAAACTGTTTCACATAATCTGATGTTTTGCACTATCAACACAGCACTTAATACATGGCCCTTATGGCATTTGATAAATTGTAACCCGCAGACTGTTCACAGCATTGCTCATGCCATTCATACATTGCACTCGCTAGTGATTCTCAGCGATACCCTATTCACAGATTCATACATCAGACTACCAATTCGATTCTGCATTGATACCTGCTCACGTGATTCATACATCAGACTCAATCACTGCATTCTGCATTGATACCTTGTTCACAGTATTCATACACTATACTCATACACTGTACTTGATATTTATACCCTCCTTTTGCGTAGCATACTAATGCGTTTGTCATTTGTGCTTTTCAGCTTCCATTCCAGATTCCGACTGCAGGGGGTGCTCCAGCAGGACCATCTGCACCTGCCCAAGGAGCAGGGAGAGGAGGTACAGTATATCCCCGCACCAAAGCGGGGCACACTCATGTTGGGAGCAGCTCTCGAGCACCGGTTCCCGACGATGATGAGTCCGAGGCGGAGGCAGAGGCAAAGTCGTCTGAGGAGGAGACCGGAGATGACTCAGGCTCAGACTATGGAGCCGGCGATGATGCTCCTGGACCTTCGTCCAGGAAGAGGATGAGGACAGGCCCTCAGGCCTGAGACCACTTGGCGTTGATCTAGATTTTTGCTGCTTTTCTTCTTTTTGTTTTACTTTTCTTTTTACTGGTAGCTTGAGCGCACTGTACTGTCACAGACAGGTTTTATTTTCTTCAAAGCTATGTACTTGAAAAGATGATGAAATGAAACAAGCTTTTTGTTTAAAAAAAGAAAGTGTTACATTTGTACATCACATCGCATCGCATTGCATCACATTACATAACAATGTAAGTGAGATTGATCTTTTGTTTGAGAATTGGAACACTTGCATCGTAATAACCAGGTAATGAACCAGCCAACGACAAAACAACTCATACAACAATACTGCTCATTCTGAACATACAGCTCATAACACAGCGCTTGGTTCATTCTGCACACGACGAATCCTAAACAAACAGTCCAATCTGAAAAGACGAAATACAAAGGTGGAATCGGCAGAAATTGAAACACACTCAGATGTTCCAAATTTTCCCTTTCTTCTTTTGCTTCGCAATCCAAAACACAAAAAAAGCTTTAGATAGGTCCAGGTTTTACTATTCTGACATGACCTGGGTCAAACCCTGCGGTCGTTGAAAGAACTGGTCTTGCTTTGCACAAATGTGGAGAATGGCATAGCACTCTAAGCACAAAACGATTTTTTGAAAATGAGAAAAGGGTTCTCAACTGGGTATTGAGTCTACAACTGAACACAGCATACTACGACTTAACAAAAGGTACATGACCTAAACACATCGAGTAATACTTGAGACGACTTAAAACAAGAGATGGACAAAACAACATAAGATACGACACACAGACGTGTTACAAAGGGAAGAGACCTCCTAGTCACGAGGAGCCAGTTTCTTCGGGTATTGTTTCCCACCCTTTCTCATTTGTGATTCTCACATCACTCTGACACTCAATCTCTATTTTTTTGAAAAAGCCATTTTCTCACTTTTTCTCTCATCGCACATCTCTCTATTCTTCAATCTCTCATTTTTTAATCCCTTCCCTGGGTGGTTGACGGATAAAGGAGAAGTTGTGGGTTCATGCCCAACATTATCAGCTCGCGGCTACTCCTCCGGTGACATTTAGTCGATGCCCCGGATAAGGGAGTGGAGTATCCTGATCCACTCGAATTCGTGCTTCGCGCTTGGCTTGATACCTCGTTGCTTGGAGAATGTTGAGAGCGTTTAGCCCTTTTGCTTGTTAGCTTCCGCTGTGCCCTTTGTGGCGAGTAGAGGGCCCTTTCCGGCAAGTATGGTGCCTTTTCTGGCAAATGCATTGACAACGGGGGAAAGAAAGGAAGTCTGACTCAACTGTGCCCCTAGTTCATTATTTTGAACATTTTTTTTCTTTTCTACTAAAACAATTTTGACCAAAATGGGAGGCAGATTAGCATGCTTGTTCGATTTTTTGATTCAAAATCACGCAAGTCAGGCTATGAGCACTGAATATTTTCCTTTTTTGGGTCCAAGAAATGGTTGAATTTTGGAAAAGATGGAATAATTTTCAAGAAATTAGTCAACCTCAGTAAAAAATTCTCAAAAACCGTTTTGGCAAACAGCTAGTGCTCCACGAGCACGGAACCTACTCTCGAGATGCACAACCTTGGATCCGAAGGAAAATTGCCCCTTGCTTGAAGAGAGCTGCATGGCAACGGAAAGTTGCCCCTTGTTTGAATAGCACTGCAGCACACTGTATGGCAACGGATAGTTGCCTTTTGTCTGAATGGCATCGCGACGCATTGTAGTCAGTCCTCAGAGTGACGAACACAACCAAATTCTCGGATACAGAGAAGGCAAAAATGATTAAAACCATTACATGGACATAATCGATTTGGAAGTGTTTGTAGTTGGACTTCAGGATGAAGTTGCCTACGTATCCCAAACATGGGAATCAAGCCTTACGTAGTTCAGGGTAAGGTACACTCGTGTATTAACCCTCACCTTCTACGCTCTAACTTTTGTCAAGGCCGCCCTTCCAGGTTTTCAACCTTGCAAGCTTTGTTTTTCTTTTTTTTTTCAATTCTTTTCATTTCTTTTCTTCTTTTTTCTTCTTTTCTTTTCATTCTTTGCATTTTTCTTTTTTTGTTCTTTTTTTTTGTTCTTTTTGCTCTAACTTTTGCCTGGGCCGCCCTTCCGGGTTTTCGGCCCAGCGAGCCGCTCAAGGGTAAAAGTGTAGCTTGGTCCATGCCAAATGATTTTTGAGATCTTGAAGTCATCTGAATCCAAGAGAACGGTTGCTGTTCGCTGACGATGCAGGAGTCCATCTAATGGGGGGCTAAATTTGCCCCTAGTGTCGTGGATCGGAACTCAATTGTCCTTCAGCGATACCTTCTTCTTTCTTTCCTTCTGGGATTTGGCATTCTTGCCGATCTTCATCGTGGACTCTTTGAGTACATTCTCTGACGTCTTTTGCCCCTTGTTCGAGGGGTGTTTCTGATCTGGCCATACAAGCCTCACATTGTGGTTGGCCGTTGAATATTCTGAATCTAAGTTCAAGGTTTGAAAGCAAGGGGTCGAGTCTCGTGGCTGTGAGCGATCCTAGGCTGCACAATCTCAAGAGCGATTCCACACAGGTCTTCACAGGACCGCGCAAAACATTTTTTGAAATCTTTTAAGAAAGCAACAAATCGCTCGCGTTAAAAACAGTGTGGAACCAATCTGGATCAAGCCAGGATCCTTCCCAGTACTCACACTAACAAGCATGATCTCACTCATTAAGGGCTTAGCATGCCTCTCTTTCTCTCGATTGATCAAATTTTTTGCAAATCCCGAGGAATTCCTTCCTCTTCGTTTTCACTGCAGTGTTCAAAAAGAGTTTTTGAAAAAAAGCTTAGGTCAATGTAATGAGTTCAAGGCACAAAAGAGCAGGTGAAATGCACTGCCGTTTCTTTCAAACTTTTAGCACAACTGGCGCAAGATAGAAGCAAACACAAGCATGTGAAAATTACCGTTGTTTCATTCAAAACTTCTATTGCAACTGGCTCCATGGCAGAAACAGACTCGAAAGAAAGCAAAAAGATAAACACAAAACAAAAGAGTGATATCCGAGGTAACACCCCCGAAATCACCGAACTTTTGCACAACAAGACTGGCTCGACACAATAAGACAGACCTGACCGACGTAGTACAAAAAGACTGCCTATATACAAGATAACAAAACTGACTGAATACCCAAGTCAGAAAGTATAAAACTAGCATTCACAAATGCTCTAAAGTGCGTGCTATACGCCACATCTGAAGTAAACTGAGTGCCGCCCGCAGGTGGACCAACTCCTGATCACATACTTGTAGTATCCTCGAAATCTAACAACTCAGCAATGACAGACTTTGCTGAGGTAGGTGGGAGGATGACCTCAGTGTCGATCAAATCATGTACTTCATGACAAGCGGAAGACTTGTTATCGGTGCCATGACCGGTTCTTTGGTGATACGCTGAAAGACAAGGTAGCATCATGTGAGGGAGGGAGATTCTTTGGGAGAGGCCGAGGCTCAGGGGGTCTAAGATGGCCCTTTTCGGCAAGAATCTGGAGCGCCTTAGACAAAGGCATATAAAGGGCGTGGAATACCCTGCGACCTCGAGGTAGATACTTCGAGGTTTGCTGACTTTTGCCGGACGCACTAGCAAAAGGATCGGTAGGTGCTGCCTTGGCTTTCTGATCCTTTCCAGGTGCAGAGTTAGGGTTGGAGGGAACGGTTCTGGTATGACAGTTCCTATCCCGATTTTCTGCCCGGCTTGAACTGCCCTCGATCGGAGCGGGGAAAGTGTCATCCACAGTTTTAGCCACAACTGCGAATATTTGTTGTTTACTCAATCCTCCGGCTTTCAAAGCCTCGACGCCTACGCTTGTTCAACGGATCGATTTGTTCCCACTTTGTTCTTACCTCTAGCCTCAGCTTGATCGAGGGTTTGGGTTGCTATATCAGAGCAAAACCCGGTTATTGTTGACATGTCATGGCCATAGCTTGAGACAGCCTCAGGTTGGCTGAACTCGATTACAATTCACTCTAGTAGTGGGGGCTCCTGCGGTACAAAATTCCTGGCATACGATGTAGTTGGTGGTGAAGCCGACATTCCGTAGGCGAGATCAGCCACAGACCTCTGAAGGTCACCAATCATTCCCATCAACTCAAACGTGGTGGGCTCATGAGCTTGAAACAACTGGGGCATCCAGACCGGGTGCGCGACAGGCGACCTAGGCGGATGCGGTACATCAACATTGGTCTTATCCTGCAAGATGATTCCTTGGTCTAATGCGGCTGCCATAACCACAATTTCCTCTGAACTTTCCGTTATCATAAGTCCACTGAACTGAACGGTGACTGACGGATCAGATGTCTGTCTTGCCTCAGCAAAGGAGAACACTGGCTATTCTGTACTAAATCTCTGAACTGAAAAAGAAAACATCCAGCATTTTGGCCCAATCAGAACAGACACAAGCATAGCTGAATAACTGTACTCTACTACTGATCACTGTTCCCCAAAATCATTGTCCCAAAAACTGAATCTGATACCCGCAAATATAACTGATTCCTCAAAACATTGATACTGATACCCTCAGGCCTGATACTCAGACTTGCAAACTGATATATGCATTGCCTGTAGAGGTCAACTCAAAAAGCACATAACAAGCAAGCAAGAGCCAAAACACCCCTATTTTGGGGTAGGGTTTCCTTGTCCTATTTTGTCAGGAGCTATGGTTTCACTACGCACATAGCGGTTTCAAACAACCTATAATCGGGTAGCAACTTGTCCTAGCTTGGAATGGTCACTATGGATTCCGAACATGCACTAGGTCGAATGGTCAAAAGGGTGCCCCGGTAACAACCGGGGTTTGTGTTCCCATCATGGCAGAGCTCGTAACCGGTCAGCCTTATGGCATGCTTCTCGAAGCGAGCCTCCGGCAAACCGTTCAGAATAGCAGATGGCAAACATTGTGACTTAGGCGCACCAATGCACATGCAATGCAAAGAAACACATGAGTGTAATCAAAACAAGATATCATAAGTTCAAGTCAAGCTCTCTAAACTCCCCAGCGGAGTCGCCAGAAACTGTGGACGCGCCCTCGGGCCTCCGTGCTCTTCCACAGTTCGGCCTCGTTTTGTGTCAGGGTTCTTAATCTGATCTCACAATGTGCAATGTGAGATTGATAAATCACCAAAGAGTCCAAATCTAGCAAATCGTTTTGGAAAACAAATTTTTTTAAAGAAGTGCCAAACATGGACTGCTTTGCCAGATACAGAGTCGCCACCTAAATATTTTTTGGGGAAATTTAGAAAACCCTGACTCCTGCCTAAGGCCATGTGTCCGTCATCACCAAAGTTGCCTCGACTCGGGAACTTGGATACGATTGGGGAAGGTCACTTCGTGAGCACCCCCGCTCGCCCGATCAAAGATCGGCCTCTACTAACCATGATATCTAGTTTTGAAAACATTATGCATTCTTATTCCGGTTAATTAGCTAATCTTACTATGTGATGTGCACAACACAAAAGTATAGACTAAATCACCTAATTTGGAACAAAGCATTGCATATCCGCTCATTTGAAAGACAGTTTGAAATTTGCTACTCGCAAGTAGGCTAAAACACGGATTTCAACGAGTTGTTCCAACTCAAGCAATCCAACCTCCACCGACAGGCATTCAGGCAGTAAATCAACTAAGCAGTTAGCCTCATGGCAAGCATGCTTTCATGTTAACATTCACACTCATGCGAGATGCTAAAGCATAAACACTCACCTAGTACCTAAAACAAGGAACATGTTAGTAATCAAATGTATGATCAAGTCCATGTTAAGGTGGCTAATGCATCGCAGGCAAAATGTAGCTAGAATAGGCTCGGCTAATCTATGGATGGCATGTGAAATGCAGCAGATGACATGTATTCATGTTAGATTTGAAATATCATGCAATTAGTATGATGCGCCGAGCCCGGTGCATGCAATACAAATGAATGGATGCAAACATGCTATCATAAGTATGCTAATCAAAATATGTCCTAATACTAACCATCAAAAGCAGGTAAGTAAAAGGGAGAAAGAAGTGGGGGTTGGAAGACATGCATCATCACACACACGCAAGCTTATTACACAATTCGCCCTCTCTCGGAGGGACCAAAAGAATAGTACAAATTTAACTAACTAACAAGCCAATTAAATAGTTACAGACCACTTAACTAGTTAAGCAAATTAACTAAGCTAATAAGGCGGTAAAACAGCCTCGGGAAGAGGGTCCAATGCATGCGTGCCCGGCTACGCTCGGAAATCCACCACCATGCACAAGCTGCCTCTGTTTGCACTGTTTTATGCCTTTGAAGACTGCACAAGTCCCAAAGTTGCTTCTGAAATACTCCTTGAGGTTTATGGGAGACCATCGGCCATGGAAAAGTGGTCATCGACCATCTATGATGCTCTCGGCCATCCATTGTTGGTCGATCGGCACAGAGAATGGTCGGTCGACCATCTCTTCCTGCAGAACCCTGTTTTGACAGCAGCAGAGGGCAGACAAAGCATGGCAATGCATTTTCAAGCAAATATTTGCACAACCACCCTCCCTATCATGTTTAAGACTCAGGGGAGTATGGTACTCGACCCTCGGGCCGCCAATCGCGCATTTCAATGCGTAATGTCCCAAGAGGCCAAGTGTGCAATTTCAATGTTAAATGAAATGCACACCAAACAAACAAGGGACCCAACCTCTATCGTGGTGACTCAAGAGGCAAGACATGCATGCAAAACGCAACCTAAGCATGCGAGCTAAGTATGCAATATGAGCATGCAAATAAACATGCAAGCATGTGAGCATGCAACAATATTCAAACATGTAACAACATGTTGAGTGACCAAAAGCGAGAATGCATGCCAAATGCATTACAACCTAATCATGCAACAGCATGTCATGGATTGAGTACACAATGAGGCACAATTGAACTAGCATGCTACAACATGTAATTCACCAAATATGCAACAAGTATGTGACAATCATAAAAGGAAAACATGCAACAACATGCGGGGATGGACTTACACCAATCTGGGCAGCTCTCAAATAGGCCCAAAACAGTGGCCAAAGTGCTAAAGGATAAGGGACAAGGTCACATACAAACATGCATGGTGATTGGTCTAATACTTAAGCAAAAAGAGGCAACTTTTAAGCACACTTAAAAGGAGGCAAACATGGACAAATGGCAAGCATTGTAAGCTCTGAAATCATATTAGAAAAGGTGCCAAACCAATTAAACAAATCAAGCAAAGCATGCAACCAAACCCAAAACTCAAGGCTAGCCAAGGGGCTCAAGCCATGACCATACAAACCAAGCCTCAAAGGGCCAAAGGGACTCAAAACAGTCCCAAGGCAGACCAAAACATGGTCAAAGACACACTTAGATGGCATCTAAATGTCCCACACATGATGGCATACACAAGGGTCCAAACATGGAGCATAAGACATCAACCTTTTAAAGCACTAAAGGAGCATCAAATGCAAGCATATAAGCATGCCATACGGACTGAAATAACAGAACTAATGGTGCCAAACCACTGAAATGATGCAAATAGAGCATGCTAGAGAACCCAATACTTAAAGCTTACAAGGGAGATTGCATGGTAGCTATACAAAGCAAGTCATGGGTGACCCAAATAACCAAAATCAGACCTTAAGCACACTAAAACATGCATAAAAGCTTCACAAAGCTAAGCCAAAATCATGCTAGAAAATCATGGTACATCATGATGCATGTTAAGGCAATTTCATGGCATTACAAGACAAGTATGCAAAGCATGCATGATGTGTCTAAAGCAACTTAAAACAATGCTATAACATGGCCAAATAACCATAAATACCAATTAAGACATGGCCAACATGGACTTAATCAAGGTGCTCACACATGAGGCTAAAATGACAAGTTTTGAAGACAACAAGGAGAGGGGATGGCCCTCTCCTTCTTAGGACCTCAAAACACCATCCCCGGAGGCCAATACAAGGTGGTCCCGAAGCTCACCAAAAATAACACAAAAAGGAGGCCAAACAAGGCCTATGAGGGGGCAAACAACCCCAAACCTCAAAACAACCTTAAACAAAGTTCAAAAGCAAGTAAAATCAGAAATTTTACTAGTTATACACTAGGCTTAAAAATAGATGCAAGATAGGTCAAAACCTTATGCAAAAATGGGGAATAAAGGGTTAAGGTTCTTACCCTTGAAGACCTTCTTCAAGAAGAGAGCTCCAGCACCTTCCTTAGGTCAAAACCAGCCCAAGAACTCCAAGAACAACCCTTTGGCACCTCAGCAACCAAGGTATGGTGTAACACTAGGTGCCTTAGTGCAAAACTAAGAACAAACACACCTTATACACACATAAATCAAAAAGAGAGGGAGATATAGAGATAGGATAGATACAAGACTCCTAACCCTAAAACCAGACCTCTGGAACTTCTTTGGAACCTTTAAGGAGGGAGGAGAAGCCCTCTCTTTGTAGGAATTCCAATCTTGCAAAGCTTACAAAACAAGCTAAGCAAGAGTGAAATCCCTCCATACACGTGCATGGAGGGGGTGCATTGCGGATGCCAGCTATCATAACTGGCATAAAATATCTGCCAAAAGCAGATGAACAGTGGTCGGCCAGCTAAAAATGACAAATTGACCAAGGAAATGGTCGACCGACCAAAAATAGTGCTAACCGGCCATCACCAATGGCCGGTAGCAACAAAACAGGGCTGGTGGCCTCAAGCCATGGCCGGTGAGGTGTAGGGATGGCTAACAAGCCTTCCTCTACCCTCAGAAGCAAAACAACAAGTGTTTGGTGCAAAACCAAGCACAGAATAGTCAAGTTGAGAGTTCCTAAGGCAAGGCACGTAGCCGAGACCTCCGAGAACTCAAAACGAACACGAACATGGATGATCACCGAGTGTTCAAACGGTGACGTTCAAGTCTTGAGGACAGTAAAAAATGGGGTATCTACACTACCTCCTTTTTCAACCGCTGGCTAGAGCTCGGGGACTGTGATTGCTTTGGCTTTTACGGCCGCTCCAAACATTGAGTCGTGCCTGGTTGGTAGAAGGGCCTGTTTGGCTGATCCCTTCATTGCGCTGGAAACCGAGCTCAACACCGAACACGAGGCGACTGAGGTTGAGCCAGCTCTTGCTTGGCAGCCGAAGTTGAAATATCCGGAAAAATAGATCCCGACGAATGCTTCTGTGAAGGGGGACAAGGAGCATCTGCTCGCTTTTGATCTTATCAAGTCCTTACTTCTACTGGAAGACATGGTTAGGACCGAACACGTGCCAAATACCTGGATGGTTAAGTCCGCGGTGAAGTCAATGACGAGGGTAAGTGATCTTCAAAATTTTTTCCATTGTTCACTCGGTTTTCTTGCTTGATTAGGCTAACTTCTAGTTTCTTGTAGGCTATCCAAAAACAACACCTCGTCATGGACCGTATTATCAATTTGCGGTAGAAAGTGAACGACCTAAACCTCGCCGGGAAGAATATCTTAGCCGAGTTGGGTCGGGCTAAGGCTTCACTCGAAATCACGAACATTGACAATGCTAGGAACTTGGCCAACTCAGCAGAGTTGAGGAGGAGAGAGATGCCCTGAGGGCCGAGCTCGAAAAGGTGAAAAAAGCAAAGGACAAGGCGATAGATGAGGCCGTTAACCTCGGCTTCAAAGAGGCCAATGAAAGCTACACAAAGCAAGTCGAAGCCACCAAGGACATCTTCTTCAAGTCCAGTTAGAAGGCAACTTGCGAGAAGCTCAACCAGGGACTCGAGACTGAGGTGTTCACCTCTCCACCCCCGTCTTCCTGCCGGGCTATATGGTGTCTTATACTAACAATGTCTTCAACTCTTTACAAGAAGAGGCTGAGGTCAAAGGAGAAGGCAACCAGGATGAAGCTGACCGAAGAGAGTGCGGTGATTCAATCACCATGGTTGACCTAGAGAGCACTGTGGCCGGATCTAGAGATGAATTTGCTGATCTATCCCCCCTCCCATAGTTTAGCTTTTTATTTGCTATCCTTTTGCTTTTTGTAACCGGGCTATTTGCTCCTCCGTTTGTACTTAAATGTTCAATCAATGAAAATATTCAACTTTGTCATTTGCAATTTTGTATTTCTTTCTTGAAACCATGCAATATTTACTAAACAAATCATCCATTAATTTAATCGAGCAAAGCATCACGGTCACAATTAAAAAGTTGAACAAAACTTTAACTTTCTAGGCTAGGCACAACATCTTGGCCAGAAATTTGGTTCGTCAGCTCATTTAACCCGGCAAAACACCTCGGCTACAAAAATTGGAGTTGAAGACATCAACTGAGTTAGCCGGGCAAAACACCTCAGCTATAAATTTAGAGAAACAATTTAGCAACTCCTTCTGCCGGGTAAAACACCTCTGCCAAAAGAAAAAGTTATCAACTCATTTAGCCGAGCAAATTACCTCGGCTACCAACTTAGAGTTGAACAGGTCACTAACTCATTTAGCTAGATAAAACATCTCGGCTACAAATTTGGAGGAGCAATTCATCAACTCCTTTAGCCAAACAAAATCACCTCAACTTAGAACCTCGAGTTGCCCAATTCATCAACCCTCTTGGTCGGGAAAAATCACCTTTGCTAAGAAGCAAGAGTCGAATAGTTCATCGACTCTTCTAGCTGAACAAAATCATCTCGGCTAAGAAGTAAGAGTTGAACAGTTCATTAACTCTCTTAGCCGGGCAGAAACTCCTTGGCTAAGAGTTGAGAGTTGAACAATTCTTCAACTCTTCAGCCGGGCAAAACCTCATCGGCTGGGAGCAAGTTGCCCCTTGGTTGTTATAGGTCATAAATCATGACAAAATTTTCAAGTGTAGTAATCCGTTTCTATTATATGTAAATTTCACAGATCTTCTACAAAATTACACCGAAAAATAGAGGGGTACATCTGCCCTCTACAAAAATTATATTGAAAATTCAAATCAGAAATAATACAATTTCAAATTAGCCGCGTTCCATGGCCGAGGTATGGCTTTGTCGCCCAAATCTTCTAGGTGGTATGTCTTTTTGCCTGCCAGACTAGTTATCTTGTAAGGCCCTTCCCAATTTTCCCCTAGTTTTCCCTCACTTGGCACTAGGGTGTTGCCCATCACCTTCTTTAGAATCCAATCCCTAACCTTGAATTGCCTAGGGTGGATTGTCTTGTTATACTTCTTGGATAACTCTTGTTAGTATGTCACGATGTGGATCAGTGCCCTTTCTCGGCGTTCTTCTACAAGGTCCAATTTTAGGGCGATGGCTTCGACATTTAAGTCTGGTTCAAAATTTTCACTACTGATCGTGGGCATGCCGATCTCTAGTGGCATGACTGCCTCCATGCCATATGCTAGGGAGAAAAAGGTCTCTCCAGTTGAGCGTCTTGGTGTAGTTCGGTAGGCCCAGAAGACATTTGGAAGCTCCTCTCGGTCCACTTTCCTTTGGCTTTCTCTAGTCTTTTCTTCAGTCCATCCAGAATGGTCTTATTTGACGCTTCAGCTTGGCCATTCGATTGAGGGTAGGCTGGCGTAGAGTTGTAGAATTCTATCTTTAACTCTTCACAGAATCCCCTAAACAACTTTCCATCAAATTGGGTGCCATTGTCAGAGATCAGCGCCTTGGGGACCCCAAACTGCGTTATCACATTTGGCCAGACAAACTTCTTTACATCTTTTTCTTTGATTATTGCCAAGGGCTCGGCTTTGACTCATTTGGTAAAGTAGTCTGTCGTCGCTATGAAGAACTTGCGGTTGCCCAGTGCAGTTGGGAGTGGTCCCACTATGTCAAGCCCCCACATTTCAAAAGGCTAAGGACTTGTGAGGGAAAAAAGCTCTCTGACTGGTTAATGAATCTAGTGGGCGAACTTCTGGCACTTCTCACATTTTCTCACGTATTTTTGCGCATCTACTTGCATGCACGGCCACCAGTATCCTTGCGAGATAGTGCGGCAAGCTAGAGATCTCCCGCCGATGTGGCTCCTACACATTTCTTCATGGATCTCAAAACAAAAAGCATCAACTCTGCTTGATGGATGCACTTGAGGTGTGGACGGGTGAATGACTTTTTATACAAAATGCTCAATGGAGAGAGCCAAAACAGCTCTGATTTCACCCGGACTTTGTTCGCCTCTTTCTTGTCGGTCAGTAGGATTCTTTCTTTAAGGAAAAGAATGATGGGGTTCATCTAAGAAGGACCTAGCTTGGTGCAGACAACTTCTTTCTGCTCTGAGTCTTCTATGCTGGGTCTTGGGAGGAACTCAATCAAGAGGGGGCTGGGTATTGATTTGTTGGCCATGGAAGCCAAACCGACCAACATATCTGCCTGGCCGTTATCTTTTCGGCCAATTTGTTAAACTCTTATGGCTTGAAATTTCTTGATTTGTTCTCTCACCAGAGTTTGGTACTTGGCCATTCTGTCATCGTTAGCTTTGTATTCTCCATTGTCAGAGACCACTAGCTCGGATGCTTTCAGTCAGAGCGCGCTTTTCAGTCTAACTAGCAGTGCTTCATACTCAGCCTCATTATTTGACGCTGGAAATCCCAGTGTGATGGAGTGTTCAATGGTCAGTCCATCTAGTGAGATCAAAACTATGCCTAGTATTCCACGGGGTCTTAGGACTTTTGAAGGTTCAATTGTTCTGGGATGCTCGGTTACTCGGCTTTTTTCGCGGCAAGCGCGCGATTGAAAATTGGAACTTGCATGCCTTCATCCACCCTGTAGCGATGTAGTGTTGGATCTAACAGGTTGCTCTGTTATTCCCAAATCCACCAGTGCATTGCCAAGAGGTGGTTGTTCCCCAAGTGGTGGCTCACTGCTCGAGCGCGCAATTGCCATGTTGCTTTCCGTGCTTGCCTCGTTAGAAGAGTTGGTGTGGATCGGGGTGGGAAATGGTTGTGCAATTTTTGTGATGCCTACCCTCCTCAACCTAGTTGCGCCAGTAAGGTCCACTGGGCAAATCGGGTGAATCCCAAGCGAGAATTTTGGAATGAAGTCCGCCAATGCTTGAGCCTTGATGGTTGTCCTTGGTTGAAACTTGATATCGAACTGCTCTAACTCGATTGCCCACCTCAAGATTCGACCAAAAAAGTCTGCTCACTCAAGTAAGGCTTTCAAAGGAAACTTGATCAACACCACGATCGTATGTGTATGAAAGTAATGTGCTAACTTTCTAAAGGCCACCATTAGTGCCAATGCGAGTTTCTCTAATGGCAAGTATCTTGACTCTACTGGGAGTAAGGTTTTGCTCATGTAGAAAATTGGCAGGTGCTGTATGCCTTCCGCTCTAACTAGGACCGCGCTAACCTCATGTTAAGAAACAACCAGATAGAGGTAAAGTTCTTCGCCTTGGTCTGGCATGACCAGGAACGGAGCGGAAGATAGGTGCATCTTTAGCTCGGCTAAAGCTTTGTCGTATTCTTTATCCTATGAAAATTTAGATTCTAAGGCTTGGAAGAAAAGGCGGCAACAATCTGATGACCAGCTTATAAATCGGTTAAGCACGACTGCCATCCCAGCAAGATGTTACACGTCCTTTGTTGAATTGGGTTGCTTCAATTTTTGTATAGCCTTGATTTAAGAGAGATCCGCCTCAATTCCACTGTTGGTAACCAGAAAACCTAAGAATTTCCCCGACCACATGCCAAAGGCTCACTTCGATGCGTTCATACACAACTTGTGCCATTTTAGGATAGCGAACATCTCCGCTAGGTCAGTTAAGTGGTCAATTTCGCATTTGCTCTTAACAACCATGTCGTCGATATATGCTTCCATCGTTCGGCCAAGTAAGGGAGCGAACATTTTGGTGACCATCCGCTGAAAGGTCGTCTCGACATTTTTTAACCCGAAGGGCATAACTCTGTAGCAGAACAACCCCCATGGGGTTGTGAAAGAAATGATTTCTTGGTCTGGTTCATGCATAGCAATCTGGTGGTAGCCGCAGTAGGCGTCTAGAAATCTCAATCTCCTACGTCCAGTTGTGAGATCTACTAGTTAATCAATTCGAGGCAAGGGGAAGTTGTCTTTAGGGCAAGCTCGATTAACCGTTTTGTAATCGACGCAAACCCGTCATTTTCCATTCTTTTTTGGCACCACAATAGTGTTAGAGACCCATCGCGAGTAATACACCTCTTGGATTGTTCCGATTTCTAACAAATTCTTCATCTCCTTAGCCCCCACCTCAGCGTAATGAAGCGCCGACCTCCGCGTTCGTTGGATGACCGATCGAGCATTAGGAAAAACATTGAGTTAGTGGTAAATGAAGCTTAGGTTGATGCTTGTCGTAAGGCGTCCACACAAACACTTCGATGTTTGCCACAAAAAAGTTCACCATCTCTAGTCGTTCTTAGGTGGTGAGGGTGGATCCTAGAAGAAAGAACTTATCAGGATTGTCCTCGTTGATCCAGACCTCTACCAAGTCTTCAATCGCCTTTTCCTCGGCTCTGGTACCCACATCATCTAGGATATTTTGATCTTCCGGTGCTTCGATCATCTACATGAAACCTTTGGCAACTTGGCTCCTATTTACGGCTATGAAACATTGCTTGGCCATAACTTGGTCACTCCAGACTTCTTCTATCAGTCTGGTAGTAGAGGAAAACCTCATGACTTGGTGGTAAGTTGACGCCACCGCTTAGGATCAAGCTATATGTTGAGGGCATCTTTAACACTCAAAATTTCACTTGCTTGATGACTGACCCTGCTTTGACCGGTAAGATGATCTTTTCTACTGGCCACTCTGGTTGTGAGTTGAAGCCAACCATGGTGAGGTCCCTGGGGCTAAGTCCTTGTCGTTGAGCTTGAGTTACCTGAAGGCGTCATAATATATTATTTTTACCGAGCTGCCTTGATCGATCAGAATGCACCTAATGTCAAAGTCCTTCACGGGAAGCGAGACCACCAGCGTATCATTGTGTAGCGTCTGAATGCGCTCAAGATCTTTGCTTGAAAAGCTAAGCATATCTTTTACCTCGGTCTTTCCTTTCTTTACGGCGGGTTGGACCGACTGAACCTCTTTCATGTGTTCTGCCTTCTTGATTATCCCACAGAGCTTGCATACCCATGCTAGCTCAACAATGCAGTGAATTACATTGATTACGCCTTAGGGGGGTGCTTCTAGAGCGGCCAAATTGCTTGGCTTGATCTGAGCATGTGGCGCGACCTTGGCGTCTCCATCAATGTGGCGACCTAGGTGTCCGGCTGCTACTAAGTCTTCCAAATGTTGCTTTAAGGGGACACAATCCTCGGTACGTTGCCCATGTTTATCATGATAGGTGCAACGGTACCTCGGATTGAAGCCTCGTTGCGCATTGCCCAACTTAGCTGGCCACCAGACGTATGCCTCGTCACGGATCTCGCTAAGTATGCGGTAGATAGGGATCTTGAAAACCGTGGTGATGCCTGTTCAGGCGTTCAACTTTCTCTTTGTATCTTTCGCGGTATCACGGGGGTAGTCATCTAGGTTGTTGCGACGACCCTTACCCCAGTTGTTGTGGTTGGAACCGTGATCTGATTCTCTATTATGATTGCTCGGAAGGTTTGCCTCATGTCTGACTACGTGAAATTTTCCAGCCACTCTTTTGTTTGTTGCCACCAGATTCGCCTTCACGGTAACTGGGTCGCATCATCCTCAACTCGGATGTGCTCGTTGATACATTGCATCAGCAACTCCATGGTCGTTGGTTGATTCATGGTAAGCAAGTCCCACAGTCTATATCTGACTGGGAGACCGCGCTTATATTGTGTGATTGCCAAGTTGGTTGGACAATCAAGGATTTCATTGCAGGCTTCCCAATCCCATAGATAGCGCCAATTGTACGAGGAGAAAATATTCGTTGTTTTCCGTACTCTTCGTGTCCAAGTGTAGACACCCCATTTTTGACCGCCCTTAAGACTTGGGCGCTATTGATGGTTTACTTGGTAGTGAAAGATGAGCAGAGCAAAAGTTCGATTTCTTCGGCAAGAGGAGAGTCAAATCCCAACCTCACACCCCATTTTGGACCAAAGCTATTTTGAATGGTTTTTAGACCTTAAAACCCTCTCTTTCAAAATATTTTTGAAATAAAGTTTCTACGATGCTCTAAGGCTCGCATTTTGTTAAATGGTGTGCTTGTCGGTAAACCGAGCAAGGACGAAGTGGAAATGGATGAAAGAGAGATGAAATCTTTGAAAAATCTTTCAAAACACCTTGTTTAGAGGTTTGGAGTTGAAGAAAAGAGGAGAAGAGTGAAGAAACCTAGTTGGAGAAGAAGATGAGCAGGAATCGCTAAGAGAGAGTCGAGCAGCCCTCGCTAAATCAGGCTTATCCTTTTGAATATTTGAATTTAAGCTATGAGGCCACCACTGTTGGAAATAAGACTTCTGGGGCTTCATTTTTCACTTAAGAATCTCCTAAAGCCGAGTCCGGATGGGGGAGATATGATTGGCTGAAGTTGGGCATCATTTCGGTTGGACCAAAACTGAGCAACCTTCACTAAAAGAGGGATATCTCTTAGCACACATGGAATTTTGAGGTGAGGTTTCCAAATTTGGAAAGAAGACTTCCGGGGCTACAGTTTAGGCTCAAGAATGACCTGAAAAGGAGTTCAGATGAAGGAATTAGGCTTGCTTCAAGTCAGGGACCAAGACTGATTTTTCCCATCGGCCTCTATGGCACTACATCGGCCACAATTGGACCTCAGCAGCTATATGTCGGCCAAAAGTGAATCTTATCAGCCAAAAATAATGGCCGGTTGGCCAGAAGTGTCCAGAAAGCCCAGAATTGACAGATATTTTCCTTTCCAGCTGTTGTGCACTGCATCAGATATTTCCAAATGAGATATTTTGACCAAAAGCTCTTATTTTGCTATATATAGAGCCTTATATCTCATTTCTAAGGGGTTAGAACATTGAAGCAATTTTGGGAGCCTCTCTCTCTAAAAAGTCCTCTCTAGAAATTTGAGAGCCAAATCTCTGCGTTTCTCTCATTCTCTTGCCTTTGTGTGCATAACAAGAGCTATACTTGGAGATATACCTCACCTTTGCCTAGGAATCCTTGATCCAACTCAACCACCATTGGGCTGAGGTTCTTTGAGGATCATTTTGAGCTCTAAAAGCTGGTTTTAGCTCAGAGTTTGGACCTGTTTTGCTTCTCTGCTACAAGGGTAAGCACCTCTCCTCTTTTGTATTTGTTTTGCACACTTACTTCACCACCTTTGCACACTACTTTGGGGCTGTTTTTTGGGGTGGTGTTGAACTACAAAAACCTCTGTTTTTCCTTTGTTTTTCAGTCCTAAAAGTCTTGGTTTGTGCCTTGATTGGCTAGGGGGTTGTCCTCCATTTTGCTCCTTGGCTTGTAAGGCCTTGTGAGCTAACTTTCAAAATTTTCAAACAACATCCTTTTGGCCTTAAAACCACTGAATTCCAGAGGAATTTTAGTGGTAGAAAACTTGTTTTGAGGCTCAAAATAGGAAGGGGTTGTCCCCCATCCTCTTCTCTTGTTTGCTTGAATTGATGGCCTTCCAAAAAAACATGTGTTTCTACCATTTTGAGGCTTAGTTTAGGAACTTTTTTTATGGCTTTTAGCCTTATATGCCTCATGAAGTAGCATGTCTATTAAGCATGTATGGGCTCCATTTCAGCATATTTTTGGTCATTATTTAGCATGTCATAACTCTGTCTAAAGTTGGTTTGATGGCCTCTTGCATGCTCCATGCACTTGTAGTGCATTTCCATTCAGTAGCCTAATATGTATCATGCTTTAGACCATCATTCTAGTGTGATTTTCGCTTAACTCCAAGAAGCTTTTGGCCATATTTTAGCATTCTTAAGGTTTGATTTATATTGTTTTGGTCATGCATGCCATGCTTTGTATAGCCATAATGAATTTTAGCTCACTAGCCTTGAGTTTCTAAGCCACTAGCATGCATTGCTTGGGCTATTTGCATGATTTAGCATCATTTGGAATGATATTTCAGAGCATGTTTCATTGCCATGGCCTTACATTTTCCACTCTTTCAATGCTTTGAAGAGTTGGTGTTTTGTGCCTTAAGAATTGGTCATTGTGTATGCCATCTTGCCTAGGCTTTTGGGTCACCATTTCAGTGTGTATTTGGTCCTATTTTGCCATGATATAGCTCTGTTTTTACTTGGTTAGAGCATCCCTCATTTGCTTCTTACACCTGTAGTGTAAGTCCTCTTTACTAGCCTTGCATGCCTAATGAGTGAGCTTGTTATTCTAGCATGTGTTGACTTGGTATCAGTGCATTTTTGGTGTTATTTTGACATTCCATGACTCTGATTTTTGTTGGTAAAGTCATCCCATGCTTGGTTTTGGTAGGTGTAGTGCAATCCTCCTCATTGGCCTTGTATTCGTCATGTTTTGTGCCTTCCATTCTAACATGAGTTAACCCTGTTCAAGCATGTTTCTAGCCTTGTTTTGGCCTGCCTTGGGACCGTTTTGAGTCACCTTGGCCCTTTGGGGCTTGCTTGTTATGGCCATGGTGCAAGTCCCTTGGTTAGTTTTAAGCTTTGAGTCCACTAGCATGCTTTATTTGTCATATATGCATGATTTAGAATCCTTTGGAATGTAATTTCAGAGCTTACTTCATTGTTACATTCTCACATTTGTCACCTCTTCATCATATTTGAGAGTTATGCTATTGTGCTTAAGTCATGGGCCAATGCATGAGCATGCATTTCCTTACTTTTCAAGTCATCATTTCAGCACTATTGGCCACTGATTTGGGCGTGTTTGAGAGCTATCCATTTTAGTTTAAGTCCATCTTCGCATGTTGTTGCATGCTTGCCTTGCATGTTGTTGCATGCTTGTTGCATACTTGGCACATTACATGTTGTTACATGCTTGCTAATTGATATGTTGTTGCATATTCATCCATCTAGCACACTTGTTGGATTACATGTTGTCTCATGCTTATTGTTGGTATTGTTGTCACATACCTATGCCATGCATCTTTACATGCTTAGGTTGTATGCCTATTGCATATTAGTTGCATTGCATGATATCGTTGCATGTTGTTGCATGCTTGAGTTATTTGTATGTTTGCTTGCATGCTTAGGTTGCATTGCATTGTGTGTGCATTGCCTTGCCTCTTGATCAAGCATGATAGAGGTTGGGGCCCCTTGTGTGTTTTTGTGCATTTCATTTGATATCAAATTGCACACTTGGCTCCTTTGGCCATCATGCATTGGAATACGTGATTGGTGGTCCGAAGGTCGAGAACTACACTCCTTTGAGTCTCAAACATGATAAGGGGTGTAGCTGCAAACATTGTCTTGCAAATGTATTGCCATGCTCTGTCTGTCCTCTGTTGCAGCAAAAGAAGCATTCAGCGGGAAGAGATGGCCGATCGGCTATACTCAATGCCGATTGGCTAACATCATTTGGCCAATATCCTTATATTTGGTCGATGACCAATTTCCCATGGCCGATGGCCCTGTCTTTTGGCCGATGGCCTTTCAGCATGCCCACAAGGTGGTTTAGAAGTGTCACAGAAGTTGGCACAATTTTCAGAGGTACAGAGCAGTGTAAACAGAGGTAACATAAAGCATGGCGATGGATTTCCAAGCGAAGCCATCCGAGCATGCATTTATCCCTCGTCTCGAGGCCATTTCAATGTTTTAATAACTTAGAATAGTTATTTATTTCGATTTGGTTGTGTAATTAATTAATTAGCTTGTTAGTTAGTTAATTAGTTAATTTGTATTATTCTTTCGGACCCTCCATCGAGAGGGCAAATTTTGTAATAAGTGTGCGTGAGTGTGTGAATGTCTTCCAACCCCACGTCTTTCTCCCTTTTACTTACCTACTTTCAATGGTTAGTTTTAGGTTATGTTTCAATTAGCATTCCTATGCTCGCATGTTTGCATCCATTCATCTGTATTGCATGCAGACTCGCATCATATAAACTGCATTGTATTTCAATTCCTATTTGAATACATGTATCAAGTGTTGCATTTCACATGAGATTTTAGAATAGCCGAGCCTATCTCCAGTTGCATTTTGCATGCGTTGCATTAGCCATCTTAACATAGCTAGGATCATGCATTGATTACTAACTAGCTATTGTTTTGGCTCGGAGTACTAGGTAAGCTTTTATGCTTTAGCATCTTGCATGAGTGTGAGTATTGCCATGATAGCATGCTTGCCATGAGGCTAACTGCTTATGTGTATAACTGCCTGAATGCCTATGGGTGAAGGTTAGATTACTTGAATTGGAACAATTCATTGAAATGCGAGTTTTAAGCCCACTTGATTGTGGCAAAATCATGTTTTCTTAAGCCCACTTGAGGGTGGCCAATCCACGTCTTAGCCTACTTGCGAGTAGCACCATCAAACCATTTTCAAATAAACAAACATGAAATGTTTTGTTCCAACTTAGGCGATCTAGTCTATACTTGTGTGTTATGCGCATCACATAGTAATTTTAGGCTAATAACCGGAATAAGAACGCATATGTCTTTAAAACAAAATATCATACTTAGTACAGGCCGATCTTTGATCGGGCGAGCGGGGGTGCTCATAGATGACCTTCTCCAATCGTACCCAAGTTCCTGAGCCGAAGCAATTTTGGTGATGACGGACACGTGGCCTTAGGCAACGAGTCAGGGTTTCCTAAATTCCCCAAAATAAAACATTTAGGTGGCGATTCTCAGATTCCGCAAAGGCACCATGTTTGGCACTTCTTTCTTAAAAATCAGTTTTCCAAAACGATTTTTTGGATTTGGACTCTTTGGTGATTTATCGGTCTCGCATTGCACTTTGCGGGATTAGATTCAGAACCGTGACATTTGAGTCCGAACTGTAGTAGCAAAGCCCTCGGGAGGCGTCTACACCAAGCTGCACTTCCTTCCGAATGACTTGAGAACACAGAGACGGTGAGCTACCTGGCAGTGTGCTGCTGGAAAAACCCTCCGACGGTCAAGTTAGCACACTAAGAGAGAAAAAGAGAAAGAGAGAGAGAGAGAGAGAGAGAGACAAATGAGTAGGTAGCTCTGGTGATTAGATGTTCCAGACCTGTGCATAGAGGCGCAGCGCCGTTTATATAGTTTCTACGTGCTCCTCTTTGTCCATCTCCTTCTGATGCGTGGATATGTTCCCCTTGCGTATCCCTCCACGTGTGGATGTTAGTACAACCAAACACCAAATGGCGAAACCACCAAGCAGTATTGGTGCATATGGATTGCGAAATCTTCTTTCTACGGCTCTACCGTGCCACATAGCACTTCTTACCAAGCTATGCTCAGTGCGATGCCACGACCTTCCTTTGGGACCCCACTACTTATCTAGCCTCATCGGTCAAACCTAGTCGTGGGCTTAACCGAGCTCCACGCCCGTGACCGAGCTTCTATTCAGCCAAATCTGGTCTTGCGATGACAAATTCTGTCCAACTCAGCAGAATGCACATCTCTACTAGATTAATAGCTAAAAGTGGTCCCCCGATTGGACCGGACTAACCCCTTGGTCCAACATGTATCCAAATGTGACCGGGGCAGAGGCTCGAACTCCGGTCGACTAGCTCGGCCCATTATTAGATCATGGATCTCTCTCTCAGATACAATCTGTTAAATTAAGAGATAAGATCAAACAAATTAAAATAATATAAACTAAATTAACACATCATATAAACTATAAAAACTATTTACATAATTTATTATTTTTGACTAAAACCTCTTCTTTCTAAACGAGGCCTAATTAGCACGAAATCCAACTTAGCTAATGTGAACCGAGCAAGATGTGTGGCACAACAAAACAAATCGTACATGCAAAGCAGTGATCGAAGTCCTAGTCAAGTTTGGATCATGATGGAAGGGATTTTGTCTCCTACGAACATGATGTCAACCTATCAACTTAGGAAGGTTATCCAAAAGGGAAAACCAATTCCAACTTGAAAATGGACTTCTTGCAAGATAAATCTTCAAAGTTTTGAATGCTAATTTTTACTAAAGTAGGACCGCAATTTGGGTAGACTTAGCCCAAGCAACTCAAGCTTAATCTAAATTTTTTTTTCCAGAATTTGACAACATATATTTTGAATTTGGTAATGGACTTGACTAGAAATTCGAAATTTTGAATTAAATTCAAATTCGGTAATGTTGCACAATACTTGAGCGTTCATGAAGTGGTTAGGTTCAAGAAGACAACAATTATTAAAATTTTCAATTTAATGTGGATACAAGAAAATATTTACTTATATATATATATATTTTTATTTTTTTAATACCTTTTTATGCTGATAAAAACTAATATTATGATTCTTACTTTCTTTTTAAAATTTTTATTAATATGTATTCACTCAAGAATAAAAAAAAATTCTAAGTCCCTTCTGTGGGGGGTCTAAATCTGTCCTATATCGGTTCGTTTGGAACTCTTGATCTACCTTATAAATGTAACATATCCACAAACTTCCAAAAGGCCTTTTTTAGCGAAAGAAGAACAAAATTGTACCTGCCACTGTGGTATAAAGCGGAAAATACCTCGGTGCATGCTGTGACAATAGCGTGGTCCGCACAAATAGCGCCGTCTGTGGGAAACCTAGCTCTACCACATGGATCCACATGCTTAGGGGGTTAATGTGGGGGTCCAAATCCATCCCACATTGATCCGTTAGGAACTCGACCTACTTTATAAGTGTGACATACCAACAAACCTCTTAGTGCGTGCTACAACAGTGGGGTGATCCGCACAAATGCTAACTTTAACCACGTGGACCCACACTTCCCTATAACAGACATAGTGTAGATATAGTTTTTTTTATGTTTTTTGGATTTGAACGCACCTTTGCAGGATAAAACTTGAGATATACACCAAAAAACGTATTGAAGGAGATAACTAATGTACATGGACAAGTCATTTGAGACGAAGAGACTGGCATTGGCATTTTGTTATCTTTACTAAGTCAATTGTACTGTGAGTGTTGATTTTCGACCACACAACCAAAAGGGAACTTAACTAGAGAGCACCGGCAAAATAGATTAAGCCCAACAGCCTGTAACGAGAGGAAGAGAATACCGCGGTGGTTCGCTACCTCGGGGAACTCCGGCGATCAAGTCAATAATCCCTCAAAGATCTCAAATCAAAGTCTAACTCACAAGTCACTGTTCAAAGTATAAAAACACATACCTCAGACCCACGGGAGTGCCTCTCTTTTGTAGTCATTAGTGCCCAAATCCCCTAGAAGCCTCACTTCATAGGACTCAAGCTCATAATGTACATCTTAGACTCTCAACTAGATAGGGATAAACTCCCTAAGAGTTTTATCCTTATCCAAACTAGAACCCTTTTTCGTCTAGGATTCTTGTCCCTTATCCACTTATCTCGAATTCTGGCATTTCCGCAGATAACCTCGACCTAGCTGAGATCATCTCGGCTAGCATGACCTGGCCACGTGGCACCTCGGCTGACACTTTGGCATTACCTTAGTCACATGTTGTCATTCTCAAAATATTTCCCCACATATACTATTGAGAATTGTCACCAATGCTTTAGCATAGTGAAGTTTGGAAGGTTATAGCAAATGAGTGGTGCGATTTGTTCATGAGGATTTTTTTTTTTTTTTTTTTTTTGGTGGGCAAACAAAAATTTTATGAACTCAAGACTGCAAATTACATCGAGATAAAAGGATTGAGGAATGAAAAACATTCACTTAATATAATTATTTTTCAACATTACTATAGATCATGAAAATTAATTTCAGCAATAGTTTTACCCACTCGATAAAATTATTTGGACATTTATTACCGCGTTTAATAAATTGAAGGTGGCCACTAGTCTTGGTTTATGGAGTCATTGTTACAAGTTACTTACAAAATTGGAATTGGAAAATTTTCATGACTTTTCAAAGATAGAGAGGCAGCGTTAAACGGTGTTGTCAATGAATTTAGTGGATTTCGTGGAATTTTCTTGTTAGCTTAATTTCCATGAGACTTATTGACTTGGAAATATAGTGTAGCTGTATGGAGACTTTCAAGCCTCATCCTCTCTCTATAAATAGGACCAAGTTCATAGCGTTTTTGCAACATGAATTAGTAGGTTGTTTCCTTTTTCTCTTCTCCATGGATAAGTTACATTTCTCTGGTGAAAGGTCTTCCATGGTTGCCATAATGTTACTCCTCGGGGTATTAATGGTTACACTGTACCAAATAGGTATCTCTCTCTCTCTCTCTCTCTCTCTCTCTCTCTATTGTAGGATTTCTATTAAAATTTGAAGATTCTGACTGTGCGGAGAGCAAAGAAACAAGTGTCATTATTAGATATTGATGATGATTATTTATTTGTTTGGTAAATGTCTTTTTTATCAAGCTGGCTTGCCTCTAGTCCATGGGTCCAATTTGCACTACTTTGGACCCACTATGTGGACCTGTATTCAAATTGTAAAACTTGTCAAGTGGGTTAATCATACCAAAAAAAAAAAAAAATTAATTTGATCAAATTTCAACAGATGTCTGATCAGATCATATTTTGTATAAAAAATTTGAACGACAAACATGATTTTGAAAAGGTCAAATTACACTGGTGATCCTTATATTTTATGTCTTATGTTATTTTGGTTCTTACACTTTCAATTGATTCGATTTTGAACCTTAATTTTAGATTTTGTTTCAATTGATAATATTATTAATGTTTTTTTTTTGAAAAAATTATTATTAAATTAGTTGAGATTAACTAACTGAGTTGAGTAATTTTATAATTCTGTCATTAAAAATATGACATGTATTTTTTATAAAAACATATTACAAGTTATAATAAATTGGACCAAATTGAAACAAAATAATAAATTTACGTCAAAATCGAGTCAATTGAAATTACAGAGACTAAAATGACATAAGAATCAAAATACATGAACTATCGTCTTAATTTGCCCTTTTAAAAATATACTGTCCCTTTTTTTCATGCAAATATAAATTGATCATATTACTACCAAAAGTTAAAAAATTTAATAATTTTTGTGGATGATTTGCTTAACGAATTTGACAATTTAATAATTTAGATCACTAAGACAGTACCGTAGTGGACCATAATAGTGCAAACTACACCAACACCCCGCCTATCATCACAACGATTAAGAAATTAGTTTTAAAGTCACAGTCAAACATGAAAAAAATTAAGAAATTATGGATGATCTGTTTTTTTCTTTTCCCGGAAAATTATCTTCTTTCAACTATTGTAAGCAATTATAGTAGAAACCAAACTTATGACTGTTACTAATTTGTTTACATAAGGCAGATGCCCAAATAGGAGTTTGTTATGGAACAAATGGTGATAATTTACCATCTAGGCAAGATGTCGTAGCTCTTTACAACCAAAATGGCATCCAAAGAATGAGACTCTATGACCCAGACCAACAAGCTCTCCAAGCCCTTGGAGGCTCCAACATTGAGCTCATTCTCGGCATTCTAAACCCTAAACTCCAAACACTTGCCTCAAGCCAAGCTGAAGCAGATACATGGGTCCAAAACAATGTCAAAAACTTTGGCAATGTCAAAATAAAGTATATCGCTGTTGGCAACGAAGTCGATCCATCAGACACCAGCACAGCTCAATTTCTTGTCCCCGCGATGCAAAACGTGCACACCGCCATTGTCAATGCAGGGCTTGGAAGCCAAATTAAGGTTTCGACTGCCATTTCCACTGGATTGCTTGGAAACCCCTTTCCTCCATCACAAGGCTCTTTTAGGCCCGAAATTCGACCATCCTTCATCGACCCAATTATTAGTTTCTTGGTGACCAATGGTTCCCCATTGCTCCTAAACTTGTACCCTTATTTTAGTTATGCAGACAAGAATAGTAACATTCATCTTGATTACGCTCTATTCACATCTCCCTCGGTTGTGGTGACTGATGGCTCGCTCCAATACCAAAATCTGTTTGATGCAATGTTGGATACTGTTTACTCCGCGCTTGAGCAGGCAAACGGTGGCACTTTGGAGATTGTTGTGTCTGAGAGTGGTTGGCCTACGGCTGGTGGAACTGATACAACTGTTGACAATGCAAAGACTTACAATAACAATTTGATTCAGCATGTGAAAGGAGGGACACCGAAAAAGCCGGGAAGGGCTATTGAAACTTACATTTTCGCTATGTTTGATGAGAATCAGAAGACTGGAGATGAAGTTGAGAGACATTGGGGGCTCTTTTCACCTGACAAACAGCTTAAATATCCTGTCACCTTCAATTAAGAAGAGCAAAGTGAAGTTAATTTGATATGTATTACACTATGTTGAATAAGGCTTGATTGTAATTCTTTCCACAAAGAGGCAATTGGCAAAACATTTATATGTTTATGAAGAAGCCCATATGAAGGGTAACAATAAATAAAGCATTGCTATTTTTACTTTATAAGATTATAGTCCATTACACAATTAGTACATGAACATAGTGGTGGATCAAGAAAATTTTTCGTCAAATTTCACTTTGTCGACGAGATTCGCATGAATTTTGAATATGAACGAGAAGTTACATTTCATAGCAATGAGACTCATGTTCCAGTACCATTGCTTGTAAAGGAGCGGCTAATCCACCAACCTATCCCTATTTACCTTGATTGACTTCTTTTCTTTTCTGTTTTTGAGAGAAAGGAGAATTATATTAAAATTAAAAAAAAATATTTACAACACCTTCATAACATGTAATTAACCCCTTGAAAAACAAAAATGTATCAAACTAATCAACAACTCCTATAATTTTGAGTTTCTAATCCCTTAACACTGTGTTTGGTTAGAGAATTTGGGAAGAGATTTGAAAAAGAAAACGAAAAATGTGTGTGAAATTAAATGAAATATAAGTATATTTTATTCACATTTCACCTACCTTTTTCATTTTTCTTTCCAAATCCATTTCTAAATCTCCCAACTAAATACAACGTAAAAGAAATCATTAATGTTGTGTTTGGTTGGGGGATTTGGAAAGGAAAATGGAAAAGGTAGGTGAAATGTGAATAAAATATATCTATATTTCACTTAATTTCACACACATTTTCTTTTTTATTTTTCAAATTCTTCCTCAAATTTCTCAACCAAACACAGCGTAAAAAAAATATTCTGTTAGGCTCTAATCCTAATAAAATGAGTTTGGGAATTCATTAATTAATAGGGTATGATCAAGTTTGGAAAAACAAAAACACTCAATAGGATTTGGATAAGGGAGGGGGAAGGGTAAGCTTGCCCCATGCCAATTATATGTACTATATATAATAAGGAAAATTCTAAATATATGTAAAATTTATATAGAGAACTCGACAATAATGATGTGTCATTATCATTATTGTAAATAAAATTATATTCAATGACCTTTATATTTTAAAATAAAAGGTTTACAATTAACCACATTATTACGTATGAGTTTTTTCATTTATATAGCATAATACTCATATAACAAAACTACCTTTGTTTTTTTAAACAAATATTTATTATTTTTTATTACATAAAATGATGATCTGTAGGATTTTTTTTGTTTTGTTTTTAATCTTCGATTCTACATTCTCTATAAATCACAGATCTTCTATCTCAAATCAATACTTATCAAATTTCAAGTTTATATACTTTCCCTTTTAAGTTATGATCTTAAGTTATGAAATCACATTTTAAAAATTCAATAAATGTAAGTTGTAACATTAAACGAGTGGGGAACGGAATTACATAAGCAACAATGATAGATGGTTCGAAAAATCATGATTCGAATAGCTCGAAACACTCAAAACGACGTCGTTTTGAGTATAAACCGACGTCGTTTTGACACAGTCGAGCCATTGGAGCCACAAAAATTTGAGCTACCAAACATTTTCCTCACATAAGTGGGGGTAGGGTGGTGTACGGTAGGATAGGCAATATTCGTAAATGGAACAAGAATAATCCTAATTGTTTCATAAATTTTAGAAGCATTACAAATCCTTTAATAGAAGTTATCCTTAAAAATGATTTAGGATGAAACACTAATAAATTTCAAAATATGATCTTGTGAACAGTTTAGTCTTTTATTTTTTCTTATAAATCCAAAGGTCTTATTAAAGTGGAAATTACATAAAATAGTAGTCACTTACATGTTTTGATTTAATTTTTTGAGAATAAAAGTGATTTTCTCAAAATGTAAAATTACATATTTGGGCAATTTGAACTATATAAGTTTTGAATTTTCCCTCATTCTAGAACAAATCGCACATTACAAACAAAAGTCTAGCACTTTAATGTAGCACTCCAATAATGTAACACTTTAATGTAACACACTAAAAAACTCATTAGTGTACTTTTTCCAAACGTAACAATCAAAAAAAATTATTTGGTGTACTTTTTCTAAACATAACGCTCCAATGTAAAATATATATATATATATATAAATTCTTAGTGTATTTTTTCCAAACATAATACTTCAATCAGTGTAATCTCAAACGTAACATTCCAATGTAACACACAAAAACACTAAAAAAATTCCTTAGTGTACTTTTTTTCAAACGTAACACTTATAGTTTGAAATTATAGATTTGTTCAAAACTTACTAAGGAATATTTGTACTCCTTTTGGAATGGTTTGAAGAATCTCATATTCTTTTTTTTTTTTTTAGTATTACATTGGAGCGTTATGTTTAAGAAAAGTACACCAAGATTTTTTTTTTTTTGTTACATTGGAGCGTTACATTTGGGAAAAGTACATCAAAGAATTGTTTTGTGTGTTATATTAAAGTTTTACACCAATGAATTTTTTTGGAGTGTTATATTAAAGTGTTGCGTTTAAAAAAATTACACTATGAAATTTTTTTATGTATTACATTAGAGTGTTACATTAAGAATTTTTTTAGAATATTATATTAGAGTGTTACATTTAGAAAAAGTATATCAAGAAGTTTTTTTTGTATGTTACATTAGAGTGTTACACTAAGGAGTTTTTGTGTGTATTACATTAGAATGTTACATTAAGGAGTTTTTTTGTGTGTTACATTAGAGTGTTACGTTTGGAAAAAAATATACTAAAGAGTTTTTTTTTTGTGTTACATTAGAGTGTTACAATAAGAAATTTTTTTATGTGTTACTTTAGTGTGTTACAGTTAGGGGTGTGCATAATACTGTTAAAACCACCGAAACCGCCAAAACCGTACCGAGCCGCACCGCCAAGGCAAATTCGTTATTATTTGCCAATCGAACTGCCGGTTTTTGGTAAGAAAAATGGCAAATTCTAGTGACACTTTTATTAATCCGTCGATTTCTATTTTTCTTCCAAACCGCATCGACCCGCACCGCTATTAAATCATGTTTTATAAGATTCTAAAAATTCTTTTTTACTTAAGTTTGCTTGTTGTTCTATACCTTAGAATATAGTATTACATTACTACTCGAGGGAAATTCAAGACGTCAGTAATCCAAAATAAAGTTGGATTCCAATTCACTTTTCTTTTTTTTTTTTTTTTTTCTAGCCATGTTGCAAACTTGCATCAGCTCACTTTTCAACAGTAAACATTTTCAATATATTGTAAACCCTGAATGATATTAATTTTATGTATTGTATTTGATCATTGTAACTTCCACAGATGCTTGTAATGAACTGATGGTATAGTTGTTGATATTATCATGTTGTTGCTACACTTGCTGTATCAGAAGAAGCTTCGCAAGATGCTTAACATCACGGTATCTCTCGTCTTTTTTTACTCTTTGATTTAAGTTTTGTAATTTGAATTATATTTTTTATAAATCACCAATCCGCCCGAACCGCCAAGGCAAATCCGTTATTATTTGCCAACCGAATCGCAGATTTTTAATAAGGAAAATGACAAATTCTAGTGACACTTTTATCAATCCGCCACCCGCCATACTGTTTCTATTTTTCTCTCAAACCGCACCGACCCGCACCGCGCACACCCCTAGTTACAGTAAGGAATTTTTTTGAGTGTTACGTTTAAGAAAACTATAGTAATGAGTTTTTTTTATGTGCTACATTAGTTTTACGTTTAAATGTTAATTAATGTCAATGTTACAATAGGGACAAACACCACACCAATAACACCACAAACGGGGTAACATTATCCACCTACAAATCACTTTACTAAATCCTCACAAAAAAATAAAATAAAAATAAAAACCTATCTTACCTACGAATACCCAACATTAAGAAAAAATTCAAACAAAATTACACACAAGGGTAAACAAGTAAACTTTTAAACTCCAAATTAAGGAAATGTAATATACCCAAAATAAAAAGGACTAATTAATTTGAAGAAAAATTTCTAAAACTAAATGAAATAACTTTTCTCTAAATAAAATTTATGAGTAATTTTTCCGTTGGTTTATAAAGAACGATATATAAACTATTTACAAGTTTTTAATTTACAAATCATTTCTCTTTTGAAAAATCTAAAAAACAAGTTGGTGCCAAGAATATTTTCACTGTCAATAATGGCAGTGTTTGTTTTGTATTTAATAAATAGAAGGCTATACCACTTTACATCGGCTACTAGCCTTTTTATTTTCTTCAGTATATTAGAGCATTTCTATTCAAATTTTTAAAATTTGGTATTTTAAATTTTTTTGAAAATTTAAGTGACAAATTGACACATGTCAATTTGGCATGAAAGTTATTATTTTATTATTTTTAAAATTTGAACTCTTTTATGTATCATTAGTCTTTTTTTTATTTGAAAAAAAAAAAAAAAAAAAAAAAAAAAAAGAAGGAAGAAGAAAGGAATGAAGTGGTCTTTATGTCAATTGACATGAAGGGGTGATGCCAAAGTCATGTCAACTTTTAGCACAATAAGTGGAGTTCACTTGATATGCCAAAATAGAGTTGTTGGACAGCCACATTGGATTTGACATATCGAATGGAGGTACTCTTAGGGTTGATTTGAGATGTTCTAAAAAAGTGTACTTTTTGACTTATTGGCTTATATAAGTTGGGTTTAGGTTGGGTTTGATGTGATGTATTAGAGATGTGATGTGATTTAAATAAGATGATGTGACTTAAATAGAATAGTGACTTTTTGACTTTTGTATTGTGGGTGTTTGGGAAGTGAGTTTTTATGTAGATTTTAGTAGATGTAGGTTTTTATGAGATAAAAAATTTTTAGTGTTTGGGAAGATAGTTGGGTTTTTATGTGGTTGGATGTGATGTTTGTGAGAGAAAAAGTGAAATGATTATGGGATTGGATGTGATATTTTGTTTGGATGTGTTTTTTTTGGTTTTGCAAAACTTTTGTCTTTTAGTGGAAAAAATAAGAAAAAAAATTGGGAACAAAGTTCCCAAACACCACCAATTATTTAGGTTATGCCAAATTTGGCCTCAGTTTTTAGATTACAACATAAGTCAACGACTCTCTATAGACTTGAACTTAAAATTTGATTCGTACTTAAATGCCCTCTTAATGATCAATTGGATAGGGGTGAGCATGGTCCGGATTGGACCGGATTAGAGTAAAATCAAGGCCAATCCGTTATCTACGGTTTCTGAAAAATTGGAACTAATCCAATCCGTTTAAATCGTGGAATCAATCCGAACCAATCCATTTAAATACGGATTGGATCGGTTTAGGACCACAGATTTACATAATTAAATAACAAATATATATATATATAACACTTTAATTTTATAAAAATATAAATATAGCATTATATTAGATTCATAATAGCAACATGTCTTTTCTTAATAGCGACAAGCTGTTCTAGATTTTAAACAACCATAAGAAAACTAGTTCCACCATAAGTATTTAGACCATTATAAATTAATACTAAAAACTAGCAAACAAAAGTAATAAAAGAAGATACTATGCAAGTTTAGGTTTAGATTTAAATTTTATATGAAATAAGAGAAGATACTATGCTGAAGGGTGTATAATAAAAGTATAGACTATTTGTATACGGTCCGGATCGGTTCTAATCCGGAACCATGGGGTTTAATCCGGAACCAATCCATGAACTACAGATTTTTAATTTTTCAATCCAAAACCGAACCACGGATTCAAAAAATCAATCCAAACCTACTGGATTGGACTGAACTGGATCGGATTACTGATTTCACAGATTTCTTACTCAGCCATAATACTCGAGTTATGAAGTCATTTTCTTACAAGTTAATTGCAATAAATGGAATTGGAAAAATTTCAAAGATATTTATGTTACAACTCCATAAATGCAAGCTAGGAGTGAGTAACGGATATATCGATCCATCCAAGTTGACTGAACCAAACTGATCTGTCGTATTTTGGACGGATGTGTGATAACGAGTGAACGGTTGTAGATTACTTTTTTTCAATCTGCCTAGTTTTGGATGGATGGTGGATTTAAGGTTCCTTTGGCCACAACTGAACCGTCAAACAGCAAGCACTTCTAGTAATTTATAAAACTTTGTATTTTCAATTTGTTTAGATATTCTGTTTGTATTTTCAATTGAAAAATTATTTAAATATTTCGTTGAAAAAAAGTTTTCAACCTGAATATAATTTTTGAATTGAAAAAAAATAAATGTATAATTTATCTATATTTTTTAGTTCTTATATTTAACTCTAAAAATAATAAATAAAAAAAATGATATATGCTGGTTGGTTTTTGTTTTTAAAAACAAATATAGATGCAACAATAAAGAAGCAAACAATCTCTACTACTGCTCTGTTTATGGTTTTTGTGGTTTGAATTGTTTTTATATCTTAAGAAGCATAAATTGTAATACTTTATGTAACATTTTATGTGGATGAGTCATATTATGATTGTAATATATGGATGAAACATGCAGTGATTATAATACTTTTTTAAGTTATTGACTGTAATACTTTTTTTTTTTTTTTTTGAAAAAACGCACAAGTTGAATTATATTGAAAATTTATAAAATTTTAAACTGCCTAACCGATTCGCATCCATCCGTCAATCTACATCCGCCGGATTGACAGACTAATACAGATTAATTTTCTTCGATCCTCTAACTGAAAAGACAAATAATAGATTAAAAATTCTGTGAATCGTAATCGACCTGCGCCCACCTAATGCAAGCATATAGGTAAATGCTTCAAATGGTGTTGGAATGAGAATTGGTCCTCTGGTGGAATTTTATTGTTACCTTAACTTCCATGGACCTATCCCATCTGTTTACTGTGGTTCCAAAATCCTTTTTTTTATATTTTTTATATTTTTTTTTTAACGAAAAAAAGGATATTAGTTTAATGAAAATAAATATTAAAAAGATAATTTCACTCTAAAAGAATTATATTATATAAAAATAATGAGTCTCTTTTTTTTCATTTTTTTACTAAACTAATTATTAAGTTTTTTTTTTCTTTTTTGTGAAAACTTTTTAGAATACAAATTTTGAAAACAAATCTAAAACAGAATGATTGACTTTGGAATAATGTGGTGAATACTACCAAAGACAGGAATAGATCCAGAATTATCAATATGGGGGTGCAAAAGTATATTTTAGGATACAAATTCTTATAATTTTAAATTATTTTAAATTTCTTAATATACTATATCATATTTTTAAAAATTTTTGGGAGTGCAATCGCCCCAATCCGCACCCCTAATCCATCCTTGACAAAAGCGGTTTCACATACATTATTAGTGCGGGTTCAATTTGCCCCAATAGATTTTGAAAGAAAAAAAAAATCAATGAAAGTAAATTTATATGTAATTTTAGATTAATTGAACCCCTAACTTATAGAAATTGACTCCATTGTAATTAGTATATGAAGTCGTTTTCTTACAAGTTAATTACAATAAATGCAATAGGAAAAATTTCAGGCTTTTCAAATATATTTATGTTACAACTCCATAATGCAGGCACATAGGTATACGCTTTAAATGGTGTTGGAATGAAAGTTGGTCATTCTTGTCGGGACGAATCGGAAAGATTAAATAAATAATATTTTTTCACCTTATATATAAACATATATGTTTATATAATACGATATATAAATTATATATACACATAAAAAAAATTTAATATCATAGAAACAATCTTCTAATAGGATGAAGAAATTTTTTTGGTAGAAAAAAACAAAATGCAAGATAGGAAATAAATGAAATATATATCTTTTATATTTAGAGGTCATTTTATTTATGAAATAGAATATATATTTTTAGAAGTATTATGGCAAACAAAATTTTTTACAAAAATAGGAGATCATGAACCTTAGGCCTCGTTTGGGAACAATTTTTTTTAGTAACTTTTTAGTTTTTTGGCTAAAATATGATAAAAAAAAAAACTAGTATGTTTGGAATGACTTTTTAATTTTTTGTAAAAAGATGTGCAAAAAGTAGAGATAAAAAGGAATCTTTGACTTTTTAGTATAAGTTGTTAATTTTTTAATTCTTTTAATAATTTTTTTAACTTTTTAACTAAAAAAGTCACTTACCAAACGAGACCTTAATAGTCTTTTCTTATTTCCATCCCTGCGTCTTGTGAAATTTTCTTGATACCTTAACTTCCATGGACCTATCCCCTCTGTTTAGTGTGGTTCCAAAATCTTTATTTTTTAATAAAAAAAGATATTAGTTAAATGAAAATAAATACTAACAGGACATTTTCACTCTAAAAGAATAAAATTATATAAAAATAATGAGTCTTCTTTTATTTTTTATTTTCTTACTTAGTTAATAATTATTAACTTTTTTTAAAAAAACTTTTTAGAATACAAATTTTGAAAACAAACTAAAACAGAATAATTGACTTTGGAATAATGTGGTGAAGATCACCAGAGGTAGGGATATCCAGAATTATCACTATGGAGTGGGGGGTGTAAAAGTATATTTTGGGATACAAACTTTCATAATTTTAAATTATTGTAAATTTCTTAGTATAATATATAATATTTTTCACATTTTGGGAGGTGCGACACCCCCTTTCGCACCCCCTCAATCCATCATTGACCAAGAGGGTCCACATACATTATTAGTGTGGGTTCAATTTATCCCACTAGATTTTGAAGAAAAAAAAAATCATTAAAAGTAAATTTATGTATAATTTTAAATTGATTGAACCCTAACTTGTTGAAATTGACTCCATTGTAATTAGTTTAAAGAAACCATTTAAAAATTAATTCGTTATGGAGTAGCTTCATCGAATTACTAATACAGTAGTAGGTGTGGTTTTATTTATTTATTATTTAAATAATGCTTGCTAGCTTTTATGTATGTCAATTCTTTTTTTATATGTATGCATATGAAATATGATTTGGTAATATAAATATGATTTTTTTAAATATATATTTCATCATAGAATTGTGTTAATTTCCTTGGATAATATCATACTTGTATGCATCAATCTATTTGCTGCAATGGATGTGTTAGTGGGTGTGTTAGTGTCAACTGTTGGGAAAGTCTATAGTACATTTTGTACAAAAAAATGTACAATACATACAAAATCAATGGTTAGGATTGAGCCACATCATTAAAAGTGACCTGCTAAACAGGTCACTTTTTATAGTTATGAGCTAAAATCATATTTCTTCATAACTATAATCAAATTGATCATAACTTAGCTATAACTACATCTCATAACCAACACCATTTTGTTCATAACTAATATCACATATTTCATAACCACATCTCATAACGAACACCATTTTGTCCATAACTAATATCACATATTTCATAATCATAATCACATATCTCATAACCAACACCACTTTGATCATAACAAATATCACATATCTCATAACTATTGATCACATATCTCATAACCACATCTCATAATCAATCCTTTTGAGTCATAACCAATATCACATATCTCATAATCACTAGTCACATATCTTGTAACCAACACATTTTTGTCATAACCAATATCACATATCTCATAACCACTAATCACACATCTCATAACTACTACCCACATACATCATAACCACATCTCATAACCAATCCCTTTGAGTCATAACCAACATCACATATCTCATAACCACTAGTCACATATCTCGTATCCAACACCTTTTTGTCATAACCAATATCACATATCTCATAACCACTAATCACATATCTTATAATTAACACCTTTTTGCTCATAACCACATCACTTTGATCATAACCAACATCACTTATCTCATAACTACTAGTCACATATCTAATAACCAACATCACATATCTCACAACCACTAGTCATATAACCAATATCTCATAATTCATAACCATTAATACATATAACATAACCACACCCTTTGACACCACTTTGCTCATAACCATTACCCACATATCTCATAACCATTAACACATATAGTATAACCAAACACCCTTTGACACCACTTTGCTCATAACCATTACCCACATATCTCATAACCACTCATAACCATTACCCACATATCTCATAACCACTAACACATATAGCATAACCAAACACCTTTTGACACCACTTTGCTCATAACCATTACCCACATATCTCATAACCACTCATAACCATTACTCACATATCTCATAACCACTAACACATATAGCCTAACCAAACACCCTTTGACACCACTTTGCTCATAACTATTACCCACATATCTCATAACCACTAACACATATAGCATAACCAAATACCCTTTGACACCACTTTGCTCATAACCATTAGCCACATATCTCATAACCACTAACACATATAGCATAACCAAACACCCACCCCACTTTGCTCATAACAATTACCCACATATCTCATAACCACTAACACATATAGCATAACCAAACACCATTTGACACCACTTTGCTCATAACCATTACCCACATATCTCATAACCACTAACACATATAGCATAACCAAACACCATTTGACACCACTTTGCTCATAACCATTACCCACATATCTCATAACCACTAACACATATAGCATAACCAAACCCCCTTTGACACCACTTTACTCATAACCATTACCCACATATCTCATAACCAACATCACATATATCATAACTACTAATCACATATCTCGTAACCAAACACCCTTTGACTTATAACTATACCACTTTGCTCATAACCAAAATCACATATCTCGTAATCACTAATCATATATCTCTTTACCTTTACCCACATATATTATAACCACATCTCATAACCAGCACCCTTTGTTTCATAATCAATATCACATATATCATAACCACTAATCATATATCTCATAACCACTACCCATATATAGGGGTGTAAATTTAGCCCATGAGCTCGCGGCACACCCCAAGTCCGCTCGTGCCCTGGGTAGGCCTAACTAGGCTTGAGCCTAAACCCAACCTAAGACCCTGAGCTATGTGTTCTAGAGCCCGACCCGACCCTGGTGTTATGGAGTGTGACCTATCCCGTGAGATCGCCTCGAAATTTTCTTTCCTATCTGGCTCGACCTGACCCTAATGGCTCCCTGCCCCTATTGTCAGTGCAATGGTCAAAAATTTAAATCAAAACAATTTGAAAGAGTCATATAACCGTTAATTTCACCAACAATCAATTTTATTTTTTTTATTTTTATATATATAAATTAACTCCTCCCTCCCAAGTCCTATAAATACCACCCCTTTCACATTTTATTTCTCACAACAAATTTGTCTCTCAAACTCTCATTCTCTCTAAACTCTCATACATATACAAATTTTTTGCTGTAGTTATGCTTTTATCAATTTGTACATACCTTATAGAACTGTTGAAAATGAATATTACGATTTTGTTGTACTGTTTTGCTATTTGAGCTCTCTTCATCTATCAAACATCTCTCTCATTCCTTACTGTCACTATAGATATCTCTGATGTTCCTTATCGGAAACAACACCATCTTTGACATTATTTTCACAGACGACAAGTCCGTTCAATCTCTCTTACTCATATTCCCTTTCCTTTCGCTTTATTGATTAATTTTCTCTAACTCTCATTTCATGTTCCATGGCTATAAGTCGTGGATTAAATTATTTAATTATTGTCATTACATTCTGTGTTTATCTGTATCATTAGAGATCCTGATTAGTGATTAAATTATTTAAAAATTTTAGATGTTTTTGTTACACCAATTAGTGGATAGTTACATAATTTTTGGTTACTGTTATGAAATTTTGGAAATTAGTTACGACATTTGTGATTTTCTAGAATTTTAAACAATTTCGTTACGTTAATTAGTGATGCAGTTATGTATTTTCTATTTTATATCACAAAACTTTGTGACTTGATTACAATATTATGGTCTGTTTGGTAACTATTCCGTTTTTAGTTTTTAGTTTATATTTATAAAAATTTTAAAAACTGTCATAAAAACTTGTTTGAGAATTTTTTTTGATTGGTGTCGTTTGGTAACACTTACGTTTTCAGTTTTCTGTTTATATTTACAAAAATTTAAAAACTCAAATAAAAACTTGTTTGGTAAAATTTTTGATTTATAAATCAGTGGTCTCAGTTTATAAATTTGGCCAAAAAATGAAAATACAAAAAATATGTTTCCGTTTTGAGTTTTGAGTTTTTTTTTTTTTTTTACCACCGGCCACCATTTCCACCACCGTCTTCCACCGCCACCACCACCCACCACCCACCCCCTACCACCACCTGCCACCACCATTCACTACCCACCTGCCACCACCACCCACCCATCACCACCACCACCCACTATGCACCACCCACACCCCACACCCCCCACCACCCACCACCACCACCACCATCACACGCACACACCACCACCACCCACTTGCCACCACCACCATCACCACGCCACCACCACCACCACCACACCACCACCCACCACCACCCACCACCACCACCCACCACTGCCACCACCACCACCACCACCCACCCACCACACCACCACCCGCCATCGCCACCCACCCACCCACCACCACCACCACTACCACACCACCGCCACCACCACCACCACCACCACCACTACCACCCACCACACCACCCACCCATCATCACCACCCATCCGCCACCCACTTGCCACCACCACCCACCACCACCACCTACTCGCTACCGCCCACCACCCGCCACCATCACCCACCATCCGCCACCCACCTACCACTACCACTCACTACCTGCCACCACCACCACTACTACCCACTCGCTACCACCCATCACCCGCCACCGTTACCCACCCACCTGTCACCACCCACCGTCACCACTTTCCACCACCGTCTTCCGCCGCCACTTGCCACCACTTGTCATTTCTCACTCTTTTTTATATTTTTAAAATTTTTAAACATTTTGCCAATTACCAAACACGTTTGTAGTTTATGTTTTTCTAAAAATAAACAAAAACTAATTTATAAATTTTTTGTAAATATAAACTGAAAACGTAAACGTTACCAAACACAATGATTGTCTCAGTTTATAAATTTGAGGAAAAAAACATAAACTCAAAAAATGAGTTTACGTTTTCAGTTTTCAATTTTTTTTTCAATTAATTTATTTTCAATTATTTTTTCAAATGATTTTTTTTGAAATAATTTTTTTTTTCAAATAAATATTTTTTTAATTATTATTTTTCAATTAATTTTTTTTTCAAATATTTTTTTTTCAAATAATTTTTTTTTTCAATTAACTTTTTTTTTTCAATTAACTTTTTTTTCAATTATTTTTTTTTCAAATAATTTTTTTTCAATTAATCTTTTTTTTCAATTAATTTTTTTTTTCAATTAATTTTTTTCCCAATTAAATTTTTTTTCAATTATTTTTTTTTCAAATTATTTCGTCACTAATTTTGGAAGGAAAATCTTGACAAATTGAGCAGTAATGAAAAAAAATAGACTACTAATTTTTTGCGCTCTTTTTTTTTTTTTTTTTTTTTTAGTGTGTTTATCAGTTTTCCCCTCATCTCTCTCTCTCTCCAACAAATTACAAATTTGAACTTAAAAATTTCATAAAACACACAAATTTATTTTTTAATGGGAATAGTTTCACATTACCTCCCAATTTATGAATTATGATTTATTTTTATTTTTTTTTCATATTTTTCTGTCTTTACATACCCAAAATGAAGGCGTCAAAAAAAAATTCTGATTTAGCGCCTAAATTGAATAATATCAAAATTTCAGTACCAAAAAAACTTTTCAACTCCCTTTGTGCCCTAATCTATTCTTTCACAAAGCTGTAACATAGAACCTCCGTGAGTTCATACTCCACCGTGAGGACAGTTCATCCACCACCGTGAGTTCATCCTCCACCGTAAGGACGGTTCATCCTTCACACCGTGAGTTTATCCTGCACTGACATCAAGCTACAGCACCATCGTGAGTTTTAGGTCAGTTTGTTGTCTCTGTTTCTCTTTCTCTACCCCTCTCTCTCTCTCTCTCCCTCTTCAGGTCTCTGGGTTTCTCATTCTCTACCTTCACTCTTTCTTCGAACGTTTTTGCATAAATGGAATTCATTGTTAAGATGAGATTAAAGTCATTCCGTTCGTTAATTCTAACATCTCCAAAACTTCTCTACTTTAAAGGGTTCCATGAACAACTTGAATGATTTTAATTTGGGGAAAAAATATAGAAAACAGAATGCTTAACATGTTATGTATTTTGATTATGATATTCATATTCTACCCAATATAATCATTAAAGTGAATGAATTGTTGGTGATTTTACACACAGTAAAGTCTCATGCTTCTGATTATGGGTCTGCTAGGTGTTTGATAAAATGCCACAATGGCTAGTTTTTTTTTTTTTTTTTTTTTTTTTTTTTTTTTTTTTTTAAGGAGCAGCTGGATTGGACAATTATAAAATCTGATTCATCTTCCCCCCCCCCCCCAATCACAAAGTTATTGTAATGATAATGACTGTGATAAATGACAATGATGTCCTTGTTTTGCATTTCACATCCTTGGTTCTTGTAATGAATGATAAATGATAACAATGTCCCTGCTAGACATGGTCTAAATTCATCCCAGAATTGCTAATTTGCTAAGTAACAGAAATTCCCTTTCTTTTGTTAGATGTCCTGTATTTTAATGCATTATCTTGCATCTCCCACATGCAGTCAACTTTTCCCTTAAGAAAATTTAAGCAACATTGTAGGTAATTCTGTAATGAGTTTTGTTAATTTGTTAGGATTTGAATTATTTGAAATTATTGACGCCCTTCTTTTTTCAATTGACAACAATTCACACAACTATTTTAGTAATCCACGATAATGTTTCTCTTTATATGTACTATTCATTAGGCAAACCTTTCTTTGGTGTCTGATGCACAAGTCAGTAGAAATATTCATTCGTCAATGCTTGTGCTCATAGAATCCCCGTCTGTTTCAATCTAGTAAAAAGTGATGGTTTTTGCAAACTAGTTACTCCTAGTATCTTCAATCACAAATCTATTTTCTCCTATGTTGAATGAACCCCTAAACACCACTTCATTTTTTGCGTAACTTTGTGGCAGACAAAAAAATTCAAGATCGTGTTCACTTTATCAACAAAACCCTTAATGTAGCTCCTTATCTTGCGTCCATTGATGTTCTTGTTCAGAACTCCCACGTACTTTCGTTGAATTACGGTGTCAGTTCACATTGCAAGCATTACTTTATTTATTCATTTTTCTATTTTTTCCAGGAGTCATAGTTTATAAAAGTAAATTCAGTAAAGGAGTGTCACCTTTATACACTTATCTTTTCTTTCAGTTTGACATTCTACTTATTCGTTTTAGTAGGATTCATTTACCTTTTAACTAATATCACTCCTTTGCCTTTTTTTACTTCAGTCATCTTTATTCATGCTTACTAGTAGCATGACAAGTGATCTATGAGTTGACAGAAGAAAGAACTATTTGGGTCATTTAATTCTAATTCTGACCTTCTCGGATTTTTTCATGATCTTGGAAAATGCTGAGAGGTTTATAAAGCTGGTTCATTCATTTGCAAAACAAGTATATAATAATTGACAAGTCAGAAGGGAAAATGTGAAAATGAGAAATAAAAATAAAAATAAAAATAAAAATAAAAAACCATGAACATCTTTCCACAACCGAATTCATTTACCATGTTCGGTTTATTACCTGTAATTCTTTAGGAGACAAAGCTTCTGATGAATTCGATAAATTCAAGTTTCAACCTTTCTTCAACTTTTCTTAGCTCCTCTTTATTAAAACTCAAGTCCTTTTCCTTGGAATCCTTCAGAACACCTTTTATAGTTGATATTGGACTTTCAAGTGTATTGTTAATCTTCACATGATCAAGGATTTCTAGAGGATATGGTTTGTAATAACTGGCATTCACCTCCTCTTCGCAAACATTAGTAGAATCCAGAGTGACAATGGTATTGACCTTTAGAGAAGTATACTCATCTTGTTGACAATTAGCATCCATGTTCATTCCATGTGTAAAATCCATATTCTCCCTTCCTGCATATGTGGCATGTAATAATGAAATTTAAGGATAAAGTGATCCTTTGAGTGGAAGAAGTTTATTGTGATATGAATTAGAACTGCATCACCACTTGGAGATCAGTAGACTCTTGTAGCCAACATTTATTATTCTTTTGAACTTCTCGTCTCACATCCATATGACCTATTCCTGCACATTTGGCATGGAAATATGAATAGAGATTTCAGAGGGAAGCCAACAGCGGCTAAATCTCATAAAATATAGGTAACTTACCAATAGGTCCTACTTTTGGAACGTATTGCCCATTAAATCTTATTAATAAATTTATCATCAATCTCTTATTTTTATAACTAAATTTACAGTGATAAATTTATCGATAGATAAATAAGTCTAGTTAAGTGCCCCTAAAAATATCAAACAGGAGACAAAAAATAAAAAAAACAAACAAACAAACTGATTTTAGATTTTCAGATTTAACTGCCTTAAACTTCATTACATTTGGCATGTTTGGATGTCTAGCAAAATAAATAAATCAATAAATCCTTTCCGGTCTTCCATATACCAAGAAAGACCCCTTTTTCTAGTGTCTACAGGGATTAGGATACCTCTTTTCTGGTGTTAGGGAACTTGGGCTTGCATGAGTTCCAAATGAAACTAATTGTTATCATTTAGGATAAGAAAAGAGAACAGTAGCTGAAATTAATAGCGGTTTTCTGTAGTGTTCTTACTTCACCAAGATTTGATCTTTGTTATTGGTGACTAAGTGAAATTGAAGCTATCTAAATACCTATAGGCTATAACTATTAGCATCTCTCTTGCAATTGTTTCACAAAAATGTGATATAAAACCTCCATGTGATAGGAAACATATTTGTTGCCTTTAGATACACTTAAATGGAAGAAATATTTTCTGTTAAACAACCTAATGGGATGGAACTTTTATTGATCGTGGTACCAAGTAATGTTTTGACTGGGATTTAATTTTGATGATGCTTAACCTTTTTTTTTTTTTTTTGGTTATGTATTTTTATTAATAAGAGATAGATTTACAAAAGGTGCTAAAAGTGGATACAACTCGTGTAGACATTTCAAGGGAAGCACATGTTATCATCCCATACAAGTACAAGAATCTAACTAAATCTAAGAAGCATGGATTCTTCTCAAAAGGTTCCATGTCCATGTTGGACATGTGTTACATATGCCCAGGCATGTGTTGGGCACCCATTCAGACATGCCGTATTATATTTTTACACATGCCCAGGCATCTCGTAGACACACACAAACACATTGTTAGTTTGGATTTGATATCCTTTTAATTGATAGCAGGGCACTGGCGGGTGTGCTACGTTATTTATTTGTGCTGTCTTTATTTATTTATTTATTTTAATTGATAGCAGGGCACTGGCGGGCGTGCTATTTTATTTATTTGTGCTGTCTTTTTTTATTTATTTGTTTATTTTAATTGATAGCAGGGCACTGGTGAGTGTGCTATTTTATTTATTTGTGCTGTCTTTTTTATTTATTTGTTTATTTTAATTGATAGCAGGGCACTAGCTGGTGTGCTTTTATTTTGTTTGTTTATTTTAATTGATAGTAGGATACTTGCGGGTGTACTGTCTTTTTTTTAGAGGGAGATGATGTCACAAGAGAAAGATTGAATTCATTTTTGGTTGAACTCAAATTTGTTGAATGACATGTAAATGTCTGGAAATTCTAAACTGATACTTTTGCTTCCCACCCACGACAAAAATAAACATAATTTTGAGCGAGTAGAGAAATGTACATGTTTGAAAAGAAAGAACTCTAGGGCAAATACATCACAAGAGAGTCTGGTTCAAGTAAATTCATTAATTTTGATAGACATTTGAAAATTCTATACTGAGATTTTTGCCTACAGCCACCCATCACAAACGAAGCATGAATCCTCTAGAGTATTTATTTTATTTTATTTTCAAGTGATTCTACATATATAATAATTGCTTCCAAAATTGTGTGGTAAGTAGTAGAGAGAATAAGGTATGGAAGGGATGTAAAATGAGAAGACAAATAGTTGTAGTCCTATTTAAACCCTCTCTAGGGATAATAAACGAGCTGAACAGTTGATTGTTATAACTTGCTTTGATAACTTTAGCGAATTTTAAAATTTGTTCAACTTTGGTTCGTTAAATTTTCGAGTCAATATCAAATGAGTTTTTCTCAAGCCAACCTGAAGTAGTTTGGTAGTTTTAGATTCATCAAACAGAGCCAAACAAGCAATTGACTATTCAAGTTTGGCTTATTTACTTAACAAACTGAGCTCGAACGAGTTTAAATATTGATTTTGGTAATGAATATACTTCGTAGTCATTTTGTTTTTTGTAATGAATTAATAGGTCTTTTTTATATGAATTCTCTTTGTTTAAATATTGATTTTGAATTGTACGACATTGATTGATTATATTTTTCCATTTTGCTGCTATTAATCTAGACCATTTAATCTGAGATAAATGGTATTGATAATGACCTTTTAACTAGTTTTTCCATTGATTTAGTTCAGAATTCCGAAGTTTCTTAGGTCTTAATTCATAATGAATTATTCAAAAAAATTCTGTGAATTCTAATTACTAACATTATATAAAGTCGAAATAAAATTCATTTTATTTTTATTTGTTTTATTAATTCTTTGCTATAAAGTTATGAGGCCATGTAAGATCCACCCTGTGAAGAGACGACTTTTTGTCACTAATGTGGATACGTCTCCAGTGCAGTTGAGCAAGATGTTAATGACTTGCGTTGTTGCGATGCACAAGTTGTCCAAAATTCAGCGTTCACTGATGCGGATACGTCTCTAGGTGATTACTTTTATGGCATCTTTTCAGTTCAAATTATGTTCATTTTGCTTACATTTGCTTTGCAAATTTTATGTGGGGCTGCTTAATTCTAATTTCTTGGTATGCCAAGATAGATTTTAGCTAGAACATTTAGATGTCATAACTGATTATGATGTTTACAACTTGATTATGGAAATAAATAATTTACGAACAGAAAATGACAAAAGAGTGTGTAATGACCAATATATCAAAATTCAATTTGTTATGATTTGAATCATAGATTTCAAGTGAACAAACCTTAACGACAATATAATTTGTTTCTGCAGGTGTTGCTGTGGGTAATAGTTGATATGATCAAGCGGGTGATATTGGAAGCTAAACTAAGATTTTTTTTTAAATTTTTTTTGAGGACTTAAATCTGTTAGTATTTTGTATAAATAACTCTTAAATGATGGTTGATGGTTATTTGTTTTGCTGTATGGAAGTTCATATTTTGTATGCACACTTCTTCTTTTTCTTGAAGAAAGAATTTTGTAAGGAATTGTCATTCACCAAACGAGGTTGTAAGAAATCCTACACTACCTTGCAGTAGTAACTCGCTTTTCAATATTGTTGATCTTCCGTCCAGGTTCATCAAAAGATACTTCAAGATGTATATATGTGTGTGGTTTTAATATTGTTGATGGATCAATTCTTTAAGATGTATATATGTGTGAGGTTTTAATATAAATTTTAGACCACAGTTGTACTAGCAAAGGCTATAAAGCCATTTTGTTTAGCGTTTTTGCTCATTTTCGAAGCAAATGCACAACAGTAAGTGCATATAGAAAATTGAATGTCATTATTCGATCATTTTTTCCCATAAAATATTCTCTTGAAAATGGCCAAACTGTCATTTTAGCCACCACAGCCATTATGGTAATGCCACAAAGTGGCTACTGAATAATTTTTGCCTTTTATCCTGCATTGATGATATGTAAAGTGAAGTCAAGAATTACTAAATGTTTAGAAAGTGGTCTTATTTTATAGTAATGAAAAGGATAGAGAAAGGTGACAGGCCCTCTTTCTTTTCTTTATTTCTTTCATCTTCTTTTTTTGTGCTTTGGATGAGCAGACAAAAGTCCTTTTTTAGGCCAAGATTGTGACCAATGCCATCACGTGATGCTTTGGAGTTTTTCTCAGCGGGGTGGTCATGGAGGCTTGGACAGTGCTTTGGTGCAATGACCAATTTAATTCACCCACGCAAACAATCCTCTCCCACATAAGTTGAATAAATTTATATTTTTATTATAGAAACATGACACATGTATTCATTTTCTATCAAAACAAATTAAAAATTATAATTAATTGGATCAAATTAAAATAAGATTATAAATTTATGGTCAAAATCTATCCAATTGAAATTTATGGTCAAAACCAATGCCACCATCTTGAACAGGAATACCAAACGTTGGCTTTCCACTAACCTGTAAAGCAATAAACATGTCTCAATGAAGAAAATGGTCAATACAAGCACAGCTCTCATTGTTGAAAAATGTACTTTTAGCGGCATTTAATAACGCCACTATAGGTATTAAAAACGTCGCTAATTCTTTTTGTGACGTTTTGTACCAAACACCGACAATGCGGCCGCCGCTATAGCTTTGTGGCGTTTAAAAAACGCCGCCAAATGTCCTACCCTAACGGTACTATGACGTCACTATGATATTTAGCAACGCTTTTGAAACGCCGTCATAGATATTTATACATTTTAAAAATCTAACCGTTGGGGCTGGGATATAGGTACGTTTAAAAAACGCCGCCATAGCCTTTTCTTTTCTTTTTAATTGTGCTAAGCTTGACATTTAAATATAGCGATAGATATTTATACCTGTCATAAACGATTATTAAGAACTAATAATTGATGTATATTAAATTAATAAATAAACTAAAGCTTGAGAGCAAAATTAAAAATAAAAAACAATGCATTGCATACCCAAGAATAGAAACAATTCATGTTCAAATTTTAAATACATCAATTAAAATCAAAATGGTCAAGAAGAAATCAAATTACTTAAACCTCAAGAGTAGCTCTCATCAGTGTGAGATGAACAACATTTAAAAGAGGTCATTTGCCAAAAAATTTGCACATAAACCCATAAATTGTTTTAACAATTACAACCTTCAAAGATGAACAAACAGCGGCAACTATTAAAAAGGTAAGCATCTTACAAAACTGACTCCCAAGTGGTATTAGCAGAGACTAAACAGAACAACTATTACAAAAAATGTCTGCTCAAGTGAAGAGACTCCCAAGTGCTACTCCTAGCAGAGCTACTTACATCCTCTGCTGAAGTGACCTCCATCTAGGCTCATTTCTATGCTAAGAAATTGCCAATTATTTATCTTCCTTTGTCACCACAATGACAGCTGCTAGGTTTGTCTTCTATTCTACATCATTTGCTCCCTACAAAAACAGAATAAAAAAAACCTGAAACCAGTTTTCATGAAAATCCATAATGTCTATATATCCACGTGACCATAAAATGAGACAAGTACATTTTCAACTAAAGCCTACAACAATGCCATCTCAAAGCACTTAGTAAAGTAAAACAAAAACGAATGATAGAGGATGTAGCAAAAAAATTGTATCTTTAACTGAGCAAACTCATATTTGTTTGTACAACAACCATCCCAGAGAAGTAGACAAGATGAAGGTACAAAAATTATTAAGTATAATTTCACAAATTGGAAAAGTCAACACCCCTAGGCTACATTACAAATCTGAAAAATCTGGACAAATTTCACAACGTTTTTGAAAAACGTCATTAAAAAAAACATCGTTGTATCCTCTTTTTCTTGTAGTGTCTTTTATCCTATAGTGGTTGGCACTATCTTAATAAAATGACCAACAAAGTTAGTATGAAGTTGGTAATGATGTATTGATAATGCCTCCATCCATTCCAAACATCAATAAGATCTGCAAAACTCATGCTAGTTTAAGTATTTCAAAACAGACATACCAAACTCTGCAAAACTCATGGTGGTGTTTTAACTTGTTCTCCATCAACTGGCATGTGTTTTTCTAACAGCTCAAGAATTTTTTCAACTTGATTCTCCACTTTGGTTAGACGTTTCTCATCCTCATCTTGCCTTGTGTCCTTGTGGCCTTGGACCAAAAGGGCATGAATTTCAATGACTTGTTTCTCAACTTTAGCCAATCGGGAGTCATCATTCTTGTCAATTCTTCCCTGGCTAAGAGTTACTGCATTGGACTTTTCAACAATGTTAGGCAAAGCCACCTATTCACACATATACAATAACTTGTTAATGTCATAGGTGTAATGTAAATTGAGCTATAGTTATAAAAAGTCATGTGTTGTAAATATTTACCTCAACATTTAAATATCCTCCCAAAGCCTTAATTTGATTCAAACCCTGCTTAATTTCTGAATTGCCCCAATAGGATAAGCGAGGAATGGAGTTGGAAGTAGCCACCAACTCCCTTTTGCGAGCAAATTGTTTCAAGTAAAATAACTACATGGAAAAAAAAAAGAAAAAAAAGAAGTCATTTTAATGTGTGTTAGACAATATGCAATAAAAAATAATAGATGAAATAATTACACATCAAGGGGAAGTGCCATTAGAAGAAGCAAACAGCCGCACATAGCAAACCGCTCTTTGACCTTGGCAATAGCAATGCGGTCGACGAGAAAATCAAGTGTGTGCTTTGCCCAATTGAATTGACTGATGGACTTAACATTTTTAACCATTTTAATGAATGATTGGTGTACGCCTACCTTTGTGGTGGGGCACAAGAGGGCTCCAATGATGTATAAGACAAATTTCCTTTTAAATTCAGTTCTAGCATCTTTTGTTTCAAGCAGATAAGATTTCAAAGATGTGAACGGAACAAATTTATTCTTCACCGCAAGTTCATCACATAGGTTTGTAATTTCATCTATAGACTCTGTTAACTTCACAAGTAGACCATTGGAAGGTAATCCCATCAACTCATGAACATCTTCTATGGTGAGAAGCATTCGAAGACCGTGGACATTCAATGAATGAGTTAAAGGATCAAAGTTCTGAACTAACCAATGACACAAGTCATGATCTATGTGCGTGCACCTAAGGCTTAGGATGCCATGAAACCCCATATCAGTCACTGCTTGTTGTTGTGCTTTGTCCAACCTTCTAATAATCTTACAAATTAATGTAAGCTCAATCTGGGTTTGAATTTTTACTTTTGGAGGCTTTTGTTGGACCATAGTTTTTAATTGGGCATATTGTTCAGATTGCAGCTTTCCCATTTGTATATACTTATTTTTTTCTTCTTCGGGAAGTTGATTCCATTGGTCCCCAATATCCTACATTACATGCATAAAATCATATGAACAATTACATACAAGCTTACAAGTACAAAAGGAATACTACAAACAATAAGAATACGTTGCACTTACCTTCACGTCTACTTTCATTTGGGTTTTTTTTAACTCCATTGATTGTTCTTGGCTATAAACATATGAAAATGAATATAAGAATTCGTATAATGGAAAATATATAACTACATACAAATAGATATTAATAAAATACCAAAAGAAAATGAATGGAGTGATCGGGCGCTTTGGAGGATCAGTCGGTTTATCCATTAGGCTTCAATCAGAATTCCTTGTAAAGAAAGACAAGAAAAATAAACTCATAATATCTTTGATTAGGAAAAAAAACAAACAAACAAAAATCTTAAAGGTTATAGTACATTCATCAAATGCACGACATGCACACATGAATGGATTTGTTTTATAATAATGTAGTTAACAAAGACTATGTTTCCAATGTAAAAAGGAAAGACACTAAAAAAAATTCTAATCATAAACAAAAAATGATACCCTAGTAGCTTAGGTCACATTACCATAAAAAACAGACTAAAGAAGTTTATTTTTTTGGACAAAATTTGTAATTTGGTAAGGAAATTTTTTTTTCACAAAAATGAGCCAAATATTTTGGCACCATACAAATTGATAATAAAAACGACATTGTTTTTTATTTTATTTTTGGGACTATTGTAGAAAAAAATAAAAAACGATGTCATGGTTATGTATAGCTCCTTTGCTGCTTCAAGTCTCACTTTAGGTGTACAGTCAGAAGGTTGAATATCTTTATTAACTGGTTTTACTTGCTTTGGTTTTAGCTATGTTGTGGTTCACTTTCCCATATTTTATCTTGCTAATTTTTTTTTTATTTTTATTCTCTGCATCGGTTTGGGGATGGCTTGAACCACATAATGCACTTGAAAATCATAAATGTTTAGGGAAGCAATTTGTTTTTTAGAAAACAAAATACAAGAAATTAGAAAATGGGAGAATGATTTGATACAGTTGTATTCAGTAATATATATACACTAACTAAAGATTTGATGCACTAAGGACCCTTGCATACTGCTATACCCACTGCCACTCACAATTGAATCTTGGGTTGTGAATAGAGCTTCTCTTGTGTTAATGCTATGCTTATTATTTGATTTTATTATTTACATTTATTCTATCATTGATACTTTAGATTCATAATAAATAATACTAATATATGAGCACTACTACAAAATTGGTTAAAGGTCACAATTTTTAACTTTGACCTTATACTTTTAGTCTTAGTTTTTTTTTTTTTAATACAAAAACTATGATGAATGAGGGTGTGACTGTACAAGTTATATCATAAATATTTTGCTTTTTAATTTGGCCATCACGCATATCATATAATTTAAATATATTGAAGCATAGAGGACCATGTAGGCAAAAATATGTACCTGTCCAAGAAGTAGTTCAGCAACAACACAACCAGCAAACCAGAAGTCAATAGCTGTAGTGTACTCCGTCGATCAAAATATAAGCACAGATGTAAGAGGTATTGGGCTCTCCTTTTACCTGCCAAAAATAAGGAATGAAGCATTTCAACCAAAACACAAAACTAAGGGAGAGGGGAAAAAATTAAAAGACATAAACCAACATGTCAAAACGTTAAAAATTCCAAAATGAAGTTGTTATTTGTAAAAGAGTTAATGAGGTGGTGGGAAAATAGCATATATGAAAGGGCATCATTAGCGATGGAAAAATGTAAAATAATTACAACTACACATGAGGGTTTATAGAACTCTAATAAGTATATAGCATATTAATTAGGATACATGTTAGAGTGTAAATCCTTTGGAAATTAGGCCAAATGTTATAATTTGCATATGGTACACATCTCAAAAGGGGTGTAGTAGCATGACCATACATACCACACATAAACCCATATAAACTCTAGTGTGGAATGAATCAATAAATCAAAGACCCCAAAAACAGAAGAACAATAATTTTTTAAAGGCATTTTTCTGTTTCATATCTTCATGCTCTTGTAGAAAAAGCAATAAACAACAAAGAAGGGGAGGGAGGGGGAGAGAGGGGAAGAAAAGAAAAAGAAAAATAAGAAGTAAATTAATAATTTAGTGTCTTTGAAGTTTGAGGGTTTTGAATGAAAATAGGTTTTTCTCGAATCAAGTAATTTTGATATTTTTTTTTATTATTTAATGGAAAATCAAGATGTGTGTATTTGCTAGTTCGATATGCGGTCAGATGTGTTATTTGACATGAAAATTGGAGGTAATCCTAACATCACTCTATTTCAATCCAGATGATTTTTTATTTTTTTATATTTTCCTTATTAATTTGCTTGTGTTTATCATTGCTTGTGTTTATCATTGTTACTTACCTTCTATTGAAGCCAAAAAAAAAAAAGAAAAAAAAGAAGCCAAGGATGGTTGCTAATCCGACTAGGAAGAGTGGGAGTAACTAAGTTGGAAGTGGGAGGGGTTTATTGAAGGTCATTATCTTTTGTTGTGCTTTTTGTTGCTCTTTCGTCCCTTATGGTCACCTTGGAGGATTAAGCTCTCTCTCTCTCTCTCTCTCTCTCTCTACTTGGGTGATAAAAAAAAATAAATTAGACCATGTAATGCCAAAGGGATGGCAATGAGGGGAAGTAATGAAGGCGGCGGTGGTGGAGGTGGCAATGATGGGTTGACTAGGGATTTCTTACGTCTTAGAACAATCTCTCATAGGGGGTTTCCAAACATGGCTGGGCTTGATCATATGATAGTAGTTATGACTAATATGGTATTGGTTATGATATAAAATCATATAAGTTCATAACTAAATGTATGGTACATCTAAATGTACCATAGCATCACCCTCTCTGGTTACCTTCTGCTATAGTTTTTCTCTCCACCTATAATAGCTAACTGTCCAATATTTTTATCCTCAAATTCCCTTGATTCAAAATCCATGTCCGGAGCCTAAAAGGCTAGAAGATATTAATTTCTACAATGTTAGAGATGAGAGGATGATCACCCAGAGAAATTTCAGACCAATTGAAGGTTTGAGTCAGATTCTTCTCAAGGCAGAGGTAAAAAAGAAACCAAGATTCCATGTGACAAATATAGCATCAGCATGAGTGATCCAACAAGCATTTCAACGATTTCAAGAAAAGGAAAAAAAAAAAAAAAAACCCAAAGGATAGAGGAAATAAATATGACCCTGAATTCAAGTGCTTGCTTAGCAGATAATTTGGAAATTGAAGAATTATTGGTAACCAAACATGACCAAAATCCCCCAAAAATGAACTTAGATGGGCTGAACATTGGGCTGAGACTTGCAATGGGTACGGAGATTTGTGGAAGGATCTACAGTTTAAGCTATCCACAATTTATCCCGACTCCAAACACCAAATTATCAGCAACCTGATAATCCAAAAAGATGTGATATCCAATTTGTAGCAAACAAACCACGACAGAGATTTGAAAATTTTTCACTAAACTTTAGAGATGCAACTTGATACCTAGACTCAATGAGATGCGACACATACTTGCCCATATAGATTTTCATACTTACTTTGAGGAAGAAATAGTGATACAAATTCCCATCAAAATTAATTTCTTACTATAACCAGCCATGGCCATAGTTTAACCTTTCTCTCTACTTCCCATCATATAGTATCTCATTAAGTAGTAGGCCTCATGGTTACTGGATCAAGTACTTGGGCATCAAATTCTTTAAAAATTGGGCAATTGGTGAGTGGGAGAAACACTAATTCCAGCCAGAGAAATATTAAGTAACTAATAGCTTTAGCATTGCTGTTTTAGTATCAAAATACATAAATACATACCTACAAATGCATATGCACACGCATAGACATATAGGATTTAACTTCATCTTGAACTTAAGCAACTCAAGACACTGACAAGGCATAAAAATATGTCAGGTACACTGGGAAACCTAAGTGCTGTGACACTCAACAAAAGAGATTGGGCATTGATTATCAATAACATCTAAGTGTTTTAGAATTTCGAAGCAGTCAATCCTGTGAGTTATATTAGTAGCAATTATAACAAAATTAGGATATTAGAACCTACATCGCTTGTAAATTTGTATTTTGTTGGATTTATGATTGCATTTTTACTTTCATCAAGCTACTAATCTTCACTTCAGAGGTGCAAGGATTTTTGCCGCTATTATTGAGGATCTATTAGCAAAAGGAATGAAGAATGCTGCAAATGTATGTGTGGTTCATATCTATGTTGCATACTCTCTTTCTCCCTCTTCATCATCATTATCATTGTTCTTAATTACTCCTAAAACTCTGTTCGAACAGGCTATCATCTCAGGTGGTTCAGCTGGTGGTTTAACATCCATATTGCATTGTGATAGCTTCCGAGCTCTCCTACCCATCGGTACTAAAGTAAAATGCCTTTCGGACGCTGGCTATTTTATCAATACGTAAGCTCTTCTATACGACTTACAATCACAATCATATTTCTGAATTATGCAAGAATTGAAAATTTTTCATTTTATTCTGTAACTAAAAACACCATGGTACTATAAACAGGAAGGATGTTTCCGGAACACAACACATTGAAGCCTTCTACAACGACGTAGTCACCACACATGTACCATCTCTCAATCTCTCTCTCACATGATGTTTCCATTACAATTTTTGTGGTTTTCATTTTGCTGATGTGAGTTCAGATTCTAACTTTCATTTGACTCCGCTATTCAGGGATCAGCGAAAAATTTACCCATATCGTGCACTTCAAAAATGGGACCTGGTTTGGTAAGAGTTGTTTGTTATCTCAATCATATTGTTCCTTATTCCCTAATTTCTTGTCAATTGTACCAATACATCTCAACTATGTTGCAGTGTTTTTTTCCCCAAAATATGGCTCAGCAAATTCAATCACCACTTTTTCTAGTAAACGCAGCCTACGATTCATGGCAGGTTAGCTCATCCCTACAAATCAACAAAATACTTAAATTTACGCGATTGTTATATCATAGAAGTGTGAAACTAAGAATATTTGAATTTTTTTCCCAGCTTAACCTATTTTTGGTTGTTCTGTTTGATGAATCTATTCCTATGTTATTTCTCATAAGAACAGAGAATTTGTTTGGGAAACAAAATTTGAAAATATGAGTTGGATGTTTCAGCACATGTCATGCATATCCGACATATACTGTTTATTAATGTGAAATTTCTTATGTCCAGTTAGACTAGTTGTCGAAAGGCGGGTTCATTATCATTATTTTAACTATTTGTTTATGCTATGAAAGGTATAACAGAGGATGATTTGGGAATGTGATCAATGACATTGCTGATTCTAGATACAATCAAAGAGAGATAGAGAAATAGCCAATAATTGGATTACAAATTTTGAACTTTTTCAGAGGAAAAAGCCGATAAAATAAAAATTAATATCAGATATTCATTCTTCAGTTCTGAAATCAAAGTGGCACAACTATTGGATACAGATGTTAATTTTCATTGAGAACCAAACTTAATATCAAATATTCAATAAGGGTTAGGGTTTTCAAATCAAAAGCCCTAATGTAAATGAAGTTTAGAGTTAGAAACAAACCTGAGCTACAAAAAATATCTCTTGGAAATATTCGATTAGAATGGAAGAAACTCTAGTTCTTCACGTCAAGACAGTGAGAGGTTATGAAGAAAGATGTCTACACCGAGAGAATGGTGGCCCCGACGCCGACGGGGCTGGTGGTCTTCAGCAATGGCTGAAGCTTTGGCTATGGTGGAAGAGAGGAGGGAGGAGAAGAGAAGAGCAAGAGCACGAGCCAGAGAGAACTGGGTGATGCTATGGACTACTCTGACTGTTGGACTACTCTGATCTTTTGCTCTGTTTGGTAACCGGTTACACAAGTTGCCTGATTTGAGAGTCAAATTATTTAAATGTCTTAGTTATGACCTAGTTATGAAGTAATATGGTATAAGTAAATAATTGAATATAACTAAGTTATGACTTAATATGATAGTAGTTATGACTAATATGATATTGGTTATGATATAAAATCATATAAGTTCATAACTAAATGTATAACTAAATGTATGGTACATCTAAATGTACCATAGCATCACCCGTCAAGTGTTAACTTATGTATTAACTGTTGCTAGCCTTCTAGCCAGCCGAGAGAGAGAGAGAGAGAGAGGGAGAGGAAGGCGAAACACTTTGTAAAGTAGGAGGTCGACCCCCAGGTTGACCACCTGGTCAACCGGTCAAGGGCAAATTTTTTTTTCTCTTTTTTTTTTTACTTGTTGGGCATTTTTTTGGGACTTAAAATTTTTGATTAAATTAAATTATTTATTTATTTTATTTATTATATATATACATATACACACTTTACCACACCCCTTAACACACTTCTTAACATATCCATTGCACCACTACTCACTTTTTAAAATTAACAAACTTTTAACACACCTTAATACACATTTTTGAACCCCACTTCTTGTAATTTTTGTCATATAACACACTTTAACATACATTTTTAACTATCCCATTGTGAATGCTCTTAGAGAGCTCAAAATCAAGATTATCCCTCTCTATGAAATGGACAAGTTTTCAATATTTTTACAGCAAGATCCGAATAAATTACATTTTTCTGGTGAAATACATTCCATGATTGCTACAATGCTATTACTTGGAATATTAGTCTCGCTCTGCATGTTGTTTATCATTAAATACTGTTATATTTATTGTTATTGTCTTGATATATCAAAAGTTGTAGTTTGAGAGAGGAAGCTTTGCTTGTTACAAAGCTTAAACTTTTTTTTTTTTTTTTTTTGTTCTTCATCTTACAATTCAAACAGAGTGTTAACCTTTTAATGAGGTGCAATTGTTATGACTAGCTATTAATTTTTTTGCTAAAGCTACTCAATCAACTTCTATTAAAGAAGAAAAATAGCAAGTGAAGTTTATATAGATATATCAAATATATATAGTACTATCTTAAATAAGGGTTTTTCTTGTAATGCTTTCACGAAGAGGAGAAATTTTTGTGTAGAATACGAAGTTTTTATACTTTATGTGGTACCTTTCACCAATTCCAACTCAACACGTGCCCTTCATGCCAGCTAAAGCTTGAGATTGGCCACGTTATGCATCAAGTCATAAAGTAACGGAGATTTAATTGCCGTTTCTATTCTCTCTCTCTCTCTATACAAACCCAGCAACATTTTCTTTTTCATTTCATCAAAAATCACTTTTTCTCCCCCCTCCCCTTTCTTCTTGTTAGATATCTATCTACAAAATAAAATTTGAGTTCAAGTGCAATTATAAATTTAAATCACTCGCCATTATACATTTTTAATTCCTTTAATATTTAAATCATCCCTTCATGAGTGAAAAAGATTGTTGCAACTACAACTGTAGGTGTTGATTTCTGACCACACTGCCAAACAGGTACTCAGTTGGAGAACACCGGTTGGAGAATGGATTGCACTTGAACAACCTGTCACAGAAAGATAAGACTCCGGCGGTGGTTCGTCTACCCGAGGGCATTCCAACGATCAAGTCAGTACTTAATTATCTCTCAAAGACAGCAAACAATGCTTAACTTACTAGCCAGAATACAAAAAGTATACCTTAAACTCATGAGGATGCTTTACTTTTATAGCCAGCACCAACCTAATCCCTGTAGAAGCCTAGCTTGACCTGGACTTAGGCTCAATGCCTATCCTAGACTCTCAGCTAGATAAGGATAAACTCCTTAAGAGTCTTATTTTTATCCAGACTGAGGTCCTTCCCCATTCTAGGACTCCTGTCCCTTATTTGTTCATCTTGGATTCCAATATCTCTGCAGATAACATCGGCCTAGCCGAGATCACCTCGTCGCCATGACCAAGTCACGTGGTACCTCGGCTGACACTTCTGTGTCACCTTGGCCACGTGTTTTCATTCACAAAATATGTCCCCACAACTGCCCCCTAGGTTTTATTACCTCGGCATCCTGAGGTGATGGAACCTACATCGTTTGTTCACATAGCACGTCGGCTGAAACTTACTCTATCCTTCATTACCGAGGTCATCACACGTCGGCAACATATGACCAAGACTGCAATCTGCTTTACCAATTCCTAAGAACCAAGAACCAAAATTTTCAAGTTCTTTAATTGAGATTGTCCCTCTAGTCGAGGTTCTTGTTACATTAAATCAAGAACTCCAAGAGTTCTATCTGAGCATGAACTATCACGCACGGTTTCTCAACCGTTTTCGCCACACGTCTTTTTCTCATTGATCCGTACCTGACACGCGCCATCAGGTCGCGTAGCTTCTGCGCGCGCCGCCTAATAGGCATGTCGTCCAAGGCACATTCATTGTGATTTTTTCCACCTTTTCGTGTTTTAACAAAAACACTTCCCTCTTTTCGTCTTTTCACTTCACATTTTTTTATTTCTCTCAAGCTTTCTCTCTCTCTAAATAAGAAACCTCCATTATTGTTTTCTCAAAGCTTTCTACAACTATTTCTGTTCTTCCCCTCCGGCGAGGCATTCACTGTTCAGCTCCACGCACCACCATCATCTAACTTCGGTTTATCTTACATCGGCGTTATTTTCTTTGGTAAGTCATTGTTTCCCTTCTTTTTAGTTTTTCGTTTTACTTTAAACTTTGTTACGCTTGTATGTTGCCATTGTAAATCCATTCATGTTTTCGAATCTTCATCTGCGTTTTAAAGTTCATCATGTTTGTTTGCAATTTTGCTTCTATCCAATCTCTTTCTGGGTATGTGTATACACATACTACTCACACACTTGTTATTTTGCCACTGTACTTGGCTTTGTACATCTGCACACACTTTGTACAATGTTCTTGAATTTCTATTGGTTTTCTTGAGTTTGAATCATTGTTTTTTTCTATTTTCTTGCTTTATTTCCAGATTCTTGCCTTTGATTGCGTAGATTTAGATTTGGTTTTTGATCTTAGAACTCTGTTCCTTAGGAAAACCGAACCAAAAACTCTTTTAGATTTTTAGAAGCCTTTACTCCAGTGCTCTCTAGGATTCAGCCGAGGTCCTTTAAACCTACACACCATTTTCTTCTGAAATCCTGCACCTTTCTCTTTTAGTCGACGTCATGGGTATGTTCAGGTAGAGGGTAGACACCTCGGTCAAACTAGAGTACTTTAGGATAGAGTTCTCCATCCCAGCCGATGTTCACCTTAGGCTGGCAGGAAAGGAGGACTCCATCATGCCTGATGGGCACTCTATACCTTTCCCCGTAATGGCATTCATAGAGTGTGGACTCAAGTTCTTTCTCAACATCCTTTTCCGCCAAGTCCTTCATTATTACAAATTTAACCCAATGCAGCTGGCCATCAACTCTTACAGAGTCATTAACGGTATAATTGCCCTAGCTAGCCGAGAGAACGCCCGACATCCAGTACTGTTATACCATGTGTGGCTTGAAATCTGAAAAAGGCTACATCTATTACCTCAAGCCGAGATCCACTGAGTACAAACTCATAGCCGACCTCCTAGACTCCAACAAAGGTGCCGGAGATGATTATTTCATCGTCTCGGGCAACTAGGAGTTCTCACCTGATGACGACCTCCACCTCCATCTTTTGAGCCGAACAGTATTCAAAGAGGGTAATGGTAAGAACCAAGTGTCACTTTGTATGTTCTTAAGTCTTTTATTACTTTATTCTTTTATAAGTTATAATGTCTATTTTTTTACTTGTACTTCTTCCTCAGCCACCAAAAGACTTCTGCAAAATCTTCTACCTCAGCAAGGACTTCAAGAAGCTGCTGAGCTTGCCGGTTGACCAGTGGAAAGCCCCTTTGCTGCTCAATTGCATTCTGACCTACAAATCGGTGCTACCCAACGTCCCCAAGAAAAGCAAGTCTCCATCCTCAGCAACAACTCCCCCTAACACTTCATCACCACGGCCTGACCAAGCCTCAACCTCTGATCCAGCGGAGCAGCCATCAACATCCGCTCCCCAACCAATTCCTCCGATCCGGTATAGCAGCACGCAGAGCTCTACTCCTTGCTTCTCTGTAGAACTTCGTGGCAGCGCCAATCCTCTGAGGGTCGGCTTACGATCCGACAAACCCACCAACTGCACTGCCAGCAATCCGCTTCGGGACCAAGGTTACTGTTGCCGCCACCGCCAATGAGATAGGGTGCTAGCTAGCAATTGTTGAAGACCTCCTCGCCAACATCCCCGGGTGGTGGCAGTTTAATCCTCATCTTCTCCTTCCCAACCAACCCCAAAGCCAAAACAAATGAAGAAGGCAAAGGCAAAGGCCACAGTGACTTAGATCGATTCTGAGGACACTGTGTGTGATACCCCTGTTTCGTAAAATGCTAATTGGTCCTTAATTTGAGTATGATTATGTGTTTAGCATGATTTTATGTGCCATTATGTGAATATATGCGATTTTGAAATTCTATCCGTTCACCGTAGGAATATCTGTTTGAATAATCTGCTTTGGAAATAAAATTGGAGGCCTTATCGGCCACAGAACCCGAAATTGATTACGCCATTGTGATTGGCATAATTTTTAGAGTCTACGGTGAAATTTAATTAGAAATTGATTCTGGTCAGATTAAACTGATTAAAATAATGAGTTGAGTGTCCAATTATTTTATGTTGAAATAATGTGTGAGTGGGGCTATTATAAGCTTTATTAAAACCCATTTCCTTCCCCTTTACATTGATTTTGGCTGATCAACTCTAAGAGAAATAGAGGAGGGTCGGCTACTAGAGAGAGGGGAGAAAAATCTAAGTTTTGCTCTTGATCCTTGCATGCATTGAAGATAACACAAGAATTGCCATAGATTGTGAAGATTAAGCTCCTTGGTGAGTAATTCATGCATTTTTAGTCATTATCTTGTGAATTCAAGTTTAATAGATGGCCAAGAGCATGAATTAGTTTGAATGTAAGGGGATTGAGTTGTATATGTTGGATTTCAAGCTAATAGAAGCATGCATGTAAAGAATTGTTATATATTTCCATGTTTGAGCTTAATTTGTGTAATCTATGTTGAAGTTTGAATGAAATCCATGTGTATGACCATTTCTTCACCAAATAAGTTGTGAATAATGTGTATTTCTTACATGCAAGAGTAGATCATGAAGGAGTGAGCTTTGCATGTTGGAATTTGATATGTTGGTAATGAATTTGGGCTAATTTGAGACATGCATGTAAATAATATAAGGAATTGAGCTCCTTAACCAAGTGTTTTGGTGTTAGTACCTTGTTAGTATGATTGCATGTGAACTTTGAGCCTTAGAATGCATGAAAAATTGGCTGGAAAATCGAATTGGAGCTCAAGAACTTAATCTGAAAAACCCAGATTTTTGACGTCGTCCTCGGCGGAAGTCGCCGGCAGAAAATCGTGCTCCCAACATTTCTGACAGACATGGTGCCCTTCGGCGAGGAAGTTGATCTTTCGGCGGGAGCTATGTAGCGAAGTCTTCGGCGGTAGAGTTCACGCCGGCGGAATTGAGGGCAACGATTTTTGCAGACCTAAGGGTCCGCTCGGCGGAAGTCCACGCCGGGGACCTGCTTTTCTTTGAAATTACATTAATGCATTACGTATTATTTTTCCGTTCTCTTTCACTTCTAAACACTCTTAGGCATGCATTGAGCATTGTGATTGAATTAAAGAGATAAGAATAAAGCCTAAAGATGAATATGTGAATTAAAGAACGGATTGAACTAATTGTGACCCATATGTGTTATGTGATATGTAGGGTCAAGCTCTAGGGCAAATCCACATGCCGACCACTGTGAGTAATATTTGACATATGTTGTTGTCCAATTGCTACTTCTATGTAAGTATGTAAAGTTCATTAAATTGAATGGTGGACACAGTTTGATATGAAAGTCTGAAAGGCCTATGTGCCAGTTTGATATAAAAGTTTGAAAGGCCTATGCGCCAGATTGACATGAATGATTGGGCCGAAGGCCGATTGATAAATGATTGGGCCAAAGGCCGATTGACATGAATGATTGGGCCGAAGGCCGATTGATAAATGATTGGGCCGAAGGCCGATTGATATAAATGTGGGCCGAAGGCCGATTGGTAAATGATTAGGCCAAAGGCCGATGGAAATGAATAATTGGGCCGAAGGCCGATGGAAATGAATAATTGGGCCAAAGGCCGATGGAAATGAACGATTGGGCCGAAGGCCGATGGAAATGAACGATTGGGCCAAAGGCCGATGGAAATGAATGAGTGGGCCAGAGGCCGTTTTGACATAAATGAAAGATAAAGAGGCCAAAAGGCCAGTATATTTAGAACCACAGTCACTTGACCTACATTGTGTATATATATGTTAATTAGAAATATGAATTGGGCCCAAGGCCGTTCGGATTATGTTGTTCTACATATTGTTGTATCTTTTTATTTGGTATTATTCACTGGGCTTTCGCTCACACTCATTCATGTGTTTGTAGGTGAGCCAAGGGAAACTCAAACCCAGCCTCAGTGAAGTCTGTGTGGAACAACAAAGGTTTTGGAGAGTCAGCCCTTGCGTCTCACGCACGAGACCCACCTTCGCCTTTTGTCGTTGTTTCTGTTCTGTTATGTTGGCGAAGTTTTAAGTACGTCTGTGTATAGTTTTGTTAGCTGACTTAGATTCGAATGATCCTGTCTGTACAGAATTTTATGTCATTGTACTTTTTGTCGTGAGTTATTAACATATGTATGTAATGATGTGCATATAAGCACGGCTCTATGGACAAAGTTTCAAATTGCTTCCGTTTGGCCCCCATGAACTCTGTTAAAATACGTTTGGTTTGGTTACAGGCCGTAGGTAATCTCACGATTACTGGCCGGTTATGTCCTTAACCCACGGGGGCGGGTTCGGGTCATGACACTGTGCCCATCTCGAAGCTAGCTGAGGTTGAGAAGAGCGCCCCTTCCGCCGAAAAACGTCTAGCCGAGGACCTGGCATCGGGGGGCCCACCGGGAAAAAAGCTGAGGTCCGACCACCAAGAAGGCAACAGCTACTCCCAAAGCATGGTCTGGGCACCCGAGATCATGCTCGACGACAGACCTCTTACTGTCGGCGATAGTGCTGCGAACCTTGAGGTCGGCGCGGCCCTGTCCACGGCAGTTCTTCTGCCCGAAGGCATGAACCGCATGGCTGAGTTCCATGAGTATGAAAATTTTGCTCTTATGATGCAACACTTAGTTTTGGTAATCTTTTACTACTCATCTTTTCATAGTTCTTTCTATACTTAGACAAAATCTTACTAATCTGTTTTGCTCATTGCAGGCTATTCAGCATGCCCATTTGTATGCTATAAAAACTGAGATGATGAGGAAGGAGTTGGCCACGAAGACCAAGAAAGTAGCCAAATTCCTCTCTTCACTCAATAAAGCTAAGGCCAACAATTGCGCTCTAATGGACCAGGCCAAGGATGCTAAAACTGCTCAAAGTCTGGCCGAGAAAAAGACCAAGACGGCAATAGACGAAGCCGAGGTAGCAAGGGCCGACCTTGAAGCTGTCAATGCCAAAATGGCAGACATGGAGGCCAAGCTTCAGGAGGCTCTTGTAAATAAAGAGGCCGAGGTAAAGGCGGCCGACGAAAAAGCCTTTGAAAAGGGGCAGGTCGCCGTTCGTGACCAATACAAGCAACAAGTCAACTTGGCTTGTAATTGAGGTTACTACCTCAGTTGGACGGCGACCCTCAACAAGTTGACTGATCCCATAGACTCTGATCTTCGGGATATCAGTCAGCTTGAAGTGCCTTTTCCACTAGAGCCCAAAGACTCCGACGACGAAACTGAAGATGATGAGGCCGATGATGATGAGGTCGACGAAGAGGAAGGGGAGGCTGCCACTGATCCCAAGTCTCCTACCCTCAACGAGAAAATAGACTTAACTCAGGATAAGGAGGATGACTTGGTTTCCAAGGGCGTCTCTCCCAATCCAGCTGCTTCTGAGGCCAAGATCCAGTGCACCGAGAAAAGTCTGGACCAGACTCTGTTGGAGATTGACGCCAAGATAGCGGCCGACAAGAGTGCAACATCACCAGCCGGTCAAGCCAATCCTAGCACTTAGAATACTTCTTCTTTTCCTTGTATTTTTCCTTTGTTTGTATTTTTGTTTTGCTTGAACAATGTTTTAGTTTCACATTTTGCTGACGTGCCGCTCTTTGTAATCCGAACAGGTAATCTTTTGTGAATGCAAGTTTTATATTTTTTTCCAAGTGTTGAATGCATGCCCTCTTTTTTTCTATGTATGTTTACCATTCCATACTTCGAATAATTTTGCATATCTTCAAAGTATACCTTTATCCGTATAACCTCTTCAGAGTACAATACCTCGGACATAACCTCTTAATTGTTTATCTCGGCCTTGGCTTAACACTTGAAAACATAAAAAATATTTTCACAATTGTTGTTTTAAACTTGCCACTTCACTCTTGCTTATCAAGACTTATGTCTTCTATACTCCCCAAGTACTTCTTGCAATATTACCTCAGCTTACCTTTAACTTGTAAATTTTTCTGAAAATTTCAACAAGTGTTAAGCCAACTTTAGCTTGTAAATTTTTTTTATAAAATTCCATCTCCTAAGCACTTTGAACTTTATTCATTATTCTCCAGCTCTCTACTCCCTAATGTAAACTTAAGTTTCACTTATGTTCACATTAAGCATATGCCTATGATCGTGTTGCCAAAGTTAGATTCAAACAATGACTAGCCGAGGTTCTCAACCTTGGTTTCTCTGTTAATCTTACTGAAAGGCACTTAGTTCCAATTTGAGTTTGATTCCGCTGACATGGCAAATCTAGTTTAATCCAACTTAGTTCGACTCCATTATATGGAAGTATAATTTCAACTCTGCCATATAATGAGTCTAAGTTATTCGTCATGTTTTACTTAGAAACATCGCAAACTTAGTTCGACTCTATTATATGCAAGTATAATTTAACTCTGTCATATAATAATTCTAAGTTATTCATCACGTTTCACTTAGAAACATCACCAACTTAGTTCAACTCTATTATATGCAAGTATAATTCAACTCTGTCATATAATAAGTCTAAGTTATTCGTCATGTTCACTTAGAAACATCGTAAACTTAGTTCAACTCTATTATATGCAAGTATAATTCAACTCTGTCATATAATAAGTCTAAGTTATTCGTCATGTTTCACTTAAAAACATTGCTAAAGGACTAGTTAGTCATATTACACAAATTTAAAATTAAAAATCAGGCTAAAATTTTATTATTATTTCGGCTAATAACAAGAAACTTTAAAAAACAAAAAATCTAATGATAGAAAAACTTCAAGTTGCAAGTATTCCAGGGTCTTAGAAATTCTTTGCCAACACTGTCCTCAAGCCGATATGCACCATTACCGGCAACCGAGATAATTCTATAAGGTCCCTTTCAATTTGGGCCAAGCTTGCCCTCTCTGAGATCTTTTTTGTTGCCGACCACTTTCCTTAGTACAGAGTCCCCAACTTTGAATTCTCTTGGGTTAACCTTTTTGTTGTAAGTCCTAGCAAGTTGTTGCTGGTATGCCCCTAGCCGAATTACTGCTCTTTCCTTTCTTTCTTCTAACAGGTCCAGATCTCGAGCCAAGAATGTCTCATTAGTCCCATTCTCTACTTCTTGGGTTTTGATCCTTGGGATGCCGACTTCTAATGGGATAACTGCCTCTGTGCCATAAGCCATGGCAAATGGGGATTCACTAGTTGATCTTCTCGGCGTAGTCCGATATGCCCAGAGTACATTAGGCAATTCATCTACCCACTTTCTTTTTGCTATTTCCAGCTTCTTCTTGATCCCATCTAGAATCGTTTTATTGGATGCTTCTGCTTGACCATTGCTTTGAGGGAAGCTTGGAATGGAGTAGTAGTTCTTGATTTTGTACTTTGCACAGAAGCTCTTGATTAACGTACTGTCAAACTGTGTACCATTGTCTGCTATTATTGCCCTTGGGATCCCAAACCTGGTGATGATGTTCTTCTATATGAAGTTCTTTACATCAATGTCCCGAATCTTTGCAAGGGGTTCTGCTTCTACCCACTTTGTGAAATAATCAGTTGCTACCAGTAGGAACTTCCTTTGTCCAGTCGCTTGAGGCAGTTGTCCAACAAGATCCATGCCCCACTGGGCAAATGGCCAAGGGCTTGACACTGGGTTTAAATCTGCCGCTGGTTGATGTATTAAAGGTGCAAACCTCTGACACTTCTCACACTTTTTGACATAAGCTTCAGCATCTTTTTGCATATAGGGCCACCAGTACCCTTGAGTAATGGCCCTATGAGCAAGTGACTTGCTCCCAGCGTGGCTTCCGCATACTCCTTCGTGTATTTCATACATGAAGTCTTCAACTTGTGAAGGATGCACACACCTCAAAAGGGGGCTAGTAAAAGACCTTCTGTAGAGATGTCCTTTTGCTGTCAGACTGAACCTTGTCGACTTTAGTCTGGTCTTGTGTGCTTCTCTGTGATCATCTGGAAACATTCTATTTCTAAGGAATACTACTATTGCATCCATCCAACTTGGTCCTATCTCCACACACATTGCTTCATACTCTGTGTTCAGTGGTTCCACACTTGGGCCTGACAAATAGTTAACCATTATTGTCCTTGTCTCCCCTGATTTCATTGCACTAGCCAAGTTAGCCAAGCAATCGGCATGGCTGTTGTCATCTCAGCTAACTTGTTATAGTCGGCAATCCTGAAATAAGGTTACCAGTCTAACAACCTCTTTTACATAGGCTATCATTCTTTTATCTCGGGCTGCGTATTCGCCTATTGCCTGGTTGACGATAAACTGGGAGTCACAGATGACCACCACTTCGTCAGCTTACATTGTTGTTGCCAACTTCAATCCTGCGATCAATGCTTCATATTCTACTTCGTTGTTTGAGGCCTTAAACCCCAAACGAATAGATTGTTCCAACATCGGCCTATCTGGCAATACTGGAAATACTAGCACTACTCCTGCCCCCACTCCCTAGCAATTTGAACTCCCATCAACAAATAGGCGGAAGGAGTCACCAATGTAAATGTCGTAGGGCTTGGGTTTTTCTTCTTTCTTTTGCTCTGCTATGGGGGTTTTTTATCCCCAGCTGGGTTTCTTCTTGTTCACCTAGACACCCTAAACCACGACTCTCCGGAGCATGATGTGATATGGCGCCAGGTGCGAACTCGGCCATGAAGTCGGCCAGAACCTGGCCTTTGATTGTTGTTCTGGGTCTGAACTCTAAATCATATTGGCCCAATACCACTGCCCACCTAGCCACCTTGCCTGTCAGATCTCCTTGCTGTAGTAGAGACTTCAAGGGGCGTTCAGTCAATACCACAATCTTGTGAGCTTGGAAATAGTGATTCAACTTCTTGGAGGCCATTAACAAGGCCAGTGTCAATTTCTCCAGGGGTAAATACCTGGTCTCTGCGCCTGCTAGGGTTTTACTCACATAATAAACTGCCCTCTATTCTCTCTTCTCTTCTCTGATTATCACTGCACTCACTGCATACTCTAAAACCGCCAAGTATAAGAACAGCTCCTCTCAAGGTACTGGATTTGAGAGAACTGGAGCTGTGGTCAGGTATTTTTTTAAGTCGGTTAAGGCGACTTCGCATTCTTCTGTCCACAAAAAATCTATGGCCTTTTTCACTAAACTAAAAAAAGGTTTGCATTTGTCAGAACTTCTGCTTATGAACCTATTCAGGGTTGCAGCCCTTCTAGTCAACATCTGCACTTGTTTTGCCGATGTTGGGCTCTTTAAGTCCAGGACAGCCTTGATTTGATCTGGGCTTGCCTCAATACCCCTTCTGATAACCAAGTATCCTAAGAACTTATCAGATCCAACTCCAAACGTGCATTTCGAAGCATTGAGTCAGAGCCGATATGTTCTAAGGATGTCGAAAACTGCCTTTAAGTCGGTCAGATGATCCTCAGGTTCTTTGGTCTTCACAACCATGTCATCAATGTATACTTCGACTATTTTTCCAATTAGATGTATGAACATCTTGGTTACCAATCTCTAGTAGGTTGTTCCTGCAATTTTCAACCCGAAGGGCATCACTTTATAGCAATACAGCCATTTTGGGGTGATAAATACAGGCTTGTCTTCATTAAGGGGGTACATTACTATCTGATGGTACCCCCTGTATGCGTCCAGGAAACTCATCATTCCATGCCCTGAAGTGGCATCTACTAATTGATCGATTTTGGGGAGCAGGAAACTGTCTTTGGGACAAGTCTTATTCAGGCTAGTGAAGTCCACGCAAACCCTCCACTTCCCATTTTTCTTCTTTACAACAACTGTGTTTGATAACCAAGTTGAGTAGTTTACTTCTCAAATGGCTCTGGCCTCCAGCAATTTATCCACCTCCTCTTCTACTGCCTTAACATGCATCAAGGTCGGCTTTCTAGCTTGTTAGATGACAGGTTTAGCCGACCTGTCTACATTCAGTCTATGGCAAGTGACCTCGGAGTCAATGCTAGGCATCTCGTATGGCATCCAGGCAAACACCTCAATGTTTGCTCGTAAGAAGGCTTCTAACTCCCTTTCCTCCTCCTTGGCCAATCCTGAGTTGAGTAAGAAGAAACGCTCTTCGTTCCCTTGCTGGACTAGGATCTTCTTCAGGGCTTCCTCACTCTTCTCGGCTGGTTTTTTGTTGACGTCATCCAGGACCTCCATGTCCTCGTCCTCAATCTCTACTGTTTTTGCTTCTTGTATGTTGCAGGTGGATTTTATTGCTGCTATGGAGTAATTCTATGCCTGCACTTGATCCCCTCCGACCTCCTCAATTTCATGCTCTGTTGGAAACTGCAACAGCTGGTGTAGTGTTGAAGAAACAACCCTTATTGCATGCAGCCATAGCTTTCCTAGGATAACATTGTAAGGGGAGGGGGTGTCAATTATTGTGAACGTTGTGCCTAACTTCTTGGTGCCTACCTGCACCTCCAAACTTATTGCTCCCAAGGGCCACGTCGGCGTTCCATTGAACCCGACCATTGGACTGTTGGTGTCACGACCCAAACCCGCCCCTATGGGTTTAGTACCGTAACCGGGCAGTAATTCGTGATTACCGAAGGCCTGCTTAACAGTAAAGATAGTAATACAAAGTACAGGGGCTGGTGGAAGCCAAAACAGTAATAAAAGATGTCCAATGAGCTGTGACAGTCTGTATGCAAAAAGACTTTTCTATAACATATTTACATTCATAAGCAAAACATATATACACCATATGTACAACATTCAGGTTAGGGACCAAATCCCTAATTAGCACAGTACAGTACAAGTCTTTTACAGTATTATAGTTCAGAAGCAAAAGGGTGAACTGAGACACCCCAAAAAGCTGTGGCTTGGACTGACATGGAACCTCGAAGTGAGGCGCGATGGTTGGGTTGACAAAAAGGGAGCTAACCCAATGCTCTTAACTCTGATCTGGTGCCTGGACACCTACATATAAATATAAACAGTGAGCTAAAACCCAGTGAATAACAAATGCGTAAAGGGGTTAAGAATGAATATCCTTTTAGTCATTAAGTAGTCATATCAGTCATTTAGAAACCGTAGCAGTTATATGTGGTACATCCCATAGCAAACAGTACAATAGGTCTTAACAGACCAAACAGTCAGTTGATGGCCATCATAACAGTAAACAGTAGTGGTTCCAAACATGGGAACCGACAGAGATCTCTGTGACGATGGCGAGAATAATGCGATAACGATGAAATTGCTATGGATATCACGAATACAGTTTACAAATAGGACAAACATTCATTCATTAAACAGTGACGTTTCAGTAAATAGAACAGTTGATCATTTAGAAAATATTCATAATTGAACATATCTTTACAACATTGTTACTCACTGAGCATTGGGCTATAAGCAGCTAATGAGCATCCTCGGATGCCAACCCTACACAGTTACAGAACGAACACACACTAAGTTACACACTTGGGAATAGAGCTGAGCAAGGAATCCGTGAAATCTATAATCCGATCCAGTCCAGTGCAATCCGATAGGTTTGGATTGGTTCTTTGAATCCGTGGTTCGGTTCCGGATTGAAGAATTAAAAATCTGTAGTCCACGGATTGGTTCCAGATTGAACCCCACGATTCTGAATTGGAACTGATCTGAACCGTATACAAATAGTCTATATTTTTGTTATACATCCTCCCCCATAGTATCTTCTTTTATTCCATATAAAACATAAACTCAAACCTAAACCCGCATAATATCTTCTTTTATTACTTTTGTTTGTTAGTTTTTAATTTTAATTTGTAATGTTCTAAATACTTATGGTGAAACCAATTTTCTTATGGTTGTTTAAATTCTAGAACAGTATGTCGCTATTATAGAAAGACATGTTGCTATTGTGGAACTAATATAGCGCTATGTTTATGTTTTTATGAAATTAAAGTGTTATATATATATATATTTTGTTATTTAATTATGTGAATCTGTGGTCCTAAACCGATCCAATCCGTATTTAAATAGATTGGTTCCATGATTTAAACGAATTGGATTGGTTCCAATTTTTCAGGAACCGTAAATAACGGATTGGTCCTAATTTTACCCCAATCCGGTCTAATCTGGACCATGCTCACCCCTACTTGGGAATCAACAACTTAGTCCCTATCTTGACTCGGTGTGGTTCTACATCAATAGCCTCATTAAGATGCCTTAAACTAGGCCTAGGAATGCCTAGGATGAAATGAGGATGCAAAGATATACTTTAAAACACTTTTCAAAATTTTCAGAAAATAGGGGTCTCGCTCGAGCGTGGCTTTCTACGCTCGAGCGGACATGCAGACAAAGGATCTCCGCTCGAGCGTGACTTCCTTCGCTCGAGCGAACTGTAAACTCAAGCAAAAGTATTGGATGCATGCAATTCATGCTTGATGGGCGCTCGACCTCCGCTCGAGCGTAAGACACAAGTCTTCGCTCGAGCATGCATTCCCTCACTCGAGTGGACTGTAAACACATGAAAAGTACTGGATACACGCATTTCACGCTCGAGCGTTACTTTCCCTGCTCGAATGGGATGCATGTACTCAGAGTGTACGCTCGAGCGTGAAGTATTACGCTCGAGCGTGGGTCCAAAATCTGGAATTTCCAGATTGAACCTCCAAGCTCAAATTCAAAATTTAAAGCATCAAATTCGATTCTTTTGGGCCAATTTTCTGAAAAACACTTTAAAACTCATAATATGACATGTTTCAAAGATCAATTTGCAAAATTAAAGCCCAAAGGTAGTTCAATTAAACACAAATCCAAACAAAACTTCATGAACATAATGTATATGTAACATACAAGTGTTCAATTGAAACCAAAGCTTCAAATACTTGGTCAAATGAGTCAGTTCACTCAAAAACATAATGAATTCATGGACCATAGCTAGAATATAGATATGCATGTGAGGATTTCCATGAAATTAACCTCAAAACTCAACAATGTGTACATGCATGCATGATTTAGCTACTCAAAACAACTCTTTAAACCAATTCTTGACTTAGATCACTAATGACTCATGAACCATGAAAGAACCAACTTGAATTCATAAACTAAAGGATAAATATTCTACCTTAGGTCCTCAATTTCAAGTCTAGAAGCTCAAATATACAATTCTCTTTCAAATCTTCTAAGTTTCAAGCCAAACTAGATGAACTCAAGCTCTTTCTCTCACTCTCCTCTCTCAAACAGTTTGTTTAAGGAAAATGGCTGAAGAAAGATGCCTCAAATGTATAAATTAAGTCCCAAACAAGTTTTGTAGGAAATGGCCACTCAATGGCAAAATTGTAATAAACTCCAACTAATGTAACTTAGCTTATTTAATCTAATTTAATCATTCCAAATCAAATTTAAATTAAACATACCATAAAATCACATAAATTCTAATTAGCATGAAATATCAAGCAATTTTGGATTCGGCCGCCGATAAGGCCATCAAGTTACAGTTCGAAACTTAAAATATGAATAGATAAATCAATGGCAAATAGATAGAAACGCACTAAAACAACATACACACAATCAGTTCAGAATTTCAGTCTAACCAGTTACTTATCATGTTCAGTCATAGTTTAACAGTAATCAGTGGCGAGGGTTGTCACAGTTGGATTGCTCCAAATCATCTTGGTGAAGGCCAAGCTCCTTGTAACATCTAACATACATAATGTCCCAAGAGCTGCCTTGGTCAGCTAGAATGTGCTTTACCTGGCACTCTCTAACCTTAAAGGATATTACCAGAGCATCGTTGTGTGGATGCTGCACCATGTCTAGGTCAAAAGATAAGGACACCATTGGTCCTCGGCAAATGCGCCCTAGGCCTTTTTTGCCGGACCTGATACACATGTTGTAAGTGTTTCACCTTCTGAGTTTCCCCACGTATCTCGTTCTCATTGACCTTTGAGTGAATTACATTGATCAATTGAGGTCTGTCTACTGGCTGTTGTGGTTGTGGTGGTGGTGGTGGTGGTAGTGCTGCTGCCGATGCCTGGGGCAGCCTTGCTTGTTCTTCCCTTGTTCTGGCCTCGTCTACCAGGTCCCTTAAGTGACCTTGTCTTACCAGATCTTCCAGATGGGCCTTTAGGGCTTTGCACCCTTGAGTCAGATGCCCATCCTCATTGTGGTAGGTACAGTGCTTCCCCAGGCTTCTTCTCATAAATTCGCTAGGAATCTTCTCTAGTGCTCTATAGTAAGGCTGATTCCTGATTCTTTCTAGAACTTTGTAAACTAGGATCCGGAATACTGTGGTGACTGCCTGTGCAGCCCTCAATCCTGTTTCTTGTCTATTAAAGTTTGTATTACATCGGCCTCGCTTCGGCGAGCCGTTCCTCTTCTCTTGCTTTGATGCCTTTGTTCCCAGCGTGTCTTCCTTCACTCTCGCATATTTCTCGATTCTGGCCATGAGTTCCTCCATACTTTTTGGCAGTGTCATTGCTAGTGATTTTTTAAGCAGACAGTCATCGTTTAGGCCATTCTTAAAAGACACAACCACCACCTCTTACTTGCATCCTGGTATTCGGTTAAACACCTTATAATACCTCTTGGCATAAGCCCTGAGGCTTTCATCCTCGCCAATTCTCAAAGCCATCAAGGAGTCTACCCTTAACGGCTGCAGTTTATTTGTAACAAACCTGGCCACAAACATCTCGGGCAGGCCTTCCCAACTTTTCACATTTCCTTTCGGCAACTTGTGAAACCAATCTGCTGCAATTTCCCCAAAGGATAAGGGGAACACCTTGCAGAGTAACGGCTCGTTCCCGGTGTACAGAGCCGTTGAGTTTAAGTATAAGCCGACATGCAAGTTGGGATCAGACTTACCGTCGTATATCTGGAATCTCAGCATGTGGAACCTCGTCGGGGCCTCAAACTTGTCCAATTTTACCGAAAAACGGCGTTCTCAGCTTGACCGGAGAAATTACCTCGGCATCTTGTCGCTTCCTTTGGAGGTAATCCCTCAAATCCTCTTTGGTCCGTCCAGGAGCTCGGCTGTTAATGGATTTCAGCCTTTTTGGTGTGCTACTTCTGGTGTCGTTATGAGTCCTTTTGGACCTCCCTCCATTAGTCGTGTCGAAACAAAACTCATTCCCTTGAACATGTCGATGTTCTTTGGTGTATGCTTTTTTGGCCTGGTGTGTCATCTGAGACTCTCCTTTTATCGATTCTCCTTGCCCGACCACCCGTGAAGGCCGATGCAAATGCTCCCTTTCCCTATCATGCTGAAGGATTGCGAGGATTACTTTTTGCCTTCTTTTCTGGGCATCATTCTTGGCCGCTGGAATCATCTTGTCCTCCAATGGGAATGGTGGCTGCATGACGTTGTTCTGCATTATAAAATTGACAACCGATTGTGGGTTTGCCAATTTGTTTGCCATTCCCTTCAGCTCGCTGTCCCTCCTCAGGCATCTATCTTTCTATACCTGGAGGTCGCTTTCGTTGTAATACCCCCCCCCCCGACATGCTTTCTTTGGTACGTCTCCCTCTAGGCCGACGTCTTTCTCTCCGGGATTCTTATCCCAAGGTTCTTCGTTGCAGTTGTCCTCTTTTACGTCAGGTTTGGCATTTTTAGCACTCCCACTTGGGATGTCAACCCCAGTTCTTTCTTTTTGTTTGTCATTGGCCATCTATTCTTCTTATGTTTCCCACAGACAGCGCCAAATTGTGAGTGTTGATTTCTGACCACACTGCCAAACGGATACTCAGCTGGAGAACATTAGCAGAATGGATTGTGCCCAAACAACCTGTCACAGAAAGATAAGACTCCGACGGTGGTTTGTCCACCCGGGACACTTCGACGATCAAGTCAGTTTTCAATTATCTCTCAAAGATAGCAAACAGTACTTAACTCACTAGCTAGAATACAAAAAGTGTATCTTAGACCCACGAGAGTGTCTTATTTTTATAACCAGTACCAACCTAATCCCTATAGAAGCCTAGCTTCACCTGGCCTTAGGCTCAATGCCTATCCTGGACGCTCAGCTAGATAAGGATAAACTCCTTAAGAGCCTCATCTTTATCTAAACTGAGGTCCTCCCCCATTCTAGGACTCCTGTCCCTTATCCATTTATCTCAGATTTCGGTATCTCCGCAGATAACCTCGGCCTAGCCGAGATCACCTCAGCGCCACGACCAAGTCACGTGGCACCTCGACTGACACTTCGGTGTACAATCACCGACAACCTGTGTCCGACGACGGCAACGGTGATGAGGTTGACATTAATTCAACTTGGGAAGGGATTTGAAAAGGGAAAGGAAAAAAATGTGTAAAATTAGATGAAATGTAAATATATTTTATTTATATTTTACCTATCTTTTCTTTTTTTCTTTCCAAATTTCTTCTTAAATCCCTCAATCAAACACAATGTAAAAAGGATATACATTCTTCCTTTCTTCCATTTATTACAAAAAGTTTTCTATTGAACTCAAAATCCCTTTCTTTTTTAAACTCAGGAGCAGCAAGTAATCTTAAAGATCTTGCGTTCAAATAAATATTGTCAAAAATCCCACTTTTGACGTACTATCAATCTTAATTTTCTATCCATTTTTTTCCCCAACTACAGATCCCACTTCAACAAATTTAATATTGAAGCTTGACAGACCAAATAGAACTAATATTTAAAGCCTCATACAAAAATGCAACAAGTGAAGGACGTAAAAACTGGCCAGTGAATCATGTTCTTCACAAAGGGCCAAGGGGTAATCTTTGCAATCAATTCTAGTATCAGCGCTTAACCCAAACAATTCTTAGACTCTTCAATGATTCTAGCTCAAATTAATGTTGACCAACAACTAACATTTTAAAAGAACTTGGGTGAAAATAATGATGGATGATTTCTAAATTTAAATTTTATTTTCACCGAGAGACCTGAACGGGGAAGAAGGAAGAGTGAAAATAAGTGGATTTTCCAGTTCAAAAAAAAAAAAATAAAGAAAAATAAAAAGAAGAATAAGTGAATTTTTTTTTTTTTTTTTTTGGAAGATGGGAGAGAAAAACTGTTGCGGAAGACAAATGGTAGTTAACTTCTGCAACTTTTAAACCGGTTTTTTGATGCATATGTGGAAGATTGACAATTTATGATTTATAGAGTAATTGTCCGATTATAATTGGCCAAGGGTACCACGTAGGCTTGCCAGTTGGTACCCTATCTGTACACAAAAATCCCTCAACAAAGAGGGATTGGCAAAACATAGTGTTTGTATCAATAAGAGATGTTCATATGAAGGCAAAGAATTTAAAATGAAGGATCAAGAATTTAAGTTTATGGTATTCCTCTATAGTAAATGAAGCATAGTGAAATTCTTAAAATTCTCAAAATTTATTCTAATCAATGGAAGAACAATCAATTCCATATCATTAATAAAATTTGGGCAAATTACAAACACCCCCCTTGAGATTTGACTAAAATACGGATTCTCCCCTGAGATTTGAGAAATTACATCATGCCTCTAAGGTTTATAATTGCATAACAAATTGTCCACTGAGGTTTATGTTTGCTTAACAAATTGCCCCCCTCATTTGTTATGCAAATATAAACCTCATGGGACAATTTATAATTTTCCAAATCTCGGGGAGAAATCCGTATTTTAGTCAAACCTCGAGGAGGTGTCGGTAATTTGCCCCTTCATTAAAATCCCCTACACAAAATGAAACTTGCCATTTTCTTTCAACTTCTCCCATACTTCTCTCATTTCAACCATTTCATTAGGAGCATTATTGACACAATTTAAATTCAATTTAGAAGTACTTCTCAAGATGGTATAATGCTTGCTAAGCAATGATAGAGGGTCACAAAAAGTGTGGCTCAAATGGCTCAAAACTACCAAAATGATGTCGTTTTGGGCGTAACAAAACGACGTCGTTTTGACAGTTTTGAGCCATTTGAACCACACTTTTTGTGGCCCTCAAACATTTTTAAATGCTTGCTAATGACACTGTTCCCCATGATAAATATGCCTTCATAGTGTGGGAGGTTAAGGGTTTTTTTATTTTATTTTACTTTTTAATTCTTTTATAAAAAAAACGTATAAAAAATAAATAGAATGAACTGATTTTTTTGATTTTTGGCTAAAACCTCTTCTTCCTCGAACAAGGCCTAATTTAGCACGAGACCCAACTTAGCCAATGTGAACCGAGCAAGATACGCGACACAACAAAAGAGGCCAATATGTAAAACAGTGATCAAAGTCCTGGTCAAGTTTGGCTCATGATGGAAGGGATTTTGTCTCCTATGAACATGATGCCAACCTAACAGCTTAGGAAGGTTATCCACAAGGGAAAACCAATTCCAACTTGAAAATGGACTTCTTGCAAGATAAATCTTCAAAGTTTTGAATCCGCATTTTTACTAAAAGCAGGACTGCAATTTGGGTAGACTTAAAGGGGTAATTACGTGTAGGTCTTAATAAGTGGATTTATTGTCTAACAGGTCTTATGAGAAAAATTTGTCATAAAAAAAAGTTACTAATTGTAAATTTTAGGAATAATTTATAAAAATTATGATAAAAAAAATCACTAATTGTCAATTTTTAGCGACATATATAAAAAATTGTCTTAAAAAAATTATTTTTAGTTATAATTTTACCAAGACTTATTTTGAATAGGATTTCATGGGAATTAAGTCCAACTAGCTTATCCTAGACTTTTCTTAACCCAAACAACTCAGGTTCAATCTAAATTTTTTAAAGAATTTGACAACATATATTTTGAATTAAATTCATATTACCTAGGCAGAGACACCAAATAACCCAAGTGATATATATCAATCAATAAAATATTAAATATGCATACAAAACTATTAGCTATTAAATAATGTTAAAATTACACGGATACTTAGATCAATATATTATTTACACAAGCACAAAACCTTATCATTTTCTTTCCTCCCTTGTGACAAAGGCTACTGCAGTGGCACATTAGTGCCGTAATTCTCATCTCTCTCCTTTTGATTTATCTTTTATCATAGAAATTATTTGTTTTAGTTATATTAATAATTTTACCAAAAAAAAGTTAAAGGGTATAAATTTAACAAATTAATCTGCTTGGGGAAAAAAAACTCAAATTTATGAGTAATTCAGATAATTAAAATTATTATTTTTTAAATTTGTGGGTACTATTCAGTGTCTGCTACTGCCAACTTGTATTTCCTTCCCAAATAAACCTTACAATAATAGAGCTTTGATTTTTGTGGGACTCTATTTTTCTTGTTTTTTGCAGACTTATTTGACGATCTAATTTCACCCCCAAAAACATACTCTCAACTTTGCCGCATATCCCATCATATTCACTTCCGCAAGTCACTGCATGACTAATGCTTTTTTTTTTTTTTTAATGACCAAGAACTAAAGGTCAATCTTAAGCCAGTGAATTGGACAAACGTTGAAGGAGTCAGAATCCCAGAATTCCTTATTAGGAACCTAGGTGGCTAACCATCCCGTGTTACCCCTTGGGATTGCTCAGTCATATTGACTTGTTCAAGATTATTTTACTCATTACTAATTGATTTTAAATTATATGTCTTTAATAAATCCAATATGACATCAGAGTCGAGTCTTGAATAGCTAATGGATCAAGTCTATAGCAAAGCTCATTTTTCTCATCTCTCATTTTTCTTTTCACAAAAGTTGAGTTCAACTTAATATTTAATTATTTTATTGTTAGTTTAAGATTTTAAAAAATTGATTGAATCTGGATTCAAATTTGATCAGCCCATTATTATAGTGCACCCAATAAACGTGTTTAGTTGTATGGTTTCATTTACTTGGAAATTCTAAGTAGGCCAATCACATGAAATGTTTTTGATAGTATTGCTACAAATGTGAAAGTTCACGCATTGAAAACCAAGCACAACAGACAAAGTGATGGCATCGACACACAGCTAGATAAATTCACTATGCATACACATTTAATTATATATCAATAGATATAGTGGTAGAGTTATGATTTTAATTGAGTGAGATAATTTGTTAGATTTAGTGGGTTTGGAACATAAAATTTAATTTGGTGAAACAAAATCAATCATTAATATTTTAAAACTATTTCAATATCACTACATATTACTCCAATAAAATCATCTTAATATGTTAAAGTGTAGAACTCTTAAATAATATGAAATGAAAAGAAAGATATCAATTAAATACACATAATAAAAAGAAATATTTTTTTAATTTGTAAGAAGAATGAAAAAAATATAAATGGTTTATATATAATTTTAGAAGAAATATATGATTTTCAAACTTTAACTTAAAATGTAACTTCTTAAAAGTAGAGAGGAGACCTGTGCTATTTCTGGTCCCTTAATAACTTCACCCTTATTTAAGTTTCTTTTGGGAAAGAGGTTAAACATATTTTTTTTGGGTTTTAATCTTTTTTGAGTCATATTATCTATCTACTCTTTTATATGTTTTTTAAAAAAACTAAAAAATATTAAAAATTCAACTTTTAATCTATTTTCCAAAATAATCCAGAGAGGTTTGAGGTGGGTGCCGCGACAACAAAACTCCACCGTCTGGTGGGTTCATTTTAGAGGTGTTCGCGGTTTAATTGCGGCTAGAAAATCTCTAATCCGTCATCCGTCTATTGGATGGGCAGATTGAAAAAAATCAATCCATATCTGTCCGTTGAATTGACCGAAGCAGATTGGCGAATGGATGCAAATCGGTTTAATGGTTTAAACTTTTACAAATTTTGAATATAATCCAACAACTTGTCAATATTTTTTTTTTTTTTTTTTTTGAATAACAATCCAACTCAACATAACCAAAAGATTATCAAGTAAATTGTCAAATACCAATAATAAATACATATAAGAAAACCATGCAGTATCAAAACTATTTAATTACTTTTTTTTATTCAAAAACTATTTAATTTGAATTTTTTTTAAAATGACAAAATTAAGCATTATATTTTCTACACAAAAATACCAAATATCAATCATTGCCATTTGATAAAAGGATTTCTAAATTTAAAACAAATTGAAAACACAACAGAATATCTAAATTCTTTTTCAATTGAAAACACAAATAGAATATCTAAACAAATTAAAAATACAAAGTCTTACAAATTATTAGGGATGCTCGCGGTTTGACGGTTTGGTTGCGGTCAAAATAATCTCAAATCTGCCATCTGTTCAAAACTAGGCGGATTGAAAAAATCAATCCGTAACCGTCTGCTCATCATTATGCATCCGTCCAAAATGTGACAGATCAGTTTGATTCAATTGGTTTGAACAGATCAAGATATCTGCTTCTCACCCTAATTGATTTATATATAAAAATAAAAAAATAAAAAAAATATGATGGTACGTATTGCATCCCAGCTATCAGCAATGTTTTGTTGTCTAGTCCAAACAATGTTCTTGTTTCTTTTCTTTTCTTTTTTTGTTACTGGAAAAATCCTTAATACTCTCCCGCAGGTCCAAGGCAGCGCCCCTTTGTAGAGATCATCAAGGTGTCCTGTTAACCGTTCTGAGCGAGGAGACTATAACTTGGGAACTTGTCCCGACCTCCTAAGACAAGTTCCGCTTAAGTTAGGACTCGCACAGCGGAGGAGCATTAAACCCACACCAAGTGCTGGTTAGACAATTTAAGGTCCAACCTCCTAACCAACTGTGCTATGCCTAGGAGATTAGCCCAGGGGGGATTTGAACTCATAACCTGGGGGTTTAATCCCCATGTTTTTACCACAAGACCACCCACCCCTGGGTTAAATGTTCCTGTTTCGACAACTCCTTTTAATGATTTTGAAATTAAAAGTTTGGATTGAGGTTTTTTCCTTTTTGATTTAATTTGGTTCCTATAGTTATACATATATTAGGGGTGTAAGCTTACCTGATAGGCAAGACGGAGCCGACTAATCAAAATTTTATAATAATGTGAAATAATTCAAATACAATAGTAATATAAGTATGTAATTTTAGCATAAAAAATTATAAATTAAAATTTTTAATTTTAGAAAATAGAAGCAAATCATTTATAGCACAAATCATTATAAAATTTCTATAATTTTTATTTGATAGAAAAATATTAGAGAGATAGTATTGATTATAAAAATGTGTTTTGAATGGAAATTATTAGATAATCCCAGAATATTATGTGGTGTTAATGACGTGGTATTTTGAATATAAAAAATCGCAACTCACACTAAGTGATTCACCTATTATCTTCTAATTACCTAACAATAATGAGTTAGTATATTCCATTCATAAAATTTGACATTATATTATTAATTTAGATCACCACATAAATAACACCACATGACGCTCAAGAGTACTAAATAAACTATATATTATGTGTGAACAAAAATAAAAAATAAAAAATAAAAACTGAGGGGGGAGACGTGACTCCTCTAGCCCTGCTGTGGCTCCGCCACTGCTAATAGGTGTGCTTAAAATATAAATTTTAATTTTAAATTAATAACATATTTTTTTATGTTATTTATGTTACAAAAATGTTTTTTCTTCAAGTTAAGCGAATGGTCGTAGGTTTCAATCTTGTTGTGCCCCTTTTTTAACTACTATTTTTATTTTTTTTCTCTTTGGGTGTGGAATCTATATAGGAGGGTTGAATGGTTATGGCATCAGAAATCCAGATTATCATGGTCACTGCAGGGGGATAAAAACACTCGATTCTTTCATGTCTTTGCTAGTTCTAGACAAAGTAGAAATATGATCAACTCTATCCCAATAAACGGAGTGCCCTGTGAAGATCCTAGCAGTGTCAAGCAAGAGGTGCTCCGTCACTTTAGTCATCAATTCATGGAAAATTGGGCGAGTAGGCCTGTGTTGGTTGGGGATTTCAAAACAATTGAGGGAAGCCCTATATCTATTCACCTGGTATCTGACTTTACGGAAGCTGAGGTTTTGGCCGCCATAAAAGAGAGTAGTGGTAACAAAGCTCCGGGGCCAGATGGATTTAACTTGATGTGCTATCAGAAATTTTGGAAACTTATGAAGGTAGAGATCATGCAATTTTTCAGAGAATTCCATAGAAACAGCAAGCTCACCTACGGCATCAACAGCTCTTTCATTACCCTCATCCCCAAAATTGCCAACCCCATCTTGCTGTCCGACTACAGACCCATCAGCCTGGTTGGTTCACTCTACAAAATTTTGGCAAAAGTTCTTGTTCATAGGATGAAGCCAGTGATGCCTTTAATTATTGGAGAGACTCAAACAGCTTTTATTGGTGGTAGGAATGTCATTGATGGGGTGTTCATTGCCAATGAACTAGTTGATGATTGGAAGAAATCCAAACGGAAAGGTCTACTCCTCAAGTTGGACTTCGAGAAAGCTTTTGACTCTGTAAACTGGGAATTCCTATTCTCTCTGTTGTCCAGCTTTGGGTTCGGCTCTAAGTGGATATCTTGGATAAAAGCCTGTGTATCTACTGCCCGGGTCTCCATTTTAGTGAATGGATCACCTACTAGCGAGTTCACTCCACATAGAGGCCTTCGGCAAGGGGATCCATTGTCTCCTTTCCTATTTAACATTGTGGCTGAAGGGCTCAACATTCTCATTACTAGAGCAATTAATCTTGGCATACTTAAAGGAGTATTGGTTGGTGCAAATAAGGTACTTCTATCCCATCTTCAATTCGCTGATGATTCCATCCTCTTTTGTGAAGCAGATTTGGATCAGGTGGTTATAATCAAAAGAATCCTCAGGTGCTTTGAAGTACTATCTGGGCTTAAGATCAACTATCACAAAAGTGCGTTTGTGGTGTAGGCGTGGTGGAAGAGTCCGCACTCTTTTGCACACCTCTTGAATTGCAAAGTCCTTGACTTACCTATGAAATTTTTGGGGTTGCCTTTAGAGCCAACCCCGTAGGAAATCAACTTGAAGCTCAGTCTTGGACTCTGTCAAAGCAAGACTCTCGGGTTGGGCAAGGAAAATGCTATCTTTTCTTTGGAAGATTAACTCTGGTTAAATCCGTTCTTTCGAGCTTACCGGTGTACTATCTCTCCCTTTTTAGAATGCCAGAGGGTGTGGCTCGTGACTTTGAGAAATTAGAGGCTGCATTCTTGTGGGGTGGTTCGGAATTCAAAAAGAAAATTCATTTGGTCAAATGGCTAGAGGTAACAAAAAGTTTTTCTCAAGGAGGCCTAGCCATTCGGAGGATCAGGGATGTTAACTCTTGCCTGCTTCTCAAATGGTGGTGGAAATTTGGTACTCAAACCAATGCTCTTTGGAGGCAAGTTATTTGCAGTAAATATAAGTTAGAGGTTGACAGTTGGTTTCCTCCAGTGAAATCTTCCTACAAACACTCCAGGGTCTGGAAGGATATCATGTATGTAGGGGTTCAGAGTAGAATCATTTTCAATTACTTCCTGGATAAGTGCATAATTAAGGTGGGTGATGGCCACAGGATAAAATTCTGGCATGATAAGTGGTGTGGGGCTGCCTCACTCAAGCATAAGTTTCCTAATCTTTTCGCCCTCTCTACTGCCAAATCTGGTTCCCTACACTTTTTTTGTGCTTTGAAATCTAGATCCAATGGTTGGAATTTTTGTATAGAAGACCATTGTATGCTTGGGAGCTAGCGGATGAAGCCAGACTGTCTGATTTGTTAACCCCTGCTCCTTCTCTGAGAATTGAGTGTGTTGATAGTCTGGTCTGGGAGGTTGCTGCATCTCGTTCTGGTATTTTCACTGTTTCCTCCTTATACTCCTTTAGCTCTTCTCTTCTTGGGCCGCCTCTAGTTCTTAGCAAGTTTGTCTGGAACCACTCCCTTCCCCCAAAAGTTTTATTTTTCGGTTGGTTGGCTTGGAAAAATAGAATCAAATCTTCAGAATTCCTTTGTAATCTTGGAATATTAGGCCCTGACATTTCCACCTCTTGCACCTTTTGCAATTGCTCGAGAATCATTTCAAGATCTGTTGCTTCTTGTCCTTCTCTTGGACCATTTGGTCCTCTCAGGCTTCAGGATTGGGGTATTCATTGGTGCATTCCTCCATCTGTTTCAGACCTGTTCTCTTGGTGGTTGGGGACGAATTATAAGTCTTTTCTCAGGAAATTTTGGAGAGCCACTCCCCTTGTTGTCCTTTGGTCCCTTTGGAAACATAGAAACGATTGTGCTTTCTCTGGTGTCCTTCCTAACTCAGTTGATCTGTGGGACCTCATAAAAGTTAGACTAGCTTTTTGGCTTAAAGCATCCCTTAGGGGCTTCCCTTATTCTATTAATGATATTGTTCTGAATTGGAGTCATATAAGGGGCTGCCACTGATCATTTCTGCCACTGATCCTCTGCTTCCTGCCAGTGTTCTGAAGTGCATCAGGTTGTAGTATGTGTTCCCTCCTGTATGGGTTCACTTCTGCTTCTGCTATGGGTAATCAGGATAATCAGTTCCTCACCAATATCAATTCTACTGCTTCTGGATGTTGTCTCTACTTGATAGTTGGTTGCTGGCAGTATGCAGGGTGGAGTGCTTGGGTTGGTCTGTTTGTGAAATTTGTTGGGTTGGTATTCTCATTGGTTTTCTGGGTCAATCTGTAAGCTTGAATTATTTTGTGTGTATTGCTGGGTCAATCTGGTGTGTTCTGCTGCTGGGCTATGGGCTGCTGATAAAAGAAGGGAGGTGTGGGACAGGTTTGGTCTGTTACTTTGTTTACTCGGGTGGTTTGTTTATCTTCCAAGTTGTGATCTGGCAAGGTGTTTTGGGCTGTCCATCTTTATATTTTTATGCTGTGTTGGCTGGCTTGGGGTGTGGTTCATATCAGGTTGAGATGAGATAAATATTTTGCTACTGGTTTTCTACTAGTTGATTCATCAGGTGATGCTTTGTGGTGGAACTCATAGTGTGTTAGCTCATCTGGGATGCTGGATGGTGAAGTAACTCCACAAGCTTTTTGTCCCAGTGTGCTCTTGTAGCCTTTTTGTTCTTTTTTTTGTTTGAGTGTGTGCTAGCAGATGATTTGGTGTGCGTTTTGGTGCCAACCTAGTTGGGATCCAAATGTTTCTCTGTGATGCTCTTTGCACCCTCTTCTTTATTGATGTAAATTATAATTCTCGTTATGTTTTTCATCAATAAAGCTTCTTTTTTTGCCGATCAAAAAAAAAAAAAAAAAAAAATTGACATTTAGCACCATAAGAGAAGGCTACTTGACAAAAGGAGGAAATGAAGTTTATGGACACCAAGTGAGATTATTTAAGTGATGAAAGTGTTTTTAAGTATGCTAACTGCATGATTTTAGATTCAAGTCTTGCGACTCTCTTTTAACTACTATTTTTTATTTTTTTATTTTTGGATTGAAAAATTGACACTTGGTGCAAGAAGAGAAGGCTACTTGGCAAAAAAAGAGAAAAAAATTCATAGACACCAAGTGAGGTGTTTACTTTTAATAATAGTATAGATAGATAGATAAATACTAACAGCTGACCGTGCAATGCATGTGTTATTTTTTTTTCCATAAAATATTTGATAATCAATGTGTGTTATAAAAGAATAATTTTAATTTTAATATTGACACTATAGTTTTATAAAATTGTTACTTAAATACTTATATATATTAATTTTAGTTAAATTATTAGTATATTTTGATAATTTTAGTTCTATCGTATTATAAAAGTATAATTATTATATAATAATTTTGTATGATATATATTAAATAATAAAATAAATACTCATTTTGACATTAAAAATAATAGTTAAATCAAAAAAATAATTAGTAACATAAAATTAAAAGCAATTCTAATTATTTAATTTTCTTTTATATTCATTTGAAAAATAAAAATATGTAAAAATAGAAATTATATTTAATTTATTTAAAAAATTAAATATAAATATGTCATAATTGGATTATCATTTAATGATTTTATATGATATATATATATATATATATTAAATTATAAGAGTGTAAAATAAATACTCTTAATTAAATTAAAATATTAACTATATAAAAGAAATTCAACAACGACTAATCAAGAAAAAAATCACATAACAACATTTTAACCCAAAAAGAAAAAAATTATAAAAACATCCAAACAATATATACATATGAGTATGTGAAGTAATTAATCATCTGTAACATGATATCAAAATATAAAACAACTTACTGTTTAACAATTGAAAAAGTAACGCAACCAATAAATATAAAGTTTAGAGGTTCTTTAAGATTATCATTATTGTGCATGTTTTTTCTCCTATAAATTGTGATTATATAAAATAATGTGGAAAATAAAATATAATTTCATATATAGAATTACTATAAAATTTAAATGACAAATCCATAATATAGAATAATATAGAATTGGTATTGGGTATAGAATAATGTACATAAAAATAAGAAAAATAAAAAAGAGACAGTTTAACATTAAAAAAAAAAAATCTTAATATTCTCGAAAGAATTAAGAAGAAAAACGTGAAATGCAAAATTGGTATTGGGTTTGTGGATTATCTCAATTTATAATGAAAAATATATGGAAAAAAAATATTTGTCAAACTGAATATATATATAAAATAGATAAAGTTAGTATAATTGAAATTATGTCTGGGTTTGTGTAGAACTCTATATGTAATTAAGAAAATGGTGAATTATACTAACGGTCCCTATAGTTTGAGACCTGTGTCACTTTTGTCCCTGACTTTTTAATTGTGACACATTTGATCTTAAATTTTGAATCTTATTCCAAATAAGGACAATTGAAGATATCATTGCTTAATTTCAAGGGCAAAATGGTCAACTTGATAAAATATATATTAATTTGACAAAAATAAATGTCAAAAAAATATTTTTAAATTTTTAAAAATTATTTTTACACACTAAAGATAAAATTATGTAAAATTGATATATCTTTTAAAAATTTATTTATTTATTTATTTTACTAAATTAATTTTTATTTGGTGTTTGGATGATGATCATGTAATGGGTGATTATTTTTATTTTCATTTAATTTGTTTCTATTTTTCCAAAAGTTAAATATGACGAAAAATTTAATATCATTATTAAACCAATTCATTAAATCAAAAAATCTAAAACTAAAAGCATTCCATATATTAAATATATCAATTACATATTAAAATTCTAACAATCATCCATTACATAATCATCATCCAAACACATAATAAAAATTAATTTGATAAAATAAATAAATAAATAAATGTCTAAAATATTTATCAATTTTACATAATTTTATCTTTTGTGGATAGAAATATTTTTTAAAAATTAAAACATATTTTTTTGATATTTATTTTTATCAAATTAGTTTATATTTTATCAAATTGATGATTTTGCCCTTGAAATTAAGCAATAATATTTTCAATTGTCTTTATTTAGAACAAGATTCAAAATTCATGATCAAATGTGTTACAATTGAAAAGTCAGGGACGAAAGTAACACAAGCCTCAAATTATAAGAATTGTTAGTATAATTCACCTTTAAGAAAATATATGCTATCATAACTCTTTTAGAAAAAAAGTAAATCCTTATAATATGTCACTTAAGCATGCGAAAAATACTACTTTTAATATATATATATATATATATATGATATATTTTGTAGTTACATGTTGAATTTGTTTTTTATTATATGATTGTTACAAATTATATAATTGAAGTTCCATTTATTTTAAGTTCTTATGTTTAGCATTGATTTGCTTTTAATTTTTTAAATTTTATTTTATAGAGAAGTGGGTTTGAGGTAAACAAAAATATTATAAAGCATAATTTCTATATAATTTATATTTTTTATTTTAATTTTAACTAATCAAACTCATTCAATTTCTTTAATAGATGTGAAATCCATTCATTTTTTTTTTTTTTTTTTTTTGGTTCGAAATAACAAAACAGTGGTTCCAGAAAAAAAATACAAAATTATAAAAAATATAATATTTTAATTATTACAATTTGTAAACCTTATTATTGATTTATAATATTTTTTTACTATTACACTGTGGTGTTATTTCCTTTTTTTATTTTTCATTTAAAACTAATCAAACTTATTCACAATAGCAAGCAGCGTGGAACAGTTTTTTTTTTTTTTTTTGAAACGTTGTGGTTTTGTTTAAACAACAAAACACTAACACTAGGCTGCAACACGTGCTTGCTTCATCAGTTTATTTATTTATGGGTAAATTATATTGATACCTCCTGAAGTTTATATTTATTATAATTTTTTTTTATTTTTTGAAAATTATCTCTCTCCTTCAGATTTAAAGTTTTATTATAGATTCTCTCTTACTAATTTAATTTTTTTAAATACTAATTTTGCTCTCACTAGGTAAATTACACTGACACCCCTTATATTTTAGAAATTATAATCCCCTTCCTAAGGTTTAAAGTAGTATTACCAATTACCCCCTCGGTTAATATTAGTTGAAAAAAAAATTCATTGGAAAAAAAAATAAATTGAAAAAAATTTTTGTTAGTAAAATTTTTAAATTTCTGTTTAAAAACCAACATGAACTCATTTTTTGAATTTTTATTTTTCCTCAAATTTACAAACTGAGACAACCATTTACAAACCAAAAAAATTATCAAATAAGTTTTTATGACAGTTTTTAAATTTTTGTAAATATAAATTGATAACTGAAAACGAAATGGTTACCAAACAGGTTTTCAGATGGTAAAAATGTCGTAAAATTAACAAATAATTAAATAAGTAACCAACGTAAGAAATGACTTATCAAAAGATTCTTAGGCTATGTATGGTTTGATTTTTAGAAATTTTTTTTAAAGATTAAAAATTAATCTGGTTAAGAAATAAGAAATAAGAAATAATAATCATTTTCATATAATTTTTATCTTTCGAGTGATTAGAAATAATTTTTTACAAATTAAATTGAAACAGCCATACGTATATATATAACCTGCCCAAAAGTTAAAATGATAATTATTTTTTACCCTTAGATGATAAATTTTTTTTAATTTTTTATTTCTTAACCAAATTAATTTTTAATTTTTTAAAAAAAATTCTAAAAATCAAACTATACGTAGTCTAAAAATATTTTGATAAGGCATTTCTTACGTGATATCTTATGTAATTATTTGTTAATTTTACGACATTTTTACCATCTGAGACTTATTTGGTAATCATTTCATTTTTAATTTTTAATTTATATTTACAAAAATTTTAAAAAAATGTCATAAAAACTTATTTGATAATTTTTTTGATTTATAAATGGTTGTCTCAGTTTGTAAATTTGAAAAAAAACGTAAATTCAAAAAATGAGTTTACGTTGATTTTGAAACAAAAATTTAAAAATTTTACTAACAATTTTTTTTTTCAAATAAATTTTTTTTTTCAATGAATTTTTTTTTAACTAATACTAACCGAGGGGGCAATTAGTAATACTACTTTAAACTTTAGGGATGAGATTATAATTTCTAAAATGTAAGGGTTGTCAATGTAATTTACCCAATAAAAGTAAAATTGATATTTAAAAAAATTAAATTACTAAGAAAGAATCTGTAATTGAACTTTAAATCTCAATAAGAGATGTAATTTTTAAAAAATGAAAGAGAATTATAATAAATATAAATCTTAAAAATATCAGTCTAATTTACCCTTTATTTATTATATATATAAATCAACCCACCAAACGGTGGGCTTTTGCTGTCACATCAGGGTGCACCCACCCCAAATCCATCGGTAGAGGCGGCTACTAGACCTGGTTTGTGAAGTCATTGTTTCCATCCGGACTTTACTAAAGATAGGATAAATTATCAACTCTGTCATTTATTTAAATTATAAATTATTTTTATGATTTTAAAAATTATATTATGTTTTTTAATGTTTGAAAAATAATACATCACTTTAATTTTGGAGTTTTAATTTAACTCTAATAATATGGTAGAGAATAATAAAAAATAAAAACTAAGGTCAAAACATCACATCACAGTGGAATCCATTCCTATTAGAGTTCCCAATTATTTTTGTTAAGGTTTTTAATTTTATTACAAATAAGTCTTTTTTAATAGATCATTAAATTAATTAATAATTTTTAACAATATTAAAATTTTATTTCAATTAATAATTTAGATAATTTTATTATTATATAGGTGAATAGTTAAAAATTTCACTTTTTTAATTCATTCTGTTAAATAAAAAATTCTGACATGACGGTATTTATAATTTTTCAAACCACATGGAACAATTCGTATTTTAAGTAAATCTGAAAGAGTGTATTTGTAATTTACCTTTAAAATAAGTTTACAAAAAAATTAATATTAAAAAAAATTAATTTGTTTGTTTGGTATATATTTACTAACTTTTTGAATAGCTTTTTTGTTATTGACCCCGTTTGGGGAGTGGCTAAATTAGCCAATTAGCCAAAAAGTTACCTTTTTAGCTCAAAAGCCAACAACTCATACCAAAAAATAAAAGATTCCATTTTCTCTCTACTTTTTGCACATCTTTTCGTAATTAGTCCAAAAGTCATCCCAAACATACAAGTTTTTTTTACCAACCTTTTTAGCCAATTAGTCAAAAAATTATTAAATTAGACTGTTCCCAAACGAGGCCTGAAGGTAATTTTTTTTAGCAAAAATGAGTTTGCTAAATGACTTATTTATTTTGTAAAACGAATTTTTTTACTCTTTCGAGAAGCAAATTTCAAAAAAAAGAAAAAAAAAAAAAAAAAAAGACGTTTCAAAAACTTGGTACAACTCCAGAAGAGGACATTAGATGATGTTGCGTTTGGTGTATTTTTGTGGAATTTTCTTGCTAGATATTTCCATGGAATTGATTGACTTGGAAATAGTGTGGTGGGGACTTTGATCACTTGAGACCCCAAGATCAAAGCCTCTTCCTCTCTATAAAATGAGCCAAGTTCGTAGTGTTTTGCAACACATTTGCATATTGCCTTAGCTTCGTTTCTTTATCTTCTTCACTTATAAGTTACATTTTTCTAGTAAAATGTCTTTCATGATTGCTACAATGCTTCTCTTTGGGGTATTAATGGCTACCCTAGACCTAACAGGTTTCACTCTCCATATGCCTCTCTTTATCTTTCTCTTTCTTTAATAGGTTGTTCTCATGTATTGCAATATAGGATAAATTTTTTTATATTACGCTAGTGGAGAGTAAGGCCTCGTTCGGGAATAAATTTTTTTAGTAATTTTTTGACTAAAATATGATGTAAAAAAATTAGTATGTTTGAGATAATTTTTTAGATTTTTATAAAAAGATGTGCAAAAAGTAGAAAGAAAATGCAATCTTTGACTTTTGGATATGAGTTGTTGACTTTTTGGTTTTTTAACTTTTTGACTTTTTGGCTAAACCGGTCACTTCCTAAACAAGGCCTAAGTCTTCGTTTGGAAAGAGTTAAAATAGTATGATTTTTTGATTTTTTAGTTATTTTAGTCTGACTTTTTTAGTCTCGTTTGGTTTTTACTTTTAGCTTTTTTGACTTTTGTGAAAAAAAAGTGTAATAATTATGGTTTAAATGTGACATTTTGTCTTTATTAACTTATGTAACCAATTTTGTCTTTTTATGCTTTTTGAGCTAAAAAGTTAAAACCAAACATAGCTTAAGTTAATGAAAAATAGTTAAATGGTGTCAAGATTACGCTAAATATTTGTTTTGGGTTCGTTTAAGAAGTGAGTTAGTTTTATGATTTTTTGATTTTTTTAACTATGTTAGCTGTGGCTAAAAAGTTTCTTTTGAGAAAAGCTTTTGGCATTTTGGATTTTTTTATGAGAGAAAGAATGTTATGATTATGAGTTGAATGTGATATTTTGTCTTATTACGTTAAAAAACCTATTTTATTTTTTGTGATTAAAATAGTAAAAAAAATCTCAAACTTGACTTTCTAAACGAAGCCATTTTGTAGGGTTTTTAAATAAGAAATAAAAAATTTGAGTGACATAGGAGAAGAGTCGATAACAATAATAATTATTAGATATGGTTGATTTTTTTTTTTCTTTTTAAATTTTGTTTACGTTATTTGACTTCAAAACATTGAGCCTACTTTTTAAAATTTTTTTGTTTTTATCAAAAATTTTAATATTTAAAGATTTTTTTTATTTTTAGATGCATCTAACCTAAATATACTTAAAAAATATAATATTTATGAAAAAAATATTTAAAAAGGTCATCAAATACCAAAAAAAAATATTTAATATATTTTGGTATTCTTATGCATTTATTGAATTTTTAGCATATTTTTTCACAAATATTTTTCTTTTTAAATGCTTCTAAATTATATGCATTTAGAAAGTTAAAAAAATTATCTAAAATATTAAAAAATCACTAAAAACAAAAAATAAACTACTTAATTTTTAAAAAATCAATCAAAACTAGGGTAATTATTATTATTGTTATTTTTTTGTATGGGGGAGGATTTAGTTTGAGGGAGAGGGACTCTTGCATCACATCAACCCTTTTAAGGACTGTTTGATTATTTTGCCAATACAAGATTATATAAGACTACTTCAATATGGGTTGTGTGAAACTAGTTATGTGCCACCCAATACCCACACTGGCAAAATCAATATGTCATAATCATTTCACTTGTTTATTTATAATATGAAAATTCTCAAGAAAATTGGTTTATTTCTTAACAGGAATGCAAATTATTTGGTTAGTTTCTTTGCATTAGTAATCATATGATTTTTCAGAATCCCAACTTCCATATATTCAAAGATTCAGAACACAATTATAGTACAAAACAAACCTAATGTATGACTCTTACTATTTTGTTAATTAATATAATGTTGCAGGTGCCCAAACTGGGGTTTGCTATGGAATGAACGGCGGCGGATTACCATCTCAACAAGATGTTGTAGCTCTTTACAACCAAAAAGGCATCCGAAGAATGCGACTCTATGACCCAAACCAAGCTGCTCTCCAAGCCCTTAGAGGCTCCAACATCGAGCTCATGCTCGGTGTTCCAAACACTGATCTCCGAAGACTAGCTTCTAACCAAGCCGAAGCAAATACATGGGTCCAAAACAATGTCAAAAACTATGGCAATGTCAAATTCAGGTACATCGCGGTTGGGAATGAAGTCGATCCATCAAATCCCAACACAGCGCCATTTCTTCTCCCCGCCATGCGAAACGTGCGCACCGCTATTGTTGCAGCTGGCCTTGGGAACCAAATCAAAGTTTCCACTGCCATCCTCACTGGATTACTTGGAAATTCCTTTCCTCCATCAAAAGGCTCTTTTAAGCCTGAAATTCGATCGTTTCTTGACCCAATCATTGGTTTCTTGAAGAACAATGGTGCCCCATTGCTCCTTAACTTGTACCCGTATTTCAGTTATGCAGGCAACACCAAAGACATTCGTCTTGATTACGCTCTATTCACAGCTCCCTCGGTTGTGGTGACAGATGGCTCACTTGGGTACAGAAATTTGTTTGATGCTATGTTGGATGCTGTCTACTCGGCGCTTGAGAATGCTGGCGGTGGCTCTTTGGAGATTGTTGTGTCTGAGAGTGGATGGCCTACAGCTGGTGGAACTGCTACATCAATTGATAATGCAAGGACCTACAATAACAATTTGATTCAGCATGTGAAAGGAGGGACCCCCAAAAAGCCGGGAAGGCCCATAGAAACATACATTTTTGCCATGTTTAATGAGGATCAAAAGAATCCGGAACTTGAGAAACACTGGGGACTCTTTCTACCAAACAAACAGCCTAAATACCCAATCAACTTCAATTAAAACACCAAGTGAAGTTTATAAAGGAAATAAGGGCACTAAACGTCGATAGTTATCACTATCTTAAATAAGGTTTGCTTGTAATTCCTTCCACTAGCAAAACATTATGTTTGTATCGAGAAGAATGCTCATATGGAGGCCAACAATCTAAATAAAACTGTTTTTTTTGTAAAATCATATTCCTTTGCAGACTATGTAGTTCATGAGACAAGTGGATCAATAAATTAAGTTCTTTCTCTTTAGTAAATGAAGCATAATGAAATTTCACTTTTGTGGGGGATTCATGAATTTTCTCTAAGGAACCTAGTTTTGGAAAAATAATATTTATCACCAGATTAATTTTTGTCATTTTTTTCACCTTCTAGATGAATTCGCATGACAAATGCTACGTATACATATAAAACCCAACACATCTAAAAAACAAGGGAACCCACAATGTCAATTTTCCAATGCAATCACATCATTCTGTATATACTTGGAGATAATAAATAAATAAAAATAAATAAAGTTTCATATTAGATATAAATAATAATAATAATTAAAATGGGTTTTATTATTGTCTATTTTGGATGAACTCTTCTCTTATAAACCTAATTTTTAAATGAATATGAGTTTTAAATAATTATATATTAGACCTTGATGTTGCGTGCGTAAGCTATTGTTTCTCCTTAACAAATTAAGGGGCTATTTTATTGTATTTAGTGTAATTTATTTGAATTGTTTATAACTTTTTTTGTCTTGAGAGTCTGTATTAAACTGTTTGAAATAATTTCTACTTATAACTTATCAGTTGTGATGGAGAGCTCTAAAGGAGCTGCTTCGACAAACAGTTCTAATGAGCTTTCATGGAGTAAAAATAAATAAATAAATAAATAAAAAGGAACATACATCACATCAGCAGTGGGTGAGACCCACTGCTAGCTCATTAGAGCTAGTTTCAGAGCTCAAGAATTAAAGTTCTAAAACATTTTTTTATAACTTATAAAGTAGAAAAAATTTAAATACGCTAATTTGTAAAAATTGAATAATTTTTTTTTTAAATTTTTTTTTTAATTTATAATAAATTACACTAAACACAACTAACGCAATGTTGCCTTGTGTTTATAAGCTTTTTGAATTCCCTAAACAGTTGTAATGATTGTAATGAAGTTGGTCATGCTTGTGGAATTTTATTGTTAGCTTAATTTTCCATGTACTTCTTGACTTTGTAAATGATGTGGTTGGAAACTTTAATCATTTAGAGACCTCAAGATCAAGATTCTCCTTTTGTAAAAGGCACAAGTTTTCAATGTTTTTACAACACATTTAGAGATATGAACAAATTATATTTTTCTAGTGAAATACCTACCATGATTGCTACAGTGCTATTTCTTGGGATATTAGTCTCTCTCTTTATGTTGTTTATAAATATTATTGTTATTGTTTTGATATATCAAAAGTTGTAGTTTGAGAGAGGAAGTTTTTGTTTGTTACAAAGCTTAAATTTCTATTTATTTTCTTTTTCATCTTACAATTCAAATAGAGTGTTAACCTTTTAATGAGGGGCAAATGTTATGACTAGTTGTTAATTTTTTGCTAAAGCTAAATACTCAATCAACTTCAATTAAAGAAGAAAAAATAGCAAATGAAGTTTATATATATCAATTTTATATAGCACTTCTTAAATAAGGGATTTCTTGTAATTCTTTCACAAAAGAGGAGAAATTTTTGTATCCGGGTATCAAGTTAGCATACTTATTTGGTACCTTTCACCAATTTCAACCCAACACCTGCCCCTCATGTTAGCTAAGGTCTCGTTTAGGAACAGACTAATTTAGTAATTTTTTAGTTATTTAATTAAAATATGAACTAAAAAAAATTAATATGTTTGAGATGATTTTTTGACTTTTTACGAAAAGATGTGCAAAAAATAGAAAGAAAAGAAAATTTTTAACTTTTTAATAAAAATTTTTGATTTTTTTAATAACTTTTTAATTTTTTTTTTTTTTTGACTAAATCAACCTGTTACGAGACCTAAAGCTTGAGATTGGTCACGTCTACATCAAGTCATAAAATAATGAAGATTTAGCTGTCGTTTCTATTCTCTCTCTCTCTCTCTCTTCTTGTACAAACCCCACAATATTTTCTTTTTCTTTTCACCAAAAGTTACTTTTTCTCTCCCTACTTTCTTCCTCTCAAAATATCTGCCTACAAAATAAAATTTGAGTTCTAGTGTGATTATAAATTCAAATCACTCACCATTATGCATTTTTAATTCCTTTAATATGTATTTATTAGTTAAATCATCCCTTCATGAGTGAAGAAGATCGCTGCAACTACAACAATGAATTCATCCAACATTTCAGACAATCATTGACAACCTACACTCCATGACGGCAACGGTGATGAGGTTAACATTCAACTTAGGAAGGGATTTAAAAAAAAGAAAGGCAAAAAGTGTATGAAATGAAGTAAAATGTAAGTATATTTTATTTATATTTTACCTATCTTTTTTATTTTTGTTTTCAAATCCTTTCTTAAATCTCTCAACCAAACGTGGATTCTTCCTTTATTCTATTTATTACAAAAACTTTTCTATTGAATTGGCATTAAATCATGTTCTTCACAAAAGGCCAAGGGGTAATCTTTTGCAATCAATATAGTATCGGGCCTTAATCCAAACAATTCTTAGACTCTTCAATAATTCTAGTTCAAATTAATGTTGACCAACAACTACCGTTTTAAAAGAATTTGGGCGAAAATAATGATGGATGATTTCTGAATTTAAATTTTCTTTTCACCGAGAGACCTGAGCGAGGAAGAAGGAAGAGTGACAATAAGTGGAATTTCCAGTTCAAAAAAAAAAAAGAATAAGTGGATTTTTTTTTTTTTTTTTTTTTTTGTGGAGAAGATGAGTAAAATTGTTATGGAAGGCAAACGATAATTAACTTCTGCAACTTTTAAATGGATTTTTTAATGCATATGTGGAAGATTGATAATTTCTGATTTATAAAGTTATTGTTGGCCAAGGGTACCACGTAGGCTTGCCAGTAGGGACTCTATCCGCACACAAAAATTCCTCAACAAAGAGGGATTTGGCAAAACATTGTGTTTGTATCCATAAGAGATGTTCATATGAAGGCAAAGAATCCATAAAATGAAGGATCAAAGAATTTAAGTTTTGGTATTCCTCTATAATGAATGAAGCATAGCGAAATTCTCAAAAATTATTCAATCAATGGAAGAACAATCAATTCCACATTGTTAGGACCTTTTGTCAAATTCCATGAATCAAAACCAAGGTTGTAACAAGAGTTCTTTAAGAAGTTGGTTTCCTTCAAAAACAGGATTACTTTTTTATAAATAGTTGGATTTCTCCCAAATCTAGGCTATTCATTGATTCATTCATTGAATCTCTCCAGATCTTCTTTTTGGTTCTTAAGAGTTATATCTGGAGATATTTTTTTAAGTTTTCTTTGATGTTTTTATTGAGTATTCAACTCATGGTTTAAAGAGAGTACATCAAAGGTTTGTTTGTTATACACAAAAGAGAGAGTTGTTCTTCAGTTGTGGATTCTGAAGAATTCAAGCCTGAAGCTTTGGTGGAATCTAGAGTGGCTCATCAGAAAGACAATTCCGTGGTGAAGATGGGGTTGGAAGAGGCACATAGAGATTGGTTCAATTAGGCGTTGTGGATTCGCTAGATAATTGAGAGTGATACCTGTGTAATTCCTTTAAATCTTCTTAGTGGATTGTCTTGTGGCAATTGCCCGTGATTTTTTGATCACAATTGGAAGGTGTCCAATTGTGGTTTTCCCACGTAAAATCTTTGTGTCTCTTTCTCTTGATTGTTTGATTGGGATTGTTATATTTTGCTTAAAATTAGTACATAATCACAAATCAACATCTAGGGTTTCTAGATTTTTCACACATCATTAATAAAATTTCACAAAATCTCTCATCCCTTTACACACTATCTGATGCACCTTGATTGGTCACTTGATTTCCTTACTTCATTAAAATCCCCTACACAAAATGAAACTTGCCATTGTCTTTCAACTTCTCTCATTTCAACTACTTCATTAGGAGCATTCAAATTTACAATTAACACAATTTAAATTCAATTTAGAAGTACTTCTCAAGTTGATATAATAGCTTATTTTGAAAAGTAAGTTAAAAGTCAAATTTTTAAATCTTTTAGCCTTTTTTTAAACAAACGTGCAAAAAAATAAATAAATAAATAAACAATGTGACTTAAAAAATCAAAAAATTAACTTTTAATCCAATTGTGAAAATAGGCCAATGCTTGCTAATGACACCGTTCCCCATGATGAATATGCCTTCATAGTGTGGGAGGTTAAGGGTTTTTTTTTTTTTTTTGAATTTTTTTTTTAATAAAAAAAAGTGTAAATAAATAAATAAAATAAAATTGACTGTTTGATTTTTGACTAAAACCTCTTCTTCTTAAACGAGGCCTACTTTAGTACGAGATTCAACTTACCCAATGTAAACCGAGCAAAATACGTATAACACAACAAAACAGATCTACACGTAAATCAGTGTTCAAAGTCCTAGTCAAGTTTGGATCATGATGGAAGGGATTTTGTCTCCTATGAACATGATGTCAACCTAACAGCTTAGGAAGGTTATCCAAAAGGGAAAACCAATTCCAACTTGAAAATGGACTTCTTGCAAGATAAATTCGAAGTATTGAATCCTTATTTTTACTAAAAGTAGGACCGCAATTTGAATAGACTTAACAGAAGCAACTCAAGCTCAATCTAAATTTTTTAAAGAATTTGACAACATATATTTTGAATTCGGTAATGGGCTTGAATAGAAATTCAAGATTTTGAATTAAATTCGGATTACTTAGCTAGAGACACCGGATAACTCAAGTGATATATATCAATAAATATAATATTAAATATACATACAAAACTATTAGCTGCTAAATAATATTAAAATTAGCATAATTACTCGTGCTAGGCATGGATATAAATAAATAATCAAAATTTAATTTTTAAAATTAAATAATAATCTAAAAAAATTATCTACAATATTTAGAAAAAATAATTTAGAATTAATTAAATTTTATTCATTTTTATCACAGTTACATATAAGAGATTTTTTTTTTTTTTTTTTATTCTTATGTCATTAATTGTGTACTCTAAATTCTTAATAACAAATATATGTCATAATTTAAGTGGTAAAAATTAAAAAATAAATCACAAAAATTATATTTATGATAAAATATAAATACATTTCGTCTTATGAGTTTCCTAAATTTAATTTATCATATAATAGTGGTAAATTACATTTGTCAATATAATAATTTTTTCATATTTTGTGAAATCTAAAAATTATAATTTGTCTTATGTTGTAAGATTTACGTAAAAATGAATTAGGATTGACTTGTGATATTAAATTTGAGCTTAACATTAGATTTATGACAACTTGTCCTTCACCTAATCACTAAAAATTATCTTGTTCTGTTCCCAACTTAGATGAATCGTTTGACCTATCTATTTATTAAATTAGTAAATAAATATTTATAAATATTTTTTTATAATAAAAATAAGAAATATGGACTTATTTTATGCATACTTATTAAAAAGTTTGAACTATAGTTTAAAAAAAAAAACTATATATTTATGTTTAAAGCAATTAAATGAATAGTTATATATATTTATGTATAAAAAAAATTATTTAAGATAAAGCCACCATAAATTGTAGGTCATATTCTAGTCCTAATAAATTTAGATTTTCTATTTAAATTATATCATAGTTTATCAGTTCGTGACTGATATAAGCTAATTTGGGAATTCTAATATTGGATTAAACACTAAAAGGTAGTCAAGAAAATTTAGTTCAAGTCAATTTTTTTTACCAATAATTCTTGATTTAAGCCTAGTCCTTAGAGAGTCGTCTAGTTCGTGTCCAATCCATGAGTTAGTAGACCTATCTATCTATTTATTTTTTTCCAACTTGAGTGATTTAGTCTATACTTGTGTGTTGTGCGCATCACATAGTAAGTTAGCTAATAAACCAGAATAAGAACACGTGTGTTTATAAAAACAACATATCATGTTAGTAGAGGCTAATCTTTGATCGGGCGAGTGGGGGTGCTCATTTCAAGACCTTCCCCTCTCGTATCCAAGTTCTCGAGCCGAGGCAACTTTAGTGATGACGGACACGTAGCCTTAGGCACGAGTCAGGGTTTCCTAAATTTCCCCAAAACAAAATATTTAGGTGTCGACTCTGAAATCTAGCAAAGCAGTCCATGTTTAGCACTTTTTTATTCAAAATTGATTTTTCAAAACCAATTGTCGGATTTGGACTCTTTGGTGATTTATCAATCTTACATTGCACTTTGTGAGATTAGATTTAGAACCGTGACAGGAGTCTGAACTGTAGTAGCTAGAACCCAATTCGCGCCCCCGTACATAGAGCGGAGGTCGGGCGGTCTACACCACCACCACTGCCTCACTTTACCACTACCATTGCCGCCACTCCACTTCCACCGCCGCCGCTCCACTACCACCACTACTCCTCTACCACCACCACTAGCACTCTACCTCTACCAAACCCATTTAAGCCCCTTTATTAAATAGGTGAGTTTGAATTGATTTTATTTGGTTTCAGTTTTTGAAAACTATTTTTCAAGTTTCAATCCTTATTTTTTTAATTTTTAGTGAATTTTTTAATATTTTAATTATTTTTTTAATTGATTAAAATATTGAAAATTTTCAGTTACTAATTTTTTTTAGTCAGGATATATTGATTATTGGCCACTAAAAAAATTTTTAGTCACAAAAAATGTCACAATTGGCGACTAAAAAAACTTTTAGTCGCCAAAAAATGAGTTTTGGCAACTAAAATTATTTAGTCGTTGAATGAAAAATAAAAATTTACTTTTTATTTTTGGCGATCAAAAGTTTGGTCGTCAAAAATTTATTTTCAGCTATTAAAAAAATTTAGTCGCCAAAAAGTGAATTTTGACTACTAAAATTATTTACTCACTGAATTAAATTTTTTTTTTTTTTATCATCAAAAATTTATTTTCAGCTATTAAAAAAATTTTAATTGCCAAAATATTTAGGGAGATAAAAGCGTGACTCTTTCTTTCTCTCATTTTCTATCTCTATTTTCTCAACCTCTCTCTCTCTCTCTCTCTCTCTCTCTCTCTCTCTATCTCTCTATTTATATTTTTTAGGGTTTCGTTCTACTTCTCAATGGAAAATCCAAAGGAATCGAGCCCCCATACTCCAAGACACTCAGCGTAGACAACGATGAGAAGAGAGCCACCAAGCCAATCACAGCTCCTCCTTCTCCTCTTATGCATACTGCTGCGGCAACGGAAAAGCATTCTCCGCCGGTAGTTTCCGGCAACCCCTATTGGACCGCCGACGGATTGCCGCTAGGGCACGGCAATGTCATGGGCGAATCTCTGCATCAAGCTCAGTGGGACTCTAGTCTCTTCGCTTGTCTCGGTCGCAACGATGAGTTTTGCAGCAGCGATCTTGAAGTTTGTGAGTTAAAATTTTAAGTTTTGTTAGTTTGATGCTCAATGTTGATGGGTTTTCTTATTTAATTTTCCCAATTTGATCGCTAATTGTTAATTTTTCCCATTGTGAAATTGGCTAATGAAGTCGAATATTACATATATGTGAAAAATCTAGAAATCCCCTAGATGTTGATTTGTGATTATGTATCAATTTTAAGCAGTAAACAACAATCCCAATCAAACAATCAAGACAAATCGACACAACAATTTTACGTGAAAAAACCACAATTGGACACCTCCAATTGTGATAAAAAAACCACGGGCAACAGCCACAAAACAATCCACTAAGAAGATATAAAGGAATTACACAGGTATACTCTCAATTACCTAGCGAACCTATGCCCGAATTGAACCAACCCCTATGTGTCTCTTCTAACCCCGTCTTCACCTCAGAATTGTCTTGACAATGAGCCACTCCAAAATCCACCAAAGCTTAAGGCTCGAATTCTTCGGAATCCACCAAAGAACAACTCTCTCTTTTGTGTAGAACAAACAAATAATCCTTTGATGTATACTCTTTAAACCATGAGTTGAATACTCAATCAAAACATCAAAGAAAACTAGCAAATTATCCCCAGATATAAACCTTAATATCCAAGAAGAAGATCTGGAGGAGTTAGTAAAGTTTTAGGAGAAAACCAACTACTTATAGAAATCCAAAGTAATCCTAGTTTTGGAAGAAAACCAATTCCTTATAGAAATATGGATTTTGAAGCTCGCTCGAGCGAAACTTCTCTCGCTCGAGCGAGAACCTTAACTCGCGTGATTTCCACTAGTGCCTTTGCTCGAGCCACGAACCCTTCGCTCGAGCAAACAATGAACTCTTTCAGGTTTTTGTATAGACGCAATCCTTCGCTCGAGCAAGTACTTCTTCGCTTCGCTCAAGCGAGCATGGGCGGACAGCTAACTTTGAATGCAATTTTGCATATTGCTTCGAACGCGAGCTGACCGGGCTCGACCCTTGTCATAATCAGCGAAGTGACAATCTTGAAAGCATTAACATCACAAACTTCTCTGCAAGGCTCAATTCGGGTTGGATTCGCATCTAATAAACTCATATCCTCACTAAAATAAAAGTGCGAAAACAAATACAACTGAAAGGAGTTTTGTCAAACGGGATTGCCAAGAATAAAACCCTAACAATCTCCCCCTTTGGCAATGCCATGACAAAACACACCTAACAAATAAAATCCTAAACACCCCAACCCATTACAGCCAACAAAAACAAACTTCTTTCTGACGGTCAGGATCTGCAAAACAACTATTAATGCCACAATCTCCAAAACAACTAGTAGTCCGACAAGAGTATAATAAACATATAGCTAGATTATCTTGAAGCATGAGATGGAAAACATGAATAGATGTGTCTTGGAGATTTTAAGAACATGTAACATGAAAACCTGAAACCTAAGAGACATGCACCCGACACATGGCATGAATACATGAAATCCTAAGACACATGCACCAGACAACACCACTCCCCTTTTTTTGTCATGAATTGACAAAGAAAGCTCAATTAACTAAACCAAGATCAGAAACCACACAAGCAATTACATGATGACGTAAATATGAGGAGCATGCAAGAAGGAAATGATCAATTTGTTCATGCTAACAAACTCTGCAATGATAAACCAAACTCCCCCTCACTAAAAGCAACGACAAACATGGAAAACAATGAACAGGAAGAAAACGACAAAAATAATATGGTTGAGCAAGTAAGGAATTTCAGATTAGTACCTTAAAACACACAAGACTATCCAAGAAGCACAATTACTTGAAAACACAATGTGCACAGCCTCTAGAAGATTCCTCATAAAAGAAAGTGATGCATTATGTGAAAAGCATAGATCCCATAAGAAAAGTGTGTGTGTGTGACTCTTGGAGTTCGACAAACACAAGATTCAAATCCTAGTAGTGATATGAAAGCTGGACCTCCGACTAGAGAATCTAAGCACAACATAGGAAAGTTAAACCACTAGGAATCAAGGAGTATTTGTTGAGTAAAGGCGGAGGCTCCCCCTCAATCAATGAATCGTTTATTTTTTTCCTTTTTTTTTTTCACATCTTTTTCTTTTCTTTCTTTTGCACATCCTTTTTTTTTCTTTCTTTTGCACTTTTTTTCTTTCTTTTGCACACTCATTGGTAGTTGACACACTCAAGAGTATGGAAACCGAACCAGAGAAACATGGATATAATAAGGATGGCCTGGTTGGTGACTCTGAGGTAGCCTTTTCCTCATGGCTGGACTACAAAGAATAAATGGGAAAAGCCAATGGAGATGCAAAAAGATGGAAGGTGGTTAAGAGACTCAACATCACCCAAGATATGCTAGTATCAGTCAATTCCTGTAGAAAAACAAAAGATACCATGCCAGAAGTCCATAGAAAAAAAAAAATCACTAAGGCGGAAGACTCCAATATTTGCTAATCCAAGAGTGTGTACAGAATGAGACACGCTAATCAAAGAACACACACTCTGAAATGAGTAATAACCACAGAAAGCACACACATATTAACATGTAATGGATATTCTCATCAATTCCAATATGCACCAAGGACCACTCAAAAATTTCAAGCTCGCAAAACCATACTAAAAAAATCTTTTTGGATTTTTTTTTCATTTTTTTTTTTAACTAAAGCAAGACAAAAAACAAACATGCACACAATTTTTTTTTTTTTAAACAAAACATGTCAGAAAACGAACAAGCACACATAAACCCAAAAATTAAAACAAATAAACAAATTAACACAAGTCAAGTTTTCTCACCCAAACCGCTTTAATATAAACAAAGTTGTGAGCATTGCGATTTTTGGGTGGTGTCTTGACGTTGTGGTTCCCTTTGCTTTCAATGGGAACCCGTCTCGACTTAGTTTCCAACTTCCTATTTCTACGTCTAGGCAAATACAAACTCGCTCCATGTTTGATCTCAAGCTGATCAAAATAACGAGGTCTAATATGACCTTTAACCTCATTACTACCAATGAAGTATTTCCTACCCCACGAGATGTTGGAATTTCTTCCATCTCTATGAGACACTCTCCTATGCAACTTATAACAATAAGGGCGAATATGACTATGCATACCACAATGATGACAAATAAAAACAGGGTGTACCCTTTTTCCTTTTACCTTACCAACTCTAAGAAGTTTGAGAAGTCCATCCTTATGTTGAATTTTTTGTCCTCCCTTTCCTTGAGTTCTTGTATCATGAGATGTGGAAGCACTCTGTTTTTGCTCTTTCTTAACACCAAAGCCAATGCCACTCTTATCAGAACAAATTTGTTGAGACCTAATGATATTGTCCAAAGTCTTTGATCCTTTGTTCCAAAGACCAATGGTAGCCATAGTACACTTGAGTTCTTCCTCTTTCTTGATCATTAGTTCTCCCAAAGCAATTTGAAACATCTCGAGAGTTTCAATTTTTTCTTCATATGTTGCATAGATTTGTTGTAGCTCATTCCTCTCTATCTCACAAGTCAAGAGTTTTGCACACAGAGCTTGTCGATCATTAGCTATCTTGATGGCATCAATCCTAGCCTCGGAAATCTCATTCTTTAGTTTGACATTTTCACTTTCACATACTTTGAGTTTCATAGTGAGTTTGTCATTCAATTTGGATAAGTTAAGAGATTTCTTATATAACTTTTCATAAGCTTGCTCAAGCTCTTCATCATCACTCTCTGAGGATTCATCATCAGTGGCATTCTCAACCGACCTCTTCGAATACTCTGTTTGTCCTTCAGTTTCGGAAGCCGCCATGAAAGCAAAGAATTGTTTATGTCCTTCTTCGCCTTGATCTTCATTGTCACTTTCATCTTCATCAGATTCTGATTCATCATCCCAAGTGATGGCGAGGGCTTTTTTCCTCTTCAAACGAGTGGGGTATTCTGAAGCAAAGTGGCCAAGTCCTTGGCATTTATAGCATTGGATTCTTTCAGAGTTCCCTTGTATCTTTTCTTTCTCCTTCTTGGCTATAGAATTAATTTTGAGTTTATCTTTGCCTTTAGATTTATGAGTATGAGTAAATTCCAAAAGATTAGGATTCTTTTTCAAAAAAAAAAATTTAAATTGTTTAACAAAAGCAGCCATAATCTTGGAATCTATCTCACAATCTTCATCAGAATCCTCTCCAACTCTATGAGCACAACTAAAAGCAATAGCATCTTTTTGTTTCTTTTTGAAATTCCTATGTGCCTCATAAGTTTGGAGATTTCCAACCAAGTGATCCAGCTTGAGGTTGTCAACATCTTGAGCCTCCTCAATAGCCGTAACTTTTGGTTGGAACCGAACGGGCAAGGATCTCAAAATTTTTTCCACAACTTTGGATTCTGGTATTTTTTCACCTAAATTGAACCTAGAATTTACAATGTTACTCAACTTCGCATAAAATTCATCAAAGGTCTCACTATCTTTCATTGAAAGGTTTTCGAAACTAGACGTGAGCCTTTGAAGTTTTGAGCGTTTAACAGAAGGAGTGCCCTCATGAATAGTTTGTAGGATATCCCAAGCCTCTTTTGCGACTTCACAATTGCAAATACGACTAAAGTCTTTAGGTGTGACAGCGCAAAAGAGAGAATAGATAGCTTTACTATTCCAGCTACTATTTTGGTAATCAATTGTGTCCCACTTATCAATTGGTTTGGGGAAAGTTATTCCATCAACGGTAATCATTGGTTCAGTCCACCCATACATGACACATTGCCAAACTTTTTCATCAATAGATTTTAAAAACGATCTCATCCGAGCTTTCCAAAAAGAATAATTGGATTCGTCAAGTAGGGGTAGTTGAACCATAGAATTTCCCTCACGAATTGTATCCATTATCACAAATCAAACAAGATCTCGCTGTAATAGATTTGTAAAACAAAAAAATAGAGCGACCCGTTTTGATACCAATTGAAAAATCTAGAAATCCCCTAGATGTTGATTTGTGATTATGTATCAATTTTAAACAGTAAACAACAATCCTAATCAAACAATCAAGACAAATCGACACAATGATTTTACGTGGAAAAATCACAATTGGACACCTCCAATTATGATAAAAAACTACGGGCAACAGCCACAAAACAATCCACTAAGAAGATATAAAGGAATTACACAAGTATAACCTCAATTACCTAGCGAATCCACGCCCAAATTGAACCAACCCCTATGTGTCTCTTCTAACCCCGTCTTCACCTCAGAATTGTCTTGACAATGAGCCACTCCAAAATCCACCAAAGCTTCAGGCTCGAATTCTTCGGAATCCACCGAAGAACAACTCTCTCTTTTGTGTAGAACAAACAAATAATCCTTTGATGTATACTCTTTAGACCATGAGTTGAATACTCAATCAAAACATCAAAGAAAACTAGCAAATTATCCCCAGATATAAACCTTAATATCCAATAAGAAGATCTGGAGGAGTTAGTAAAGTTTTAGGAGAAAACCAACTACTTATAGAAATCCAAAGTAATCCTAGTTTTGGAAGAAAACCAATTCCTTATAGAAATCCGGATTTTGAAGCTCGCTCGAGCGAAGCTTCTCTCGCTCGAGCGAGAACCTTAACTCGCGTGATTTTCACTAGTGCCTTCGCTCAAGCCACAAACCCTACGCTCGAGCAAACAATGAACTCTTTCAGGTTTTTGTATAGACGCAATCCTTCGCTTGAGCGAGTACTTCTTCGCTCGAGCGAGCAAGGGCGAACAGCCAACTTTGAATGCAATTTTGCATTTTGCATTTTGCTTCGAGCGCGAGCTAACCGGGCTCGACCCCCGTCATAATCAGCGAAGTGACAATCTTGAAAGCATTAACATCACAAACTTCTCTGCAAAGCTCGATTCGGGTTGGATTCGCATCTAATAAACTCATATCCTCACTAAAATAAAAGTGCGAAAACAAATACAACTGAAAGGAGTTTTGTCAAATGGGATTGCCAAGAATAAAACCCTAACAATATGTATGTTTGCATTGGTATGTTTATGCGTGTGTAAATGCATTGACTGTTAACGGATAGAGAGGGAAATTGATTGGTTGGTGAATTATTTATTTATTTATTGTTAAATAATTATGGAGTCTGATGTAATTGGACCTGGTGATATCATTCTGTGTGTAGATTGATATGATTGTTGTGGGATATATGATTGCAGATTCAAATATGAAATATTTATGATACATCAATTGATTATTATCACTATTAGTTGTAGCTGAATTTATGATGAAAGAAAAGTTGCGTAGTGCGTGGAAGAGCATCAGATTTTCGTGTTTTTTTGTACATGGCAATTTTCTTGACAGTAGTCATGCTAATTGAGGAGTCTAATTTCTCCATATATATATATATATATATATGTATCATATTTGATCATAGTGATTATTTGCAACCATGGTTAGAGTGACCCAAGTCCCCTACTTAATCAGATTTTCTCTAATTTGATATATTATTGAGTGAAAACTTCTTGCTTTTGATAGTAATGAATCTACCTTAGTCCCCAAACTTCTTGCTGTTGACCTTCTCTTGAATTGAGTTTGTTCATCAACAGTATATCTATGTTTTCCTGATGGAGATTAGCTATTATGAAGTTATTCAAATATTCTAGTTTATTTGCCATATCTTGCTGTTCTTGTATACTTTTCCAACTTAAATTTATCCATATTTTTTGCTCGAGTCTCCTTTAGGTTTTTGGTTCCTTATTGTAATATTTAGATGGATTCTTTAAGGATCTGTCAGTTATGAGGATTTAGATGGGAGTCATTATGTAGTTTGTAATAGGCGTCCTTCACTCTTAAGTCTTATTTATGCAGTTATAACACTTTTTGTGGCTATCCTCCTAAAATAGTGAAGAAAATGCCTAAGAAGGATCTTGTGGAGGAGGTGATCATATATCTCATAGTATCCCTTTCCATTTTATATCTATTAAGTATGGTAGTACTGTCTATGAATGAAGGAAATTGGGTTCGTGTTTATTAGATCGCTCTTTCTGATCTGGTAGTAATCTTAAACTCATGTCCTTTGTGTATTTATTGAGCTAATCCTTTGTGTATTTCTTGAGCTAACTTATGCAATTTAAATATATAGACTTTGTAATTAAGTTTGTTGGGGAAGGGAATAATGTTGCATCTTCCAAAAAAAAAAAATTTCTTTTTTGGGATAGAAATTCTCATCCCAAAATGCATTTTAGGAAAAGTAATGACTAGGCCCCTAGTATTCGTCTCTTTTGTTAATCGCCGCTGCCTATTATGTATGTAGTTGTGAGCCTATACAATGTTAAAAGGGAAAACTAAGTCCCTTCCTAAGCAACAGCTTAATCCATTTGTAACAGTTGGTTATCTTTTAATCATTCTAAAAAATAGTTAGGTGTTCTTTTTGTCTATTTATTTAATTAATAACCAGTCTTTGGGACTACTAAGGTTGACTAAGATGCATATGTAACTTTTGGGTGGCCATGTAAGTTTTATTTAATTCCTCTTTGTAGCATATATTGATTGCACTTCTCTTTATTTAATTCCTCTGATTTGTTGACTGTTACCTTTTCAAAGCAGATATTCACTTACAACTTTGTGAGTCTGCTTATTGAATTTCATTCATTGATGAATTCCATGAAGAAAAATTTTAACATTATGGAGTTGTTATTTACTATCCTTTCACGTATTTAAAAATAAATAAATTCTAAGAACACCTGATTCTCTTGCATGTATTTACTATCTTTTCACATTATGATGAATTCCTGTTTTGCACTTGATTCTCTTGCATGTCAGGTTTGGAGACTTCAAGCAACTCTTGGTGAGCAAACAGAAATCACAAAATTAGCCAGTAGGGGTATGAAAGACTTCAAAATGTAATATTCTTAAGTTTATGGCTTTAGTATTTTTTTCCCATTCAAAAAAATCTGTTATAGGACTTTGTACTAATTTTATACTAATCAAATTACATGCTTTACTGTTCAAAATTATTTTTTATTACACCTTGTGCTTATTAGATGTTCGAATACAGTTTTTCAACAATTAAGTTCATAAGAAATTTACATATTTTGATGTGCATGGTATATGTACTCGTGTCAAACCGAGTTAGTCATTAAACAATTGCACTTACATGAATCCCTTAAATTCTTTGTATTGATTTGATGTGTAAGATTTGTGATTGCATATCAATTCATTTGAATCGGGACACTCCAAAGTTTCCTTCTAATCTTAAGTAAACTTTTGTTATAAAGTTGATTCCACATTAACACAAATTATCTTGTGGACTTGTCAGGAAAAAGTTTTATACTGGGTTTGCATTGAGGGAGAGATCAGTGTAGTCCTGCTTCCAAGTAGGCATCACATCCTTTGTGGGTATGTTCATCTACCTCTAGCCTAAGACATTTTTTTGTGGGTATGTTCATCTACATTGTAAAGAAAATTGGAATCCATCAGAAGTTAGACCCCTTAGATAAGTACATCATTGCACATCAAAGCTGAATGACTGAAACCATAAACTCATTATATATATATATATATATATTTGTAGATGGCTTTTGGCATAGAGTTATGGATATACCAGTTTTCTTCTACCGCTTGCTTCTGATCTGTTACAGTTATAACTTTTGTGTAATCTTCATGTTAAATGTAATTAAATTTAGGTGAATGTTTTTCTTTGAACACTTATTAGTTATGCTGTGTTTTTCTTTGAATGTTTTGGCCTCAGGTTTTGTGGATCTTGTAATCAAGTTTGATCTTAAGGTGACTCTTCTCAAAGGCCTTAGACAGGAATTGACGAGCATGTATCTTCTACACATTGATATATATATATATATATACACACGCATGTACACAATCACATACGTGGATGAGGTTAAGGGTGAGCCTACTGAAAACCCATAATGGTCCTAAGAGGTTGAGAGTGAACCTACTGCAAACCTAGATATGTTATATTTGTTGTATGAGTTATTGAAAGAGGTTGTGGATGAACCTACGAAACTAGCATGGGACTCCTGGTTTGAAAATTAAGTCAAAAAATACACTTTTCTAACACTTAGGCTTAAATATAGGTCATCAGGGGCCAAAATCATGTAATAGCCACAAGAAGGCCCTAGAAACACCCCGAACACCTCAGGAGGGACCAATATAAGTTGTTCAAACTTATAAAACTAGCACGAGACTCTAGGCTTGAAAAATGCACTTTTCCAACAATTAGGCTTTAAAATAGGCCACGGGGGCCAAAATTGTGAAACAGTCATGAGAAGGCTTAGAGAACACCTCGAACACCTCATGAAACTAGCACGGGACTCCCGGTTAGAAAACTAAGTAAAAAAATGCACTTTTCTCACACTTAAGCTTGAAAATAGACCACCGGGGGCCAAAATCGTGTAACAGTCACGAGAAGACCTGAGGAACATATCAAAAACCTCGGGAGGAACCAATGTAAGTTGTGAAAATTTACGAAACTATAGCACGGGACTTTCGATTTGAAAACTAAGTTAACACTTAAGTTTGAAAATAGGCCATCGGGAGCCAAAATCGTGTAATAGTCATGAGAAGGCCTGAGGAACACTTCAAACACCTCATGAGGGACCAATGTAAGTTGTGGAAACTTACAGAATTAGCATGGGACTCCCCGATTTGAAAACTAAGTAAAAAAATACATTTATCTCACACTTAAGCTTGAAAATAGGTCATGGGAGGCCAAAATCGTGTAATAGCGATGAGAAGGCCTAGTGAACACCTCAAACACCTTGGGAGGGACTAATATAAGTTGTGGAAACTTACAAAACTAGCACGGACTGCTAGTTTGAAAACTAAGTCAAAAAATGCACTTTTCTAACACTTAAGCATGAAAATAGGCTATTGGGGGGCCAAAATCATGTAACAGTCACGAGAAGGCCTGGAGAACACCTCAAACACCTCGAGAGAGACCAATGTAAGTTGTGGAAACTTACACAACTAGCACAGGACTCCCGGTTTGAAAACTAAGTCAAAAAATGCACTTTTCTCACACTTAAGCTTGAAAATAGGCCATCGGGGGTCAAAATTGTGTAACAGTCATGAGAAGGCCTGAGGAACACCTCAAACACCTCGAGAGGGACCAATGTAAGTTATGAAAACTTACGGAACTAGCATGGGACTCTCGGTTTGAAAACTAAGTCAAAAAATGCACTTTTCTAACACTTACGCTTAAAAATAGGCCATCGGGGGCAAAATCGTGTAACAGTCATGAGAAGACCTGGGGAACACCTCAAACACCTCAAGATGGACCAATTTAGGTTGTGGAAACTTATGAAATTAGCACGGGACTCCTGATTTGAAGACTAATTAAAAAAAAATAATTCATTTTTCCAACTCTTAAACTTAAAAATAGGTCATCGGGGGGTAAAATCGTTAAACAACCACGAGAAGGCCCTGGGAACACCTCAATCACCTCGGAAGCAACCATTGTAACCTGTGTAAACTTACGGAACTAGCACGGGACTCCTGGTTTGAAAAGTAAGTCAAAAAATGAATTTTTCCAACACTTAAGCTTTTAAATAGGCCATCAGGGGCCAAAATCATGTAACAAGCACGGGAAGGCCCGGGGAACACCTCAAACACCTTGGGAGGGACCAATGTAAGTTGTAGAAACTTACGGAACTAGCACGGGACTCCTGATTTGAAAACTAAGTCGAAAAATGCATGTTAAATTGTATATTTAATAGATAAGATAATAATTGTCTAACTTACATTCTTTTTTTTTTTATTTGTGTTTCGTTTTGTTGCAGATTCGAGATTAGATATGGACATGTTTGGTAATTTGGAGAGTAGAAGCTAGCTCATTTTGTGTTTTTGTTTATATTACCTTACACGTATTTTAGTTGCGTTGTAAATTTTATATTTTTGTTGGTATTACAAATCATGTTTGGTAATCCGCACTTGATATTATATTTTTGTTGATATTAGTAGACATGTTTTTTGTGGATATTAGGAGACGTGTTTGGTAATCCGCATGCGGTTGATATTGTATTTTTGTGGATATTAGTAGACATGTTTTTTGTGGATATTAGGAGACATGTTTGGTAATCCGCATGTAGTTGATATTGTATTTTTGTGGATATTGTGCTGAAATTCGATTGTGATGTTTATGAAAATGAATAGATTTTTGAATTGATTTGTAATAAATGTTTTATTGAACTGGTTATTGAAATGCGCAGGGAATTTTTAATAACAAGAAAAATTTTAATTAGAAAATAGTACGTCCATTTTAAAATTTTTTAATTATTATTAGCGACGAAATAAAAAATGTCGCTATTAGTTTTCAAAAAACATGACAAATAATGTTGTCACATTTGCTGAATATTTCATCGCTAAATTGAAATATTTGGTGACAAAATATTTTTTGTCAATGAAGAATTTTCTTTTGTGCTCATTTTAGTGATGAATTTTTTTGTCACCTTAATCTATATCATTGGTGAGGAAAACTTTCGTCACTAAAACATATTTGGTGACAAAATATTTCGTCACCAAAACAATTAAAATAAAATATTATCTAATTCTAATGACAAAATTGATATTATAGAGGACGAAAAAAACAACATTTGGAGATGAAAAATTTCGTCGCCAAAAATGAAAAATAGGCGACGAAACTATTTTTCGTCACCAGCTACTTTCAGTGACAATGTATAGGCAACAAACGTGGTGGCAAAATTTTTTCGTCACAGATCACTTTAGTGATGAAAATTTGATGTTTGGAGACAAAATGAGTCTGTCATCAAAGACCTTTTTTATTATAGTTTTTTATCTTACAATTCAAATAGAGGGTTAACCTTTTAATGAGCTGCCAATGTTATGACTAGTTATTAAATTTTTGCTAAAGCTAAATACTTAATCAACTTCAATTAAAGAAGAAAAAATAGCAAACGAAGCTTATATATATCAAATATATATAGTACTTCTAAAATAAGGGTTTTCTTATAAGAAAAATTATTTTTCCCCCGAATTTTCTCCCCTCCCCCCCGAATCCCTCGACTGCCCAAAACGACGTCGATTTGGGAAGTTTTTTTTCTTTCTCTTTATGCAGGTCTGAGACAGAGGGAGAGGGAGAGAAAAAGAAAGAGAGAGGGAGAAGAGAAAAGAAGAGAGGAGAAGAGAAAGAGGAGGGGAAGAGGGAATTGAGAGAAGAGAGGGTCCCTCTGCTTCTGCCATCGGCCGATCGTCTCCACCCCGCCTTCGCCTCTACCTCCGCCCCTTGCCCAGCCCGATTGATGTTGGCCCCTCCAGTCCTTCTTCTTCGTCTTCTTTCTTCTTCTTTTTTCTTCTTTTTAAATTCGGACGATTCAGGAAGACTTTTTTTGAGCTACATGTCACTTCTATTCTTATAATTCTTTCACAAAGAGGATAAATTTGTGTTTACAGATAGGATATCAATTTGGGATACTTATTTGGGAGTCAAGAGCCTCTCCTTGCAGGCTTGTGCTTGCAACCGTCCTTGCAGGCCTTCGGGTCTACTTTTAGGTCCAATTTTGATAATCCGAACCGTTCATATTTTATGATTTATTCAGTATATTATACCTGTAAAAAATCAAATTGATCGGATATCGGGAAGCATATGTTCATAAAACTGTTTATTAAATTATTTAAAAAATAATTTTTAGTTCAATTTTTTGAACACATACTTTCCGATATCCGATCAACTTGATTTTTTACAAGTATGATATACTAAATAAATCATAAAATATGAACGGTTCAGATTATCAAAATTGGGCCTAAAAGTAGACCTGAAGGCCTGCAAGAACGGTTGCAAGCACCAAGGCTGCAAGGAGAGGATCCTCTCTCCTTATTTGGTACCTTTTACCAATTCCAACCCAACACCTGCCCCTCATGTCAACTAGAGCCTGAGATTGGCCACGTCCACATCAAGTCATAAAGTAACAGAAATTTAACCGTCGTTTCTATTACCCCTCTCTCTCTCTCTCTCTCTCTCTCTCATACAAACCCAATAACATTTTTTTTTCTTTTCACCAAAAATTACTTTTTCTCTCTCTCCTTTCTTCCTCTTTACATCTATCGACAAAATAAAATTCAAGTTCAAGTACAATTATAAATTCAAATCACTTTGCCATTATGCATTTTTAATTCCTTTAATATGTATTTATTATTTATATTATCCCTTCATGAGTGAAAAAGATCTCTGCAACTACAACAATGAACTCATCCAACATTTCATAGAGTCATTGACAACCTACGCTCGACGACGGCAACGGTGACGAGGTTGACATTCAATTTGGAAAGAGATTTAAAAAAAGAAAAGAAAAAAATATGTGAAATTAAATAAAATATAAGTATATTTTATTCACATTTCACTTATCTTTTTTCTTTCCTTTTTAAATCCTTTATCAAATCTCCCAACCAAACATGGGTTCTTCCTTTCTTCCATTTATTACAAAAACTTTTCTACTGAACTCAAAGCCATGCGCTCTCGCTCTCTCTCTCTCTCTCTCCTCTTTCTTTTTCCTTTTCTTTTTCTTTTTTTTTAAACTCAAGAGTAGCAAGTAATCTTAAAGATCTTGCATTCAAATAAATTCTCTAAAAAAATCCCACTTTCGACATACTGTCGATCTTAATTTCCTATTCATTTTTTTCCCAACTACAAATTCCACTTCAACAAATTTAATATTGAAACTTGAAAGACCAAATAGAACTAATATTTAAAGCCTCACACAAAAATGCAACAAGTGAAGGAGATGTAAACTGAGCATTAAATCATGTTCTTCACAAAGAGCCAAGGGGTAATCTTTTCAATCAATATTGTATCAGGGCTTAATCCAAACAATTCTTAGACTCTTCAATAATTCTAGCTCAAATTAATGTTGACCAACAACTACCATTTTAAAAGAACTTGGTTGAAAATAATGGCAGATGATTTTTGAATTTAAATTTTCTTTTCATCGAGACCTGAATGAGGAAGAAGGAAGAGTGAGAATAAGTGGCTTTTCCAGTTAAAAAAAAAAAGGAATAAGTGGATTTTATTTTTTATTTTTATTTTTTTTTAGAGAAGATGAGAGAGTAAAACTTTTACGGAAGACAAATGGTAGTTAACTTTTGCAACTTTTAAACAGGATTTTTTAATGCAAATGTGAAAGGTTGACAGTTTCTGATTTATAGAGTTATTGTTCGATTATAATTGGCCAAGGGTATCACGTAGGCTTGCCAGCAACTACTCTATCCGCACACAGAAATTCCTCAACAAAGAGGGATTGGCAAAACATTGTGTTTGTATCAATAAGAGATGTTTATATGAAGGCAAAGAATCTAAAATGAAGGATGAAGAATTTAAGCTTTTGGTATTCCTCTATAATATATGAAGCATAGTGAAATTCTCAAAATTTATTTAATCAATGGAAGAACAATCAATTCCACATCATTAATAAAATTTCACAAAATCTCTCATCCCTCTACACACTATCTGATACATCCTGATTGTTCACTTGATTTCCTTACTTCATTAAAATCCCCTAAACAAAATGAAGCTTGCCATTTTCTTTCAACTTCTCCCACACTTCTCTCATTTCAACTACTTCATTAGGAGCATTCAAATTAACAATTAACAAAATTTAAATTCAATTTAGAAGTACTTCTCAAGATGATATAATGGCCTATTTTAGAAAGTAGGTTAAAATCCAAATTTTTTGATTTTTTTGGTTTTCTTTGAAAAAATATACAAAAAAATAGAGAAGTGATGTGATTCAAAAGTAAAAAAATTGACTTTTAACCCAATTGTCAAAGGGAATGGCTTTCCTTCGGACTGGATGGTACTGTTGGGCCTATGGGTGCCCACCACAAGTCTCATTTCAATAATATGAACCATTTAATATGTACAACGTATCGAGTACTATATGTCTGTAAAAAATCACGTTGATCGGATATCGATAGCTATGTGATCCAATCAGATTTTTGTAAGATATTTATTTTTCACCGTCCATTTTTTTTCATACAAAACTAATTTGATCACATATCTATTGATATTCGATCAACGTGTTTTTTTATAGGCATATAATACTTGACGAATTCTACACATTACACGGTTCGAATAATCAAAATAGAACTCATAATAGATCTCTACAAACCCAACAATACTCTCCCGTCTATGATTAGACTGGAGAGAAGCCATTCCCATTGTCAAAATAGGCCAATGCTTTTAAATTCAAAATTCAATTTAAATTCAATTTTGTTAATGGCACTGTTCCCCATAATGAATATGCCATCATAGTGTGGGAGGTAAAGGGGTTTTTCTCTTTTTTTTTTTGAAAATTAATTTTTTTACTTTTTAATTTTTTATTAAAAAAAAGTGTAAATAAAAAAATAAAATAAATTCATTTTTTTTAAATTTTTGGCTAAAATCTCTTCTTAAATGAGGCCTAATTTAGTACGAGATTCGACTTAACCAATGTAATCCGAGCAAAATACGTAACACAACAAAACAGATCTACACCTAAAGTAGTGATCAAAGTCACAAGTGAGGAAAGAAAATGATAAGATTATGAATTTAACAATATATTATTTATACAAACAAACACAAAACCTTATCATTTTCTTTCCTCCCCTGTGACAAAGACTACAGCAATAGCACATTAGTGCCTTAATTCTCATCTCTCTCCTCTTTATTTATCTTTTATCATTTGAATAATTTATTTTAATTATATTAATAATTTTACCCAAAAAAAAAGTTAAGGGTATGAATTTAACAAATTAATCTGCTTGGAAAAAAAAAAAAAAACTCAAATTTATGAGTAATTTGGATAATTAAGTTTATTATTTTTTAAATTTGTGGGTACTATTCAGTGTCTACCACAGCCAACTTGTATTCCCTTCCCAAATAGACCTTACAATAACAGAGTTTTGATTTTTGTGGGACTATTTTTTTGTTTGTTGCAGACATTTGACAATCTAATTTCACCCCCAAAAACATACTCTCATTTTTGCCGGAGCATCTCTAATATTTATTTATTTTTTTATATTAAATTTGAATAAAAATTTCATCTTATATTGCACATTTTAACGGAGCAATTTAGAATTTTGTCAAATCACCGGTCAACCGAGGGGATGATCGGGGGATGTCTATAATTTTTTCAGATTCTGAAACAGGTTTATAGGCAATTTTGCAAGGAGGTAGTCGACTGGAAAGATAACCAGCCGAACATCCAATCGGTCATTCGGTACTCATTTATTGACCACCAGATGCTTGTTATGCTAACGGCCATGTACAATAATTTGGTGAAAGGTTCTAGCATCCTTAATTTGACGAAAAATTTGAGATATCCTCAATTTGATACTGAATTGATGTTAATGTTGGAGCACCAATTTTGTACAGTTTCCATCAAATTTAAATTTGATGAAATAAAAAATGAACGTTGGAAATAGTCTAACAACGTCACTCTTATGCCTATGAATTGGACAAACATTAAACAAGTCAGAATCTCATAATTCCTTATTAGGAACCTAGGTGGCTAACCATCCCGTGCTATCCCTTGGGATTACCTAGTCTTATTGACCCGTTCAAGGTTATTTTACTCATTACCAATTGATTTTGAATTATGTGTTTTAAATAAATCTAATACGATATCAGAGTTGAGTCTTGAATATTTAGTGGATCAACTCTTTGCCTGAGTTCATTTTCTCGTCTCTCATTTTTCCCTTCACCTAAGTTCAGTTTAACTTGATGAGAGGGAGATTTGTGCCGAAAAGACTTACCAAACACGATGAGGGATCTTGATCCGTATGGAGGAGGAGCTTCGACGGAGGATTGTAATGCTCGGGGGGTACCCGCGCGCGTTAAACAGTTCGGACTCTCGAGATCTCTTTGATCTAGTCTCATGAGTGCAATATGAAATGTAGATGAGAGTCCAGATTTGGAAACTTTTATTGAAAATCCATTTTATTGCAATTTTGTCAAAAATGGACTGCGTCATCAGATCTCAGAGTCGCCACCTAATATTTTGGGAAATTAGGAAACCCATGACTCAGTGCCAAGGCCACTGTTCGTCGTAACCAAGGATGCTTGGCTCGGAACCTTAGGTATGAGAGGGGAAGGTCAATAATGAGCACCCCTGCTCACCCGATCAAAAGATCGGCCTCTACTAAACCATGATATGAATTTTATTTTCTTTATATGTTTATGTTCTGATTATTTTAGTAAATCCTAAAATTTACTATGTGAAGCATACAAGTATAGACTAGTTTGCTCAAATTGGAACAATTCAACTTCATGTTTGTTTTTCGAAAAGGGTTTGAATTTGCCACTTGACAAAGTGGGCTTAAAGTTTGTGAATTTGCCACTGAAAAGTGGGCTTAAAACGTACATTTATTGAATTATTCCAATTCAAACAACAAGTCTTCATCCACAGGCATTCAAACAGTTTATCAAGTAAGCAAGTAGCCTCATGGTAGAATGTTAACACATAATAAGAAAAATACACACAAATGGGATGCTAAAGCATAAAAACTCGCAAAGTTACCGACGTCCCTCGAACAGCTACAAAACAAAGTTAGTAAAATATGCATGATCTTATATACAGAATCCCAATGCAATTCACTCATGAGATGCAGCTAAAGATTCGGCTTCTAAGATATGACATGTGAAACATTGCAAAACATGTGATAGCGCATAGAATCACAGAAGAATTGATTAAATCCACACATGTAAATTTAGCCGAATCTTAATGCATGAAACATGGATGCAAAGCATGGATATGCATGGCATGTCAGATATATACATATGTATAGTTAGGGAAAGCAATTAGAGAATGGGATAGAAAGAAGTAGGGTGGGGGATTATTACAATACTTTAAATATTACAAATCCAAATGAGGAAGAGAGGAGAGAATAATAATAAAATAAAATAAAACCTCACAAAACACTCAAAATCAAAATAAAAGTTTTAAAACCCCCGACTACTCATCAATTAGCAAAGATCCATGTGTCTTCAATCAAATCCAGTCCATGTACTCATCTTCAATGGAGGGCCATAGCCCAAAATAAGTCAACTTGCAAGCCCAAAGAGGTGAGCTCACTTTGATCTGCTAAGCATCTGTAAGACCATAGCCGAATTGGCCCAAGACTGCAACAACCCTTTTAATCTTAAAAAGCCATGGGCCCACCATACAACTCCAGATTCTTCTTTTTTTGTCTGCCCCAAACAAGGCCACTGTTAATCACCATAACTAAGCAGCTCAAAACATCACCTCCTCACGCACACTAAAGCAATGGCGTTGGAGTTAGAACCTCGTCGGTGCAACATGAGCCACATACACACTCTCATACTCAATGTCCATCTCCATAACTTGAGCTCACAACAAAGACACCATTTTTTGTTTTTACACTCCGCGGCCGCTCTGCTTCTTTCTCTCTCTCAAATAATTTTTATCCTCTTCTAGAAAACACACCCACCTCTTCTCATCTCACCACCTTTTCTCTCTCCAGACACCCACCCCTTATATCATAACTTCATGTTGAACTTCACGGGTTTGCAGAGAGAGGGAGCTCGAGAGTGGGTTTTGCGGAAGAGATGAGAGGAATCATGGTAAAGCTCCAATGGATCAAGAGGGTAATCCGACCCATCCCCGAGAGAAAGAAAAAGAGCAAATGGGTTTGTGTGTGTTACAATGTGTGTTCATCAATCAGTGTGTGCATGGAGTGTGTGTGCCGTGTGCTGTGTATTCATTAGTGTGTGCATGGTCTCCTTCCCCCTCTCTCTATAAACCCATGTGTCTCTATGGTGCCTTCTTGCTATGTGTGTGTCCATCCAGCTCTGTATGTGGATGTCCAGTTCTTTTCTTTTTCAGAAAGAAAGAGAAGTCTATGTGTTTTTGTGTGAGCCTCGTGTGAGTGTATGGCAGTGATGGGTGTGTGCGTGTGAGCTGCTGGGTGTGTGGCAGTAATGAGTGTGTATGTGAGCTGCTGAGTGTATGGCAGTGTGTATGTGTGTGTGAGCTGCTGGGTGTATGGCAGTGATGGGTGTGTGTGTCTGTAGCTCAGATCAAGAACCTCTTTTTCCCTCACATTTTTCACTCACTCACTCTCCCTTTTGAAACTGCTCTCTGCCGAGAGCCCAACCCAGAACTCTTCACCATTACCCCCAAAAAAAAAACCGAGAGAGAGAGCTCCTCAAGAAACCTCCATGAGAGAGAGAGAGTGAGGGATTGTGTATGGTGTCTCTCCTTTCTCTCCCCGTGTGTGTTCTTTTTAGAGAGAGAGGGAGAGAGCTAAGGTCGTGTGTGATGTCTGCCCCCTCTGTGTTGTGTGCCTGGTCTCCTCTTTTGTTATTATTTTTTTTATTCTTCCACCCTCACCTATCATCATGCATGCTCCTTTTTTCTATATTCCCCACCCAGCTCTCCACCGAACCAATACTCTATATTATCTCTACCCAAAAGCAAAGCACACCACCTTTATTTTATTTTTTTATTTTTTTATTTTGTTGTTGTCCCACCCCCAGATCATGTCCTCCTCTTTTTATCTTCATTCATTTTTTTATTGATCTCTCTCACCCACTCTTGCTTTCTCTCTAAAAACAAACATATCTTGCACCGCCCTAAAAAACAAATCATCATTCCAAACCCATCCTGACCAAACTATTTTATTTATTTTATTTTCTATATATATATATATATTTATCATTTTCCTTTTTAACAAATATCAAAAATTATTTATACTAGATGAAAACATCAAAAACTATGTATAACACACAAAATTATATAAAAATATAAAATACTACAAATTCCAAAATAATATAAAATAATTTGGCCAAAATGGGTGAGGTTTGGGACTAAAGCTTCAATTTGATTTTTCTGCTAAGGGTGGTTAAAATAAAGTGTCCAAGTCTTAGGGCTAGTCAAAATAGGGTGTCTACAAGGATGGCGAATCCGATGAAGCAAGAATGACGGCGGGGAGCGTGAGCAACAATGATAGCGACGGCATCGGCTAAGGCTCTGAGAAAACCAGGGTTTTTTGAGAAAGAAATGAGGTAAACAGTGATGAGGGTTTTTAGGCTTCTAGCGCGTATATATGGAGAGAAAACAAAAGGGCGGTAACCTTTTGAATTTTCGGCATAATGGTGACAGCCATGGGGTCGTATGGAGCGAATAAGGAAATGCCACGTGGCAAGGAGATGATTGGTTGTCAATACTACCGACGGGTTGTCAATACGGCTGATTGATTGACGACAAGACAACCGGCACAAGTCTCAATGGCCGACCAAAATGGATAGCCCGGTTAGAGATGATAATTCCACTCATGATCTGCTCGAACAGGATTAAAAGGAAATTAAGAGGGAGATTTGTGCCGAAGAGTAGGCTGAGCTGCACCAACACGGAATACGGTGTTAGGCCATGTCATGAGAGCCTAGGACGCCGCGTGGCCGAACTGTGCCAGTAGGCCGAGTCATGACAGCAAACCGCGCGGACATAGCAAGGATTTGTAACTCAGCTCGGATAACATTTAGGTACCGCGGTTGGGGAGGTCATGGCAACATCGCAAGCTCAGTTGGGTGCCGTGGTCGCCTTATTTGGCCGTGATGACTCATGCCGCATACGATCGATCGTCTAGGCGGTCGCATATCTCATGACCCAAATAAGACGATGAGTTGTTGGTCGATTTATCTTAAATTGGCATTTGGATTGACAAAAAGGACTCCCCCTAGCATAGCACAAGTAATAGCGCAGTCCAATTTTCCACGTGGCCTAATAAAGAGAAGAGAGAAACCCACTCCTGGTATGCGTCAATACTGTTTGGCGGTGCGACAAACACTGTTTGGAGGTTTTGGTCTCTACACATGTAAGGAATGTAGAGAGAACATAGCCGTCTATCCAGAGAAAGACAGCAGAGGTAGTGCATCCACAATCTCTAAGGCTATTTGGCCAGTCTTGAAAAGGAAGAGCATGCAGACGTTAGAGGTATGCAAATTAGAACTCTTTCTCTCTCTCTCTCTACAGTGTTCTTGTCTTATCTCTTCTCCAGGAAGCTAACTTGACCATCGGAGGGGTTTTCCGACAAACCCACCCTCCAGGTGGCGCATCTTTGCTTTGTTTGTAGTACGACGGGGTTCTAGCGGAGCGCGATTAGCTTGGTAGCAAGGAAGTATAGAACAAGATGAATATTTCTCTCTTGCACAATTGGCGCCGTTTGTAGGAATCCTTTTGACAGGCAAACCTTGTTCTACAAGCTTTTTCGATTGTTTTCCATGGTGAACATCGATGAAACACTGTTGTCCGTTGTCGACGGAATCATTCCAGAGTCAGTACGGGAAAGAGATGGCCTTCCCGCATTCTGACAATGGTAGGCCTAGAGACCTCCTCTAAAGGGCTACCCAGAGACGCGCAAGATAAACGCGTGAGGAGCACTGATCATTCGTAGAGTCTTGAAAGGCATCGGTGGCGAGGAGAATCGCGTGCTCAGCGCCTAGAGCATAAACTCAGAGACCAGGACGCCCTCATTAGGAAGATAGCGGCTAAGATAGAGATATTAAAGCGACAAATCAAAGAAAAGGGTGTTACTGGAGTGGAAAACCACAGTGAGCACACCCAACCCGTCGCTCAGGCAGCCAGCACCAGTGGGAGACACCTTCCCTCTCCATCACCAGGAGCTACGGTGTTGACAATTCTAACCCGCCGATTGAGAGATCACGCATGTACAACAGTAGCTACCATCATTTCCATCCGTCAACGATGTCAAGGTACTCTTACTTTACCCATTCGACGAACCTAAGGGACTTCTTAAAGGAACGTGCACACCGTAGAGAGGCCCAAAGAGTGCCAGCGCTGCAAAGGTTGAGTCCTAGAATTTGTTGTAGTGAGAGGGTGGCCATGCTGCCACTTAGAATGGTGATCCTAGCACTGAAGGACAGGGACTTGGCACGACTCACCGCCACCCTACTGTCTCTAGAGATTGAAAGCACACCCCTTCCTGTCGGGTTCCATCAACTTAAGTTCACGCTGTATGACAGCAAAACAGATCCATACATGCACGTTAGTCATTACCAGCAAGTAATGGCTGGATATCGGCATAACGATGCCTTGATATGTCTTATATTTCCAGTAAGTTTGGGAGAACTGGGTCTGAAATGGTTCAAAAGGCTCCCAGAGAAGAGTATCGAGGGGTGGGAACAACTGGTAGAAGCCTTCGTCACCAGATTCAAGACCAATACTCGAACACCGAAAGAGGTTGACCACCTCCTGGGTATCAAGATGGAGCCAGGCAGTTCATTGAATGCATATAATGCCAAGTATTGAGAGACGTACAATGAGATCCATGATTGCCCCACCAATTTGGTAATCACCTAATACAAACGAGGTTTACCAGTCTGACATAGACTGCGAGACTCACTTACAATGCACCAGTCTACAACCATGGAGTCATTGATATAGCAGATCAATGAGCACATCCGAGTTAAGGATGATTCTACCATCGCCACTGCAACCGAGAAGGCAAATCTGGTTGTGGCGGACAAATGTGTGGCTGGGAAGGTTCACTCGGTAGGGCAGGAGGATAACCGCCCTAATAACTGAGTGAGAGAGCAACATCTCAGAACTAGCCATAATGACAAAACAGAGGCTGCGGAAATGACCGAGCTAATGCTCCACATAATGAGAAAGAAGATACCAAGAGAAAATTGAAGGCACGGACCGACATCACCACTGTTTTTAAGATTCCAATTTATCGCATCCTCAGCGAAATCCGAGGTAAGCCATATGTCTGTTGGCCAACAAGACTGGGGGATGTGCAAAGGGGCTTCAACTCAAGATACTGCTGCACTTTCCACGAAGAAAAGGGGCACCGTATAGAGGACTGCGTGCTATTAAAACAACACTTGGAGGAGCTGATTGCGGCAGGGCGTTTAGACCAGTACATCGACGGAGGTATGAGGACCACTCCACAAGGGCAAACCGAGCCAAATGGGCTAGCCGTCCTGGATGCAGCGCCTCAAGGAGTTGTTAACGTCATTCATGGAATCATTGAGCCAGCGTGAGTATTCGAGCTTAGAGGGATGATTAAAAAGGCTGAGCATATGAGAGAAATGCTCTCTGTTCAGCCCGCCGTAAAGAAGGGGAAAATCGAAGTGCAGGACATTATGACCTTTTCAAAAAAAGACTTGGAAAGAATTCAAACCCCTTACAACTACACCTTGGTGGTGACATTTCGCGTCAAGGACTTCAATATCAAGAGAATACTGATTAACCAGGGGAGTTCAGTCGAGATCATGTAGTATGATGCATTCAAACAAATGAAGTTGGAGGATAAGGACTTGGCCCTAACAACATCTCTTTTGGTCGGCTTCAACTGTCAACCAGAATAGCCGATCAGAAAGATCATATTACTAGTTAAGGCTGGGTTGGTCACGAAGTTGGTCGAATTTTTGGTACAGCAAGTCTCATCTATCTACAACTTGATACTAGGGAGGGGTTGGTTGCACGTCATGCAAGCAATGGCTTCCACTTATCACCAAGTCATGCGCTTCCCTAGCCCAGCCAGGCAAATCGAAAAGGTCTGGGGAGACCAAGTCATGTCAAAACAATGTTTTGTCGCGATTAACGGCTGCCGGGCAACGAAAGGTTTCGTTCAGATAATAGAAGGACCAGAAGGCAAGGAGGTCCTGGAAGATGTACGCCAAAAAGCCGAAGAGAAATCAGTCAAAGACTTGGTGGAGGTTCGGATTGATGAGAACGATCCGAGTAAATTCTTCCTCTTGGGCTTGTCATTATCTAGCACCAAGCGGATGGACTATGTCAACTTCCTGGTCTCCAACATTAAAGTCTTTGCATGGACGCCTTACGATATGTCTGGCATCGACCATAGCTTCATTTGCTACCAGTTGAATGTCTTTCCAAACGGAAGACCTATCATTCAGAGAACTCGGTGCTTGGCTTTGCACCATGCCAAAGTAGTAGCCGAAGAAGTCAATAATTTACTAGAAGCTGGGGCAATCGAAGAGGTGTACTACCCCAGATGGATTTCTAACACGGTCGTGGTGCCAAAGAAAAATGGGAAATGACAAGTGTGTGTCGATTACAAAATGGTCAACCGTGCTTGTCCCAAGGATAGCTTTTCCTTTCCAAGAATCGACCAGTTAGTGGATCTTACCACTGGTCACAAAAGGTTTAGCTTCCTTGATGCATATCGTGGTTACCACCAGATAGCCATATTTGAATCAGACAGAGAGATAACATCCTTTACCACGCTGAGGGGCTTGTACTACTATAAGGTCATGCCCATTGGCTTGAAAAACACTGGGCAAACTTTCAAAGAATAGTGATCAAAATGTTTGCCCCTCTCCTTGGCCGCACTATGGAGGCCTACATTGACGACATGGTAGTAAAAAGTAAAGATGAGTCCCAGCACCTCGCCGACCTAGCTGAGATGTTTGCCATACTCAAGCTCCACAGATTGCATTTGAACGCATCCAAATGTGCTTTCGAAGTAGGAACTGGAAAATTTTTGGGTTTTTTGGTAACTAACCGAGAAATTGAAGCCAACCCTTCACAGATCAAGGCAATCCAAGAGCTGGAGCAACCAAATTCCACGGAGAACATGCAATATCTTGTCGGAATGGCAGCAGCGTCGAACAGATTCATCAACCGGACATCAGATCATTGCAGGATCTTTTTCAAGACTTTGAAAGCCAAGTTTTTCTAGGATGTAGAATGCGACCGCGCTTTGACAGACCTGAAAGCATATCTCTCTTCCGTCCCAATCCTGGTCACTCCATAACAAAGCGAAGAGCTCTATTTGTACTTGGCCATTTCTCAACACGTGGTGACCGCGATGCTCGTTCGAGTTGAGGAGATTTAGAACCTTTCTATTTTGTATGTCAGCAAGACGTTGCTCCTAGCCAAGTCAAGATATCTGCCACTCGAAAAGTTAGCTCTAGCTTTTATGATGGTCTCCAGAAAGTTAGCGCACTATTTCTACGCCCACACAATAGTAGTGCTGACCGAATTCCCGCTCAAGGTGCTCTTTGAGAAGGTGAATTTCACTAGTAGAATTCTGAAGTGGGCAGTAGAGCTAGGGCAGTACGATATCAAATTTCAGCCATGAACAGCCATCAAAGCACAAGCCTTGGTCGACTTTGTGGCGAAATTTCCCCTGGCACTCACTCCGTCTGTCCTAAGGATTTGGTGCATGAATCCGAGCAGAAAGAAATGGCTAGTGCGGATTTAGCATAGCCCACAGTTTCAATGCCCCCAAAAGGGAGAGAGGTACAAGCAATCGAAAGACAAGACAGTCTTGAGCGAGTGAAAAAGGATCCGACCGATCTACTGATTGTAAAGCTAAACAACCATGCTAGAAAACTGCACGCAGAGTTGATCGGTGCCTTGGACTTAAGAAATTCTAAAAACCTATCTGACTGTTGGAAGTTGTTCATCGGAAAAGTGTGGAAATTTTTTATCGACGAAGCCTCGAACAGACACGGTATCGGGCTAGGAGTTGTATTGGCTTCGCCAAATGGGTTAACCATTAAGTATGCCATCACACTGGGATTTCCCACGTCCAACAATGAGGCAGAATATGAGGCCCTCCTTGCCGGCCTGAGAAGTACTCTGTGGATAGAGGCATCCAAGCTCATGGTGTTTAGTGACTCCAAACTCATCATCGGCCAAGTCTCTAGTGAATACGAGACCAAGGATGAGAAGATGGCCAAATACCAAGTGTTGGTACGTGTTGAGGTCAAAAAGTTTGCCGTAATAAGAATGGAACAAATCGACCGTGAGAAAAATAGCTAAGCCGATGAACTGGCAAGCTTGGCATCTATGGAGAACATTTTTCCAAATCCTTTGATGATTGAGTTCTTGTCCCGACCTAGCATTAAGGAGCCGGAGGCGTCTGAGGTATTATTCTCTGACTTGAGGCCATCCTAGATGGATCAAATCGTCACCTTCCTAAAAGATCAAGTCCTGCCCGCCGAAAAGAAGGAAGCCAACAAAATAAGGGCCAAGTCTGAGCGGTTTTGGCTCTCTCTATCTGGCGCCTTGTACAAGAAATCCTTCATTGGACCATACCTAAAATGCGTCCACCTTAGCAAGGTTGAAGCTTCCTTTTTGAAATTCATGAAGGCATGTGTGGTAGCCACATTGGGCGCAGATCGCTGGCGTACCAGGCAATTTCCCAAGGCTATTGATGGCCGTGCATGCAAGCCGATGCACAAAAATATGTCTGCAAATGCGAGAAGTATCAAAAATTTGCTCATCAGATCCACCAGCCAGCTAGAGAGTTGCTCCCCTTAACTAGTCCTTGGCCATTTGCACTATAGGGGCTGGACATTGTGGGACCACTTCCAACTGCGCCAAGCAACCGTAAATTTTTCATTGCTACTGCTTACTACTTTACCAAATAGGTTGAAGCCGAGCCATTGGCTACCATCAAGGAGAAGGATGTAAAGACGTTCGTCTGGCAGAATGTCATTACTCGGTTCGACGTCCCAAAGGCCCTCATCTCGAACAACGGTACGTAGTTTGATGGAAAACTCTTCCGCAGATATCCCAAAGAGTTGAAGATTGAATTCTACAATTCTACACCGGTCTACCCTCAATCAAACGGTCAAACTGAAGCTTCAAACAAGACTATCTTAAACGGGTTAAAAAAGCGGCTGGAGAAAGCCAGAGGGAGGTGGGCTGAGGAACTCCCCAACGTGCTCTAGGCATACCGAACTACCCCAAGACGTTCAACTGGAGAAACTCAATTTGCCCTAGTTTATGGCATAGAAGCGGTCATACCCTTGGAGATCGACATGCCAACCATCTGATATGAAAACCTTGATTCTGACTTGAACCATGAAGCTATCACCCTGGAGTTGGACCTAACAGAAGAAAGACAAGAAATGGCGCTAATTCACATTGCAGCCAACCAACAAGAGCTCTCTAAGAAGTGCAACAAGACTGTGCATCCACGTTTGTTCAAAATGGAGGACTGGGTCTTGAGGAAAGTGATGGGCAACACATTGGTCCCTAGTGAAGGGAAACTTGGTGCAAATTGGGAGGGGCCATACAAGATAATTGGTCTTTCCAGCAAAACGGCATACCATCTAGAGGACTTGGATGGCAAAGCTATACCAAGGCCATGGAATGCGACCAATCTCAAGCTGTTTTATTTTTGAAATGTAACCTTTTTTTCCTTTTTATTCAAACTTGGCCTCCTGGCGTTTTATGTAATGTTTGATGCGTAATGGAAAAAAGTCACTTTTTTCTCTTATATTATGTGTTTATGTATTAACGCGTTAAGCTACTAAGTACTAGGGGCAATTTGGCCTTAGTTGCAATGGTTCACCATCTAGAAAGTTGCGAGGTTAGGGCACAAGACTAATTTGACTTCGCTCGGTCTCGGCTGATTTTGTCTGTCGTACAAACAGTCAGTGTCATCCCCGATTGTGATCGCTTGTACTAAGCTGATTTTGCTCATCCTTTGCCGAGCTGATTTTGCTCACCTTAAATAGACGGTTGGTGTTCTGTCCAACTAGCAATTTGAAGCAGAGTTGATTTAGCTCGATCCAGGTTGACTTTGCCTGATTATGTTCTCACTAATTGCGACTGTTTGTTCTGAGCTGACTTTGTTCATCTATTCAAACAATTTTACCTCAACAAAAAGTTGGTGTTATAAACAACTTTTGATTTGAGGGCGAGTTGACTTTGCGATAGGTCCAACTCAAGGATTAATTTTGCCTTCACATCAGGCTAAATTTGCTCACTAGGGAGACAGTTGATGTAATTCCCAACATATCTACCTTTCGGCGTCCACAACTGAGCTTATTTTTGCTCGGTGGAGATGTCATGCTTCCCCACGTTTTGAAAATTCTACATTTGCACACATTCGAACAAGTTAGCATAGTAAAGTTCAACCAAGCAGTTTTATCTCGATAACAATAAAAGCTATGGTTGCAATCATTCAACCAAAGCAGAGGAATTAAAGAACGCAAGTAGAAATGCAAATGGCAAGCCAAAAGTAGTTGATTCTCATTCACGGCATAGTGCGGTTACATAAGTGGGGTGCATAACCCAGGTACATCAAAAAAAAAAAAAAAAGGAAAATACAAAAGTGCCTAATCTATGTTCACGGTCTCCTCTTGCTCGGCTAGGTCTTCTTCGGTCGCATTCTCCGCAGCTCCTCTTCGATGATGGGGCTCAGATTAGATTCCATCTCGGCCATGTTATTGCCCGGTGATTATGCTTCCTCATTAACTGGCTGTGGACTCTCATTAGTCAGTAGAGGGAGTGTTGCCTCAGCCGCTCTAGCAACCGTCGCCACTTCAATCAACTTCTGTTGTACGGCTACAGTGTAAGCTTGCATGTGCGGTGAAATGAAGGCCGATGGAGGATTCTTAAAAATATCAAAGTCAGGCTTATGGCCAAGTGCCTCTGCGGTAGCTTTCCAACGGCACTGAAAGAAGATATCTTTCGTTCCCCCCACTTGCCGTTCATACACCTTCTCGTCTTCTGCGTAACCACGGTCGTCAGCCTTATTGACTTAGTCCTTTAGCTCGGCCTTATGAGTAGCACAAAGCTTGCGTAGCTTGGCTAGGTACCACTCTTTTTTGGCTTCCACAACCCTTTCCTTGTCATCTTCAGCCTTCGAAAGCTTCTTGGCCAGCAGATCTCGCTCGACTATCACTGACTCAAGAGAAGCTTGCACCTTCCCCAACTCGGCCATTTTGGCCTTGTTGTCAGCGATGGCTTCCCTCAAACTCTGTCTCACAGAAATCATGCGCTCGTGGGTAAGGTAGTTTTTCTACACAGCCTGCAAAACACACGCGGTTAATGCACCAAATCAACCAATAACTTGGTGATTAAGAGATTTTCCCACTTACCAGTACGATCAATTTCACTGCCGACCTGAGGATCTTTAGGTCGGACAATTCTCGTGCTTCTTCATATCTGCTGGGAGGACCAGACCCTTGGTCATGTTGAAGCCCAAGGAGTAATCCTTGTCTGCATAAACGGAGTCAGTGGTGGTCACAGCTCGGCCTTTATATTTGAGCTCAGGCGACCACACTGGGGGGGACAAGGTTTGGTGTGATTGACCGGCTATAGCTTGTTTGGTCTGCTCTCCCTATTCGGTAAATGGAAGCTCAGAAGAATCTTCATCAACCAGCCTTTGCTTAGTCAAAGCCCGTCTCGGCCTTTTCTTCGACCGACCAAAGCCTTGCTCACTGGCCAAAGCTAGCACTGGGCCAGATTCTCGAGCTGCCTACTGGGATGACTACCCTCCTACCATCTCTGACGGCTGAGAATCGCTCAACTCGCCTGTGATCATTGACTTGATGGCTCAGATTCTGGCCATCTCCTGCTCGGCTATTAAGGGTACGAGTCTGATCGATAGAAAGGTTGGATCCGGCTCTAGAGAGGTGGCACGAAGGAAATCGGTGACCTTACTCTTATGCGGTGTTGTATAACGGTAGCTCGGTTCGTATCTAAGCAGCTTTTGGGCTTCTCTTTCCTCAGCTAGATGCTGCAGAGCAACCTATATAGCCTTTTGGTTAGCGTGAGAGTAATCGTCTGCCAAGAGTTTGTAATTTGCAAAAGGAAACTAGGGTTAAATCGGCAAAGACAAATCAAATACAAAAATTTGAACCACGCTATGTTGCTCACCGGCGCTCCCAAAATTTTTGCGTATGTACCAACCCGGTATGAGCGCGTCGGTGTCTTCATAATTTTCAAACACCCATAAAAAGTCATTATCATTCATTTCTTTGCCTGGGTTACCCTTAACAGCAAAAGCCTTATTTATTTTTGCTAAATGTATACTGGTGGAATATCTCCGCGAGGCTGAGGTTCAAACCGAAGATCCAATTCAGCGCGACCACGTCATTTATTATCTTGTATGTATTATTGGACACTTGGGTTGGACATTTGGGTTGGACACAGACTAGTCTGTTTCAAAAATTCGCAGATTAGGGGTTAGACCGAGAAACGTAGGCCGCCTTCCATAATAGACACGACCGTGAAGGGGCTAGCGTCTAATTTGCCCCAATGAATGTCTTCTTTCTTAGCCAGCTCCAAGTGGGCATCATCTGGAATGTTGTATTCTCTACAGAACTCGGCCATTGCCCCAGGCAAACTAACCATAAACCAGTACTTCCCCATCTACCCTGGTTTTATTTTGTATGGTAAAATTGATAGTAGTTCGGTCAAAATTGAGCGGCTCAGGTGATTATTTGCTCGGTCTTTGAGCCTCACCGATGGTGATGTTGAGGTGTGCCTGGTCAGTCCTAATTTCTGCATTATTAAAAAATAAGTGCAAAGTGTTAGCACGGCATCAAGTGCGCGACTTTCAAATATTCCTAGCTCAGCTAAAAGTCTCTACTAAGCTATTTTATCTCTGTTATCCTTTTTATCTTGGTTACTCAACTTAAGGTGTCAAGCCGACTCTGGGTCTCCATCAGAAACGATTGGCGCTTATCTCGGTTTAACTCTCCTAGTGGTCTCTATCACGGTCCAAATCACTTGAAGGGTCCATAAACACACTATAGCTCGGTTTGGAACAATTTCAAGATCCAAAACTGCATTTTTGCTCGGTCTTGCCCAGAAATCACGTTGTTCATCCCAAGTACTAAATTTATGTACTAAAATTAAATGGAATGAGGGACACGGAGGCCCCACGCATGCTGTTGGTTGTGATTTCGCCTAATTTCTATGAATATTCCTCAGCTTTTACCCTACAAGGGAGGTATAGGCAGGAGGCCAACAGTCTCAAACGAAGAAAAATAAAGAATTTGAAGAACAATAAAAGAGGGAAGTGAAGAAAAATTCGAAAAGACTTACCAAACACGATGAGAGATCTTGATCCATATGGATGAGAAGCTTTGACGGAGGATGGTGAATCCGACGAAGCAAGAACGATGGTAGGAAGCGTGAGCAACAGTGACAGCGAAGGCGTCGGCTAAGGCTTTGAGAAAACCAGGATTTTTTGAGCAAGAAATGAGGTAAACAGTTATGAGGGTTTTTAGACTTCTAGCACGTATATATGAAGGAAAACAAAAAGGGCGGTAACCTTTTGAATTTTTGGTATAATGGTGACAGCCATGGGATCGCATAGTGCGAATGGGGAAATGCCACGTGGTAAGGAGATGACTGGTTGTCAATACGACCGATAGGTTGTCAGTACGTCAAATTAATTAATGACATGACAACCGACTCAAGTGTCAATGGTCGGCCAAAATGGATAGCCCAGTTAGAGATGGTAATCTCACTCACGATCAGCTCGCACGAGATTAAGGGGCAATTGAGAAGGAGATTTGAGCTAAAGAGTAAGCCGAGCTATACCAATATGGTATACGGTGTTAGGCCATGTCATGAGAGCCTGGGACGCCGCGTGGCCGAACTGTGCCAGTGGGCCGAGTCATGACAACGGACCACGCAGACATAGCAAGGATCTATAACTCAGCTCAGATCACATTTGGGTATCGTGGTTGGGAAGGTCATGGCAACGTCACAAGGTCAGTTGGGTGTCGTGGGCACACTATTTGGCCGTGATGACTCGCGGCGCACCCACAATCGATCGGTCTGGGGGCAGTGCGCATATCTGCTAACCCAACATAGCACCGATTCGTTGGCTGACTTATCTTAGATCGGCATTTGGATTGACAAAAAGAAGTGCCCCTTGTATAGCACAAGTAATAACACAATCTAGTATTCCACATGGCCCAATAAAGAGAAGAGAGAAATCCACTCCTGGTATGAGTCAATACTGTTTGGCGGTGCGACAAACACTGTTTGGAGGTTTTGGTCTCTACACATGTAAGGATTGTAGATGGAAGCATAGCCGCATGTCCAGAGAAGGATGGCAAAGGTATGCCCATGCAGAGGTGAGAGGTATGCAAATTCAAACTCTTTCTCTCTCTACAGTGTTCTTGTCTTATCTCTTCTCCAGGAAGCAAACTTAACCATCAGAGGGTTTTCTGGCAAACCCACCCACCGGGTAGCTCATCTTTGCTTTGTTTGCAGTACGACAGGGTTCTAGCGGAGTACGATTAGCTTGGTAGCAAGGAAGTACGGAACGAGACAAATATTCCTCCCCTACACACTTGATATTTGATTATTTTATTGTTAGTTTAAAGATTTTGAAAAAATTGATTGAATCTGGATTCAAATTTCGTCAACTCCATTAATATAGTGCACCCAATAAATGTGTTTAGTTGTGTGTTTTCATTTACTTGGAAATTCTAAGTAGGCCAAATCACATTAAATGTTTTTGATAGTATTGCTACAAATGGGAAAGTTCACCAAAAAAAATCTAAATAACTGCATTACAATGCAAGCATAATAGACAAAGTGATGGCATATACACCCAACTACATAAATTCACTATGCATACACATTTAACTATATATCAATATATATAGTGGTGGAGTTATGATTTTAATTGAGTGAGATAAATTATTAGATTTAGTCGGTTTGGAACGTAAAGTTTAATTTGCTAAACTAAAATCAATCATTAATATTTCAAAACTATCTCAATATCACTACATATTTCTCCAATAAAATCATCTTAATATTTTAGAATGTAGAACTCTTAAATAATATGAAATGAAAAGAAAGATATCAATTAAATACACATAATAAAAAGATATATTTTCTTAATTTGTTAGAAGAATGAAAAAAATATAAAGGATATATATATATAATTTTGGAAGAAAAAAATGATAAGATTTTCAAACTTTAACTTAAATTAACTTCTTAGAAGTCAAGAAGCGACGTGTGCTATTTTTGGTCCCGTAATAGCTTCACCCTTATCTATAGAGGTAGCTACTAGACTCAGTTATGAAGTCATTGCTTTACTAGTTTATTTGTTAAAAATAAGCTTACAAAAAATAAATGCTAAAAATGTTAATTTGTTTGTTTGACATATATCTACTGGCTTTTTCGAGTAGCTTTTCAAAGTGGTTGAAGGTAATTTTTTGTGAAGAAATGAGTTTGCCAAATGACTTGTTTATTTAGTAAAATGAGTTTTTTTAGTAAATAAATTTACTTTTCAGCCTTCGCCAAATGAAGTTTGAGAAGAAAAAAAAAATTTGACTTATCAAAATTTTGGTACAACTCCAGAAGAGGACATTAAATAATGTTGCAATTGGTGTATTTTGTGAAATTTTCTTGCTAGATTAAATTTCCATGGAATTGATTAATTTGGCAGTGTGGTGGGGACTTTCATTAATTGAGACCTCAAGGTCAAAGCCTCTTCATCTCTATAAAATGAACCAAGTTCATAGTGTTTTTGCAACACATTTCCATATTGTCTTAGCTTTGTTTCTTTATCTCCATGTATAAGTTGCATTTTTCTGGTAAAATGTCTTCCATGATTGCTACAATGCTTCTCCTTGGGGTATTAATGGCTACCTTGGACCTAGCAGGTCTCACTCTCCACACCCCTCTCTCTGTCTTTCTCTTTCTTTAACAAATTGTTCTCATGTATCTCAATGTAGGATGAAAAATTTTACATTAAGGCAGTGGAGACTATAAGGTTGTTTGAGAAGTTTGATATTAGCACTTTTTTTTTTTTTTTTTTTTTTTTTACATTACCTCTTTATTTTTCTGTACATCTTTTCATAAAAAATTAAAAAATGTACTTATTTATATCATTCCAAACAACCCTACATAATTAAATTAATGAAAAATAGCTAAATAGTATCATGATTACACTAAATATTTGTTTCTATTGTAGGATTTCTAAATAAAAAATTAAAAAATTAAGGGCCATACGGGAAAAAGCCAATAACAATAATGATCATTAGATATTGTTGATTTTTTTTTAAAAGTTTTATTTACTTTTTTTTTTTTTTTAAAAATTAAAAATAGTGGATCAAGTCTTTGCCTGAGTCCATTTTTCTCATTTCTCATTTTTTTCTTCACCCAAGTTCGGTTTAACTTGATATTTAATTATTTTATTGTTAGTTTATATATTTTGAAAAAATTGATTGAATCTGGATTCAAATTTTGTTCGCCCCGTTAATATAGTACACCCAATAAATGTGTTTAGTTGTGTGGTTTCATTTACTTGGAAATTCTAAGTAGGCCGATCACGTGAAATGTTTTTGATAGTAATGCTACAAATGGGAAAGTTCACCTAAAAAAATCTAACTGCATTGCAAACCAAGCACAACAGACAAAGTGATGGCAAATACACCCAACTAGGGATGTAATAATGGCCCGGTCCAGTCCAAGTGGGCCTCATAGGCTTCCGCTTTTTTAGCAGGTCGAGCCAACCCATGGGTCAAAATGTGGAGCCCAGACCCAAGCCCGAGCCCGTTCATAATAGGGCCTAGGGCTGCGGGCTTGGGCTCGGGTCCCGGGTTAGGCCTAGGCGAGCCTTTTTTTTTAAAAAAAAAAAAAACAATAAATACATTATTTATGTAAATTATTTATTAGAAATAAAAAAATAAAAGAACAATTATAATATAGTATTTTAGTTCAGATTTATGAGATATTTTGTTTGATTATGTTTCATAGTGGTATTTAAATTTAATTATGTATGACTTATTTTTTTTAATGAATTTATAACTAAAAAAAAAATGCAATTATGCAATTTTTTTTCTTTTGAAATGAATAATTTTATATGTATGAAAATGAAACTTTCAATATTACAATATTAAATTAATTATATAACATTTATTGAATGAATAATTTTTATTTCAAAATGAAATAAAATATTACAAAAATTTATATTATTAAATAAAATAGGTGTAAATTATTGATGATAGTAGAGCAATTGCATCACTATAAGTCAAGTACATCTCAACTAGGTTGGCACTTACTAGCCTACCAATCATTTGCATTATGCTCCACCTCAATAATCTAATACAAAAAATAAATAAACAAAATGAAATGAAATAGTAAAAAATAAATTGTTAATCAATCATCGGAAGAGACAGACATTTCAGTCGCGTTGCCCGAGGACATGTCATCCAAATCATTTTGAATTCGCTCCCTTTCACTATAATTTTTGTCTTCTTGTAAGCACATACATATGATCTCTGGATATCATCAGTGCCTCAATCATTTTGGGGTGAAAGCCTACTCCAGTAATCGCTTAGCACCCGTCCACCTGCACTAAAAGTTGTTTCCGAAATAACTGTAGAAATATGAACGGTTAGTATATCACGGGCTATTTGTGAAATCATAGGCCACATAATTTCATTTTGTTTCCACCGTTCCAAAATGTCAAAATCATCGGAATCATCCACTGAACGACTTTCCAAATAACGTTGTAGTTCAAAACTACTTAAGCTTGTATGTTGAGATATTCTTCTACTTTTTATTGCTGAAAAAACACTTAATCTCCCGCCTTGAGATGAGACTACTAGTGTAGTGTGTGTAGATGTATTTACAGATGTAGTTGTCCTGTATTCTTCAAATAATCTGTTGCATGTTTGCATAATAAGGACAAACTGTGTTTGATAAACGAAAATACATTCTAAAAATTCTTGTAAACCAATTTTTTTTACACCTAGGATCAATTATTATGGCTAAACCTAAAAGATGGGGCAAAATATCAAAAAAAATATCAAATTTTGTTTTCATTGAAGTAATAATGGTTACATATTTTACGAAAACTTTAATTATTTCTGTTAACATATGTAAAACAAATGGTGAATTAGGAATATATATATATATATATAAGAAAATAATTTTGTTGAAATATCAAAAACTTAAAAAAAATCTTTATACAATGATACTTAATGCCAATTAAGTTATGTGGGAGTCAGTACTCCTCCTATTGATGTTGTTGCAAAAAATAAATCTATTTTACTTTTCTTTGTTTACAAGCTCTTTTTAACATATTATACGTTGAATTCCACCTACTATCTATATCTAAAATTAATTTTGTAAATGATATATTTTCTCGTTGATAAATTTTTCTATATTTCAAAATTTTATTAGTAGAAGACATAATAGTAACAAATGCATTTTTTATTACAAGTACAGAAGTTTTGTATACATGCATAATTTTTTTAACAATCAAGTTTAAAATATAAACACAACAACGAACATGAAATAAATCACCATCAATAAGTAATTGTTAAGTTGATTTTAAATGGGTTACAGTTTGATTATAATATGCTGTATTATCTAAACTAATTGTAAATATTTTATTTTGTAAATTTCACTCATATAATACATTTATTATCTCTACACCAAGCGAATGACCAATGTATAAAAATTCAACTAATTTAAATGAAATAATTTTTTTATTTAATTTTCAATCATTATCAATAAAATGTGCAGTAATATATTGATATTCTAAATCATTATTTGACCACAAATCAGATGTTAAACAAACTCTTTCATTTAATTTTTTAAAGATGTCAAATAATTCAATTTTAACATCATCAAATTTCTTTAAAATCTTACTTCTAGTAGTATTTCTTGAAAAACTTTAATATTGCAGTGCAAAACTTTCGTGAATCATTTTGGTAAAGTCGGGACATTCACTAGTAGTAAAAGGTTATTCTTTTTAATATAATCATCTACAGAATTTTGTACACGTATAGGATCATATGAAAATGTTTGCAAATTACCAATTGATGAAGCCCGTAATTGCATTTGACTTTTAATATTAGGTTGTTGACTTTATAAATGTTTGTTAGCATGCCTTTTTAGTTGACTAGTATCCCCTACAGATGCAACATTAAGTAAATGTGCACAATATTTATATTTTGCTTTAAATGTAATTGTACTATCAGGATTATTTATAGATATTTCTTCAAAATGTTCCCAAACACTACTAGTTGTGCCATTAGATGATGATCCAACTGTTGGAAGAGGGATATTAGAAGGAGAATTAACATATTCATGTTGTATACTATATGTATAAACATCGACATAAACATTAGGAATATTAGGATTCATAGTAATGTAAGCAAAATAATATATAAGAACTAACAATTAATTTAAATTATGTGTAAATACAATGAATAAAAAATACTAATTAATAGATGTTCACAAATAATTACTAAAAACAAAAATGAATAGCTAATAAATTTAATTAAACTAATTAATGTTATCGACTTGCGAATGCAATACAGAAATTAGTTTCTTCTGATAAAAGTTTTTTCTTGTACAATTGCAATTTCCACTTAGGGATGACACTTCAAAATTAATTAAGAGTTGAGAAAGATTGAAAGTTTAAGAGAGATTGAGATAGTTTAAGAGAGAAATATTTTTGAGATTTATTTTGAAAAATGAGGGATATTTATAGTAGTTTGAAAGGTTAAAGTAAATTTATTAAATATATATATATATATATATATTGTTTTTTTTATATTCATTCATAGCAATGATGATAGCATACTAGCACTACTAGCTAGCACAGGGGGTAAGCTAGCCTAGCCTGAGCTACTGGCTAGCCTAGCAAGGGATACGTAGGCGAGCTGGCCAGTGTACCTTTTTTTTCTTTTTCAATTTAGTGTAAGGAAATGACTGTTGTGTTGTTTTTGTGTTTTCTTTTTTTTTTGGGGGGGGGGGGGGCAAGGTCAAGCTTTTTTTTTTTTAATTATTTAACCATTACAAGTTACTTTTTATTTATTTATTTTGAAATTTGACCATTGGTGAAGAGGGGCCGGATGGGCTAGGCCACCCGCAAGGCCCGAATTTTTTTGGGTCAAACCAGGATAGGCCGGGCTTTAAAATAATGGCCCAGGCCCAGGGTCTCGGGCTGGGCTCGGGTCCAAACGGGCCTAAACAAGCCGAGGCCACTCTAGGCTGTGGGTGAGTTTCGGACCGCCTACAAGCCGTAGGCTATTTTTACACTCCTACACCCAACTAGATAAATTCACTATGCATACACATTTAACTATATATCAATATATATAGTGGTGGAGTTATGATTTTAATTGAGTGAGATAAATTATTAGATTTAGTCAGTTTGGAACATAAAATTTAATTTGATAAAACAAAATCAATCATTAATATTTCAAAACTCTCAAATCACTACATATTTCTCCAATAAAATCATCTTAATATTTTAAAATGTAGAACTCTTAAATAATATGAAATGAAAAGAAAGATATCAATTAAATACACATAATAAAAAGATACATTTTCTTAATTTGTTAGAAGAATGAAAAAAATATAAAGGATATATATAATTTTAGAAGAAAAAAAATTGATAAGATTTTCAAACTTTAACTTAAATTAACTTCTTAGAAGTCGAGGAGAGACGTGTGCTATTTTTGGTCCTTGATAGCTTCACCCTTATCTATAGAGGCGGCTACTAGACTCGGTTTATGAAGTCATTACTTTCTTTGGAACTTTACTAGTCTATTTGTCAAAAATAAGCTTACAAAAATATAAATGCTAAATATGCTAACTTGTTTGTTTGACATATATTTACTGGCTTTTTCGAGTAGCTTTTAAAGTGAATGAAGGTAATATTTTGCAAAGAAATGAGTTTGCCAAATGACTTGTTTATTTAGTAAAATGAGATTTTTTAGTAAATAAATTAACTTTTTAGCCTTCGCCGAATGAAGTTCAAAAAAAAAAAAAATTGGCTCTGTTTGGTAGAGCTCTGAAATCCTAGTTTCACCCCTTAGTTTGAGTGTAGTGTTTGATTAGCGTTTTTAAAAATTAATTCTACACCCACTTTTCAAAACACGTCTATCCAGTCATCCCCTCGGACAGTGGTGGAGGCATATAGGGCCTAGAGGGTCACGTACCCCCTTGGGTTTTGAATTTTTTTTATTTTCAAATATAAAGAAAATATTTTAAATAAAAAAATTATAAAAATATTATTTAGAGTGAAATGTCAATGACATTTTTAAAATTATGAGAACAATAATGGTTCTTTTGATTGAAAATAAAGAGATTATGATAAGTCATATTATCATCTATAAAAATTTTAATATAATGGTGATGTCTATCATTATTGACATTCAAATGTAATTAATCTCAATGAAGATATGAAATGTATTGGATTGTTAATTGCATTTCACATGTAGAATTTATCCTCCATGTGTTTCTTTACTATTGATTGGTGACATCACATGTCAATGATCACGTAGTATTACTATTATATCGAAATTTTACTCAAATTTTGTGAATAAAAAATTACTTTATCATTATATAATTTATTTTAAAACTTATATCTATGACTTTTTTGTTAATATTGCCCATAATACACTAGTTACAAATAATATTGGTTTTTTTTTTTTAATCTCTCTTGAAGTCAATCGTAAAAATTTATACAAAATATTTTTGTAAAAATTTTCAATATTGTAATTGATAATGACGAAAAACTTGTTTCATATATTACTATGTGTCACCAATTTTTTATATTAGAGAAATATTATATGTCATTGAATTTTTTGTTATATCACCGATTATATGAATACTCATAATTAGTTTCTTTGTTTAGAAATACTTATTACACAATTAACAACAACTAATAATATATTACTATGTAATTCAATGATTCAAAATTGTAAAAAAAACAAGTGATATATATCAGTGTCTTTGTATTATTTATTCACCTTCTCTCTCATTTCTTTTCTTTTTTATTCCTATCTACCTCTGTTTTGTGTGTTCAACTTAATATAATTTTGTTTTCATATTTCATGAGGCATGTAATTATTTTTCAAACCATATGATCATCATATATAAAATCAAAGTAATAACAAAAAATGATTACGATTGATTAGCTCGAGCTTATTTTTAAATATAACATTTGCATTACGGTGTTTTTTATTCCTACCGTCAAATAAAAATTAGGTAGTTTGATTGTGATTTTTGTTAAGATTTCAACTCAATAGTGCCCCCTTTGAGCCAAAATTCTGTCCCTACCACTGCCCCCGAAGGTCCAGCAGATTGACTGAAATAGTGTTCGATTTTTTTTTTTTTTTTGTGCCTGTTATTTTTATATTTTAAATAAAAAAATATTTTCAAAATTTTTTAAATTTTTTTTATGAGTTTTGAATAGAATCTTGGATTGTGTGTTTGGTTATGAGTAGTAAATTTTTGAATCAAATATCATATATCGCATCATTCATTTCAAACTCAATTCAAAATTCATAACCAAACAAATTTTCCACGCTCAAATCATAATTTCAAAACTCACAAACTCAAAATACAACTCTATTCTTAAATTATAATTCTAAAATTCTATCAAACACTACCTTTGACTTTTTAAAATTTTGGTACAACTCAAGAAGAGGACATTAAATGATGTTGCAATTGGTTTATTTTTTTGAAATTTTCTTGCTAGATTAAATTTCTGTAACGCCCCCAAAATAATACACAAAACCCATCACTTTAGACATGCATTAATATAAGAGAAATCAACCATTTCTATTACATGTTAACAACAAAAGTAAGTGCCCTATGGGCTTACAGCTTTCCAAGTCAACACTTGGTTACACAAAAGAAGAGTACTAAATCTATACAAAATAAGCCCTTGGCTTGATAAACTTGTAATACAATCAATTAAACAAAAAGAGTCTTCAACTCTCATTATCATCCAAGCTATGACCTTGGAGGTGGCATGCTACCTGTACCTGAAAATAATGTCCCATATAGGGTGAGCCAATGCCTAGTAGAGATATACTAAACATAGTATGAGCATAACTAAGACATTAGCAATTGATAAATGTTAAATTCCCATAAATCAATTCATAATCCATTTCCATTACATGACCACCATGTCCATGTTCTCTTTCATTTTCCATTTCTTTTTCAAGTTTGAGTTTGAAAACAAGGCTTAACTCCTAGCCAGATAGCTTAATGAGTTTTAGGCTCATCTTTAAAACACTTTCGAAATTCAAGACGAATACACATTGTTATGCTGTATCGATAACACATAAACCATTTCCACACTTTACAAAAGATACACATTTCGGTGCTGTATCAACATAACATAGAATCACTTCTATACTTCACAATTGATAACGATATACATTTTAGTGTTATATCAAATCAATTCGAACACTTCCATAATCAACACTTGATACACATTGTAGTGCTGTATTAATGTCACACAAAAATCCGGTTTAGACGTCCATCCCCTATCTCCTCCCACACAACACATGTATATAAACATAGATCATATACAATCAATCAATACATAAAGTAGATGTATTATTCCAGTCGCTATATTCGATGGCTTACTCAATCGATTAGTTTTAGTTCACCTAATTATCATGCATTGTCTACAACAATCAAAACTACCCTCCACCGGTAGCCCAAGCAATTATTTCTAAACAGATAATAAAAGCTCCAACAAATAAAGTATCAATGTTATCAAAAGTGAGCGATTAACAAATCCAACTCCACTATTTCACAATATAATGAGTCAATTTCATTATTTCCAACTCAATTCCATAAATCCACAACTTTTCCAAATTAATTATACCAATTAATTTATTCAACAAATTAGGGTTTTCTACCCCATTTCCCAATATTGACCCAATGGTCTAAATATCAACAACCAACAACAATACCATTATTTTGAAACCCAAAATACACTTTTTAGAATCAAAATAACAAAACACTCTTTTAACATTTTGAAACCCTAAGTCCCAAAATCACCCAACTTCAACACTTTATCAAAACAATCAAAAATCTATGTCAAAGACCATAAGAGTGAGTAGGAATCCCTACCTCAAAAGTTGACACCCAACGAAGAAGATGAAGAAAACGAAAATGCTCTAAATCCCGAGATTCTTGGATCAAAAGATAGCCCTCGACGATCAACAACTTTTTTGTAAAGGCCAAAGGTGAGAAAACAACTCCTACTAGATCAATACCTAGACAGAAGGCAAGGTTCTAGAGAGAGGGGCTCAACAATGGAGTTTTGGAAAAGTAAGAGAGAGAAAAGGATGTAAAAAAGTGATCCAAAAAGTCGGATCTCGGTTTTATATAAGAGTCGCCCTTTCGGCGTGAAAACCCCGCCGGCGTCAAAAATCCGCCGAGCGGCGGCGGATACACACTTCCAGAACTTTTTGCTGAACCAAGTCCCCGCTCGAGCGTAAAACTCCCCGCTCGAGCGTCACACACAAACTCACGCTCGAGCATCAAAACGCCCATTCGAGCGTCCAACACTGCAGAAGAAATACTGGAAAATGAAAAATCACGCTCGAGCGTCAAAACTTCCGCTCGAGCGTCAAAAGCTCCGCTCGAGCTTGAAGACAAAAATCTGGGCATCTACCTTTGGTTTCTAAGTTCAACCAACCTGTAACAAACCTGCCCAACACATCCTATAATTCAAATACAAAGTACGAAAGGATGTAAACAAGATATAAGCAACTACTAACATCCACGGAAACAAGTCCGGATCACTGTACACCAGAGGAAAAACTCGAGATCGCTATAATTTCCATGGAATTGATTAACTTGGAAGTAGAGTGGTGGGAACTTTCATTAATTGAGACCTCAAGATCAAAGCCTCTTCATCTCTATAAAATGAACCGAGTTCATAGTGTTTTTGCAACACATTTGCATATTGTCTTAGTTTTGTTTCTTTATCTTCTCCATGTATAAGTTACATTTTTCTGGTAAAATATCTTTCATGATTGCTGCAATGCTTCTCCTTGGGGTATTAATGGCTACCTTGGACCTAACAGGTCTCACTCTTCATACCCTTCTCTCTGTCTTTCTCTTTCTTTAACAAATTGTTCTCAAGTATCGCAATGTAGGATGAAAAATTTTATATTAAGGTTGTGGAGACTATAAGGTTGTTCGAGAAGTTTGATATTAGCACACTTTTTTTTTTTTTTTTTTTTTGAGGGGGGTTACATTACCTCTCTGCTTTTTTATACATCTTTTCATAAAAAATTAAAAAGTATACTTATTTATATTATGGCAAACAACCCCATATAGTTAAATTAATGAAAAATAGCTAAATAGTATCATGATTATGCTAAATATTTGTTTCTATTGTAGGATTTTAAATAAAAAATAAAAAATTTGAGGGGCATGCGAGGAAAAGCCAATAACAATAATGATCATTAGATATTATTGATTTTTTTTTTTTAATTTTATTTACCTTATTTGATTTCTAAAATTTAGAAAATTAAATTTTTTGTTTTTCACAAAATTTTATATTTTAAGAATTTTTTTATTTTTTAGATGCACTTAACCTAAACACACTTAAAAAGTATACTATTTATGAAAAAAAAAATCTTTAAAAAGGTCATCAAATATCAAATATATATATATATATATATATTCAATAAATTTTTATAGTTATTAAATTTTTCGCATATTTTTTCACATATATTTTACTTTTTAAGTATATCTAAGTTCTGTACATTTAGAAATTTAAAATATATATATTTAAAATATTAAAAAAATAACTAGAAACAAAAAAATATGAAAAACAAATAACTTAATTTTCCAAAAATCAACCAAAACTAAGGTGATTATTATTATTTTTTTTGGTATAGGGCGGATTTAGTTTGAGAGAGAGGGGGAGTCTTACATCACATAAACCCTTTTAACCCTTTTAAAGATATGTAAAGATTCTGATCACTATTTGATTATTTTGCTAATCTATATCCATACTATATATTAAGTAAAAGGGGGCTTTTTAACCTCAAGTCTTGTGGGAGTTCCAAGCTCCCAATCTAAATTTTTTGATTTTTTGATTTAAAAAAAAAAATCTTAGTATTTATTAAGTTCTCCCAACTCCCAAGTCTTATCCTCATAATAACACTTTAATGAATTAAGAACAAGCATAAAAAAAATTCTTTGAAATTCAACACATATGAATTCCTTGAAAAGTTCCAACACATATGATTATTATCCCTCATAATAATACTTTAATGCATTAAGAACAAGCATAAAAAAAAAATCTTGAAAAGTCCAACACATATGATTATTATCAAAATATTAAACTTTAATATAATATAATTTAAAAAAAAGACATTTAATTCCTTAAAAAGTCCAACACATATGATTATTATTAAAATATTAAACTTTAATATAATATAAAAAAGGAAAAAAAAAAGACATTTAAAAAAATATATTTAAAAATCACAATTCACATATATAGATAATTGTAAACACAATCCGTTCATAGCACGGGTGATATGCTAGTATTATATAAGGAAAATGGGGGTTTTTAACCCACAAACCTTGTGGGAGTTCTAATATCTCAATCCTAATTTTCAAATTTTTTTATTTAAAAAACAAAAAAAAACAAAAACTCAACATTTATTAATTTCTCCCAATCCCCATGCCTTTTGGGAGATTTGGTCAAAACTCTCTCATAATTAAACTTTAATGCATTAAAAACCAGCATAAACAAAATTCCTTGAAAATTCAAACACATATGATTATTATCAAAATATTAAACTTTAATATAATATAACTTTTTATGTAGATGTCAGTTTGTAATAAAATTAGTATTTTTAGAATTCTCTCATCAAGATTTATCAACTAAGATCCATGTTGACTATAAAATTCTTTATAAAAAAAAAATATTACTTTTGAAATTGATGTAAACTGTAATAGTAATATGTTAATCTGTTTGATAGTTACTCTGTTTGACAGTAATATGTTATTCTATCTCACAGTAGCATATTACTTTATCTGACAGTAACATGTTACTCTGGCAATATTGTCTAAGAAAAAAAATATATATTTTACTTTATCGTTACTCAATTATGTGTTTTTCTCCTCAGGAGTTTATGAAGCAAAATAAATTGGGCTATCATTTTTACTAAACAAAGATTCAATAAAGGGGTTTTGGCTAAATTTCTCAAGCATTTTTTACTTCTCCCATACTTACTACCGCACCTTTTTTAACTTCTCTCATACACTATGTTTAGTAATGAGTTTATATATATATATATATATAAACAAATAATTTGTATATTAAAAAAATATCTAAAAATAAATATAAATTATTATTAAAAAATAACATGTTGCAATTGCGAAAAAAAAAATTACACTATACATTTCATTAATAATGCTCAAAAAATATGCCAAATGTTTGTGTAAAAGCTTGACACGTGTCCACTCTCAAATTATCAAGTGAACATAGATGAAATCAAAGAACTCAACTTTAATGGATAACAAATATTAGAAGCCCGACCATTGAAGCCTAATAACTATTAATTAACAAAATTCAGCAATTGAAAGATCTCAAACCACATCTCTTTGTCTTCTCAAATTTTTTTTTTTTTTTTTGGTTCATGCATTCATTTTAATATTGATAGAGAATTGGACATATAGAAGAGTGAGCGACATTAAAATTATATATTGAGATATGTAATTGTTGTGATGAAAAATAAAGGTTGTCTTCCTTTTCTATGGCGATTTATCTGGTTATATCTCCAATTAAAACGCCAGGTGCGCTTTTATATCATCATTGGACGTTGCTTTTATTTTTGTGTTATGAAATTTATTACATCTATGTTTGCTAAAACTGTTAGATGGACCTAATACAAGAAGTGTAGACTATTTCAATTAGGGCTGGGCATAGAACCCACCCACCCGCACAAACCGCCCGACCCTACCCTACCCGCACCCTTTTGGGCGGTTTCGATGTAGGTAGGTGGGTGGGTGCGGGTCAAAAATTCTACTAAAAATCGGGTTCAGGTCGGGTTGCGGTTTTGACCCTACCCGAACCACAACCCACGACTTGCGTATTACTGTATTTTTTTTTTTTTTTTAATACTTATTAGGTTTAGTTGTTTAGGGCAGCTCATTTTTTGCCCAGCCGCCCGTCCCTTTCTCTCCTCTCCCCCTTTTCATTACCTTCCTTTTCTCTTCTAGCGTTGACCGCTAACCCTAGCGATGAAGAAGACGGCATGGCGAGGCGAGACCGGCGATCGGCAGCAAAGCAACACATATACGGTTCTCTCTCTCTCTCTCTCTCTTTCATTCGATTTTTTTTTTTGATCGGCCTCTTTTTCATTCGATTGATGGCTTTCGGTTTGATTTGGCAAGCTGATCTATTAGTATTTGTAACATGTCTCTGCTTGCTTGATGTTGATCTGATCTGTTTGATGTTATTCTTAACATATCTCTTTGTTCTCAAGATTTTTCTCTTTGAGCAATGGATTCAACCACAAAAAATTATGTTGAGTAAATTAGACCAACAAAGTAACAGAAAATATGTGGCAATTAGCTGTTATTTTGGAAAATCCAAACAGTTTCTGATGAAAAGAGAATCATCTAATCAGTGGACAAAATTTTCTTACGATGATCTACAAATTATTGTCCGTTAAATAGGGTGAATTAGGAGCTAAATTATCTTCACACTTGAACTTATACTGGCCTATGTGATATGGGTTCCAATTCCTAACCTTAATACAGTAAAGCAACAGCAGTAAAGGGATGCTGCAACATATATTTAGAAATATGGGTGTGCCTTACACATGGAAGCTTCGTTCTTGAAAAATTGAAAGCATCCAATTTTGCAATCTGATTTTCAAACAGGATTAATTTATAATCATGCAAAACTTGTGTTCATGAAGAGATTTACTTCACCTGTTAAATTTCACTAAATCAACCCACTTTATTTTTTGGATGAATGTAAAATTAATTGGAGCACTAAATTTTAGGTAAGCTTGCTTTAGATTTTGGATGGATGGATGGATGAAAACTAATTTATTTTAGTTTTTAACTAGTTATTATTATTTTTGCATTTTGGATTAATAGGTAAGCTTTGGATTATGGATGGATGGAGATAACTAGTTATTATTATTATTTTTACATTTTGGATGAATGTAAAATTTAGGTAAACTTTGGATTATGGATGGATGGAGATAACTAGTTATTATTATTATTTTTGCATTTTGGATGAATGTAAAATTTGTAAGCTTTGGATTATAGATGGATGGAGATTGATTTTAGTGTGAATTTTAATGTTTTAGTTTGTAATTAGTTTTATCAATTATTTTTGTATTTTGAAAGAATGTAAAATTTATTATATCATTATATATATGGGCATTTCTGTTATCATGAAATTTAATTTATAACTTTTTCATAAATAATAAAAAAATGCTTAAAAAGTAGCCCAACAACATGTCAAATTTGTTCAAATTAATATCATAACTAAGCCCAATTTTAAAAAAAGCCCAAACCGCAAACCGAACCGCACCCGCCCGCACAACCAACTGACCCACCCGCACAAACCGCGAACCGCATCACGAGCGGTTGCGGGTCTGTTTTCTTCAACCCGCATGTGTGCGGGTCGGGTCAGTTTTGACGCGCACCCGGTCAAAACCGACCCGCGATCAGCCCTAATTTCAATTTCATTCTCGGGATTAAAAATACAAAAAAAAATAAACACAAAAAGTACATGAATAGATAAGATTTTACAAAATTTATTTGTGAGTCTCACTTCTTGAAAATCCTATAATTCATTTATTTTTTGTATTATATTTTATGTTTGGTTTCTGTACTTTTTTTTATATAGTTTTCTTTGTTTTTTGTAATAGTTCATTTTTAAAAATTAATAAATAAATAAGTAAATCATTTTCTATTTCAAACAATTTCATTTTTGTATTTATTTTTTATTTTTTCTTAAAGTAGTTTTAGTTTTGGACAATTACTTACCTCTTCTTTTTTTCTATATATTGTAATTTTGTGCATTTTAAGTGTATAATATTTTCACTAATACACTCGAATATGCATTATGAAAGAAGTATCATGCGAAAATCAAGTAAGAAGAAGAAAAATAAATAAAATAATACGATGAATGTGGAGTAAAGATCAAAGATCAAAACTCTCAAAGCAAGCAAGTAAACAAACACGCAAGTAGAATAGAATATTTAACAATAGACATTTGAAAATTTGCAACAAAATTATAACTTTTCTTTTTACTAAGAAAAATCAATTTAGAATTAGCTAAATAAAATGCTTTTAAAATAGTTTTTTTTTTAATTTGAAATTAAAACTATAGTAAATTTATGTAAGCATAATTGCTAATCACATTTTTTTATTTAATGTATATTATTATATTGACTACCTTTTTCATGTTTATTTTTTAAAATGTATATATAGAAGTAAAAAAATGTTGTTAGGAATAAATTTTTCCTTAATTTAGTTATAAATTTTGCCCATACATTATTTTTAAATTTTGAATAACAACAAACATAAAATAATTGATTGAAGATATACTACATTTGTTATATTTCTTTTTTCTGTGTGCCAAAAAAAAAAAATTTAAAAATCGTAGTTCACATATATACAAATAATTATAAACACAACCTGTGCATAGCACGAGTGAAACACTAGTACAAGAATTATACAAAAATTGTTTTCAATATGGGTATTGTGAAACTAATTATGTGCCACCCAATACTCGTACCCACAAAAATTAATGTCATAATCATTTCATTTGTCTATTTGTAATATGAAAATTCTCAAGAACACAATTATAGTACAAAACAAACCTAATGTATGACTCTTACTATTTTGTTAATTCATATAATGTTGCAGGTGCCCAAACAGGGGTTTGCTATGGAATGCTTGGCGGCGGATTACCATCTCAACAAGATGTTGTAGCTCTTTACAACCAAAAAGGCATCCAAAGAATGCGACTCTATGACCCAAGCCAAGCTGCTCTCCAAGCCCTTAGAGGCTCCAAAATTGAGCTCATGCTTGGTGTTCCAAACACTAATCTCCGGAGACTAGCTTCTAACAAAGCCGAAGCAAATAAATGGGTCCAAAACAATGTCAAAAACTATGGCAATGTCAAATTCAGGTACATCGCGGTTGGGAATGAAGTCGATCCATCAAATCCCAACACAGCACCATTTCTTCTCCCCGCCATGCGAAACGTGCGCACCGCTATTGTTGCAGCTGGCCTTGGGAACCAAATCAAAGTTTCCACTGCCATCCATGCTGGATTACTTTCTGTTAGGTCCCGTTATTGTCAAATCCGGAGACAAAACTTTGTGCTTGATAACAATGTAATTTTTATATTTTTGTACTGCCCGCTCGAGCGGGGCCATGTGCGCTCGAGCGGAGATTGGAGGATTTCAGTATGTTGACAGGGCTGCAGAAGTACTGAAGGGTGTGAATTCGCGCTCGAGCGGAATGTTCAGCGCTCGAGCGCACCTCAGCTTAATCACGCGCATCTTTTGTTCAGGCCGCTCGAGTGGAGAGTGGAGCGCTCGAGCGGAGATCGCGAGTTTCAGATTCCGGATTGGATTCAAGTAGTTGGTTTCTTTCAGATCTGGGACTCCTTTTGATTTTCTATAAGTAGATGGTTTTCCTCTCAAACCAATCTAATTTTTTTTTCGAGATCTGATTCAAGAATTCTAGAGTTTGGTTTGAAGTTTTCTTCTGAGAGTTTGATGAGTTTTCTTTGATGTTCTTGAGAGAGTTCTAAACTCATGAGTTGAGATTCATACATCAAAGAGTTTGATACTACATATTCAAGAGTGTTCTCTTTGGTGGAATCCGAAGATCAACACGTAAAGTTTCAAAAGGCGTTTGATTCTTTACGTAGTCGTTAATTCGACAAGTGAAGTTGTGGTGTGGAATCAACTTCAGAATCAGTTCCGTGACGAAGACGTGGTGAAAGGGTTACAGAAGATTCAGAGACAAATTGACTGGGTTGGGTAATTTGTATGGTTTCTTTGTAACCTTGTAGTCCTTCTGTAGTGGATTGATTAGTGGCGGTTCGCCCGTGGTTTTTGATTACAATTGAAGGTTCTTCAATTGTGGTTTTTCCACGTAAAAAATCGTTTGTGTTGATTTATTATTTATTCCTAAAAACAAACAAACTAAAATCACTCTCGTAAGTGCTTGATGATTTTAGATTGAGTGTTTTGGAATTTTTGGGATTTGGAATATTTTAATCTTTATCTAATCACGAATCACATAGGATTTTCAATTAGTATCAGAGCAGGTCACTCTTTGTTTTATCAAAAAACTTTTGTTTTTATCAAAACTATAGGAGTGTGATTTTATGTGACTAGTATTATGGACTCTATTCGTGAAGGTAACTCGACTCATAGACCCCCTTTACTTGACGGTACAAACTATTCTTATTGGAAAGCTCGTATGAGAGCATTTTTAAAATCCATCGATGAGAAAGTTTGGCACTGCGTTGTCTTTGGATGGAGTGAACCTATTGTCACTATAGATGGCATTGATATTCCTAAACCCCTTGATAAATGGGACACAACTGATTACCAGAACTCGAGTTGGAACAGCAAGGCTCTCAACTCCCTCTTCTGCTCTGTCACACCTGAAGAATTCCGTCGAATTTGCACATGTGAAATAGCAAAAGAGGCGTGGGATATTCTTGAAACAATTCATGAAGGAACCACCTCTGTCAAAAGGTCAAAACTTCAACGTCTCACATCCGCCTTTTAAACCCTTTTTATACGCGACGATGAGACGTTTGATGATTTCTATGCAAAACTTCGATATCGTGAATTCGCTTTCACTCTCGGTGAAAAAATCCCGGAAGCAAAAGTTGTGGGAAAAATTTTGAGGTCCCTTCCCGAGAGGTTCCAATCAAAGGTGACAGCCATTGAGGAGGCTCAGAATGTTGATACCCTCAAGCTCGATCAATTGGTTGGAAATTTGCAGACTTATGAAGCACACCAAATTTCCAAGAAAAAGCAAAAAGAAAGTATGGCTTTCACAAGTACTCATGAGACTGCAAAACCTCCGGAGACTGAATTTGATTTAGAGTCTGAGATGACGGCTATGCTTACAAAACAGTTTAAAAAAATTTTGAAAAAGAAGCCTAATTTCAGAGCCCCTATTTCAAAAGATAAGAGTAATGACAAACCAAAAACTTTTCCACCAAAATTTGCTCAAACTACTGAAAAGAAGGTTGTTAGGGGGCCAGGGGTCAAGTGCTATGAATGTCAAGGGTTTGGCCATATGTCCCTTGAATGCCCTACGAAAAAGAATCAGAAGAAAGTCCACACCGTAACTTGGGATGATGAAAGTGGGTCGGAGCAAGAACCCGAAGAACCTGAATCTGGTGAAGATGGGGATAGTGCTTTCATGGCATTTTGGGCCACGGTTTCTCAACCTCTTCCAAAGCCTTCGAAATCAACCCATGGTCAGAACTTGCATCATGCTCCCACCTTTGATGGGACCAACTACCTGTATTGGAAAATCAGAATGAGGGCTTTTCTGAGAGCCTTTGAACCAGAAGGTTGGCAAACCATTGAAGAAGATACAGAAAGTGTAGATAATCTGGGCAATCAGAGAGCCCTAATCATTATTCGTGGAGCAATTTCTAATGAAGAACAGCAACGGGTCGTTCACTGCACAAAGGCTAAAGATGCATGGGAAATTCTGAGCCAATTCCATGAAAGAGGAGATTCACCTCCACCTCCATCCAACAACTTGTCTGCCTTGGTTGCTAGATTGGATGAGGTTAAGGAGAATGAGAAGCAAAGAGAGGACGATGAAACATCTGAAGACATTGATGAGATCAATGGCGATGAACTACAACAAGCTTACGAGAAGTACACGAGAAATCTCTGAATTTGTCTAAAACCAACGACAAACTCTCTCTCAAGCTCAAAACATGTGAGAGTGAGAATGTCCGACTCAAAGGAGAACTCTTGACAAAGCGTAATGTCATCAAGATCTCAAGTGACAGCAAGACTTATGTGGAAAACTTCTATCCTGAAACCGAAAGGAATGAACTTCAAGGTGTATTCCACATATGAAGAAAAACTTGAAAATCTTGAGGTGTCACAAGTCAGATTGAAAAAGAAAGTCGATCGAAAGATGAAGAACTCCGTATTGCTAGAGCAACAATTGCCATGTGGAACAAAGGTTCCAGATCTCTAGAAGACATACTCGGGTCTCAACAAATGGGTTACGACAAAGAGGGCTAAGCTATAGTCTGACGACTCACAAAGGATGTGCCTCTACCTCACATAACTTGAAGACTCAAGCAAAGGGAAAATTGAAGGTAGATCAAGATGACTCTCTTCTTCATCAAGCAAAAGCAGGCAAGATCAACAAAAGGGAGGTAAAACCTGTTTTTATTTGTCATCACTGTGGTAGGTATGGCCACATTCGTCCTTATTGTTTTGAACTGTTTGGTAAAGTGTCTCAAAAGGGTAGAAATTCTAATACTTTTTGGGTTAGGAGACAACCTTACATATCTAGGCGGAACACCAAGACTAAAAAGATTTGGATTAGAAAAGATGATTTGACTTGTTTTGTTGCTCACACTGCTCTAAAAGCACGTGACTCACACATGTGGTATCTTGATAGTGGGTGCTCTCGTCATATGTCCGGTAACAAATCCTATTTCATCTCCCTTGAAAAATATGAAGGAGGAATTGTTACCTTTGGAGATGGCGGCACTTCTAGAGTCATTGGTAAGAGCTCTATAAGTGTTGCTGGTCTTCCCAAGCTAGATAATGCCTTACTTGTTGATGGCCTTAAAGCTAATCTTTTGAGCATTAGTCAAATGTGTGATTCCCATCATGAAGTATTGTTTTCAAAAGATAAATGTGAAATTTTTGGATAAAAAGAAATCTGCTTTTACATGGGGTTCGCACATCCGATAACTGCTATGGGATTCTTACTACTAATGATCTCACTTGTCATTCTCGCCATCATAAGTAACATTGATGATGGCATCAAAGATTAGGTCACATGAATTTCAAAGACCTAACTAAGATAGCCAACAAAGAACTTGTGAGAGGAGTACCTAAACTATGTAAGAATTTGTGCCATTTGTGTAGACCATGTCACTAAGCAAACCCGTGCTCGCATAAAAATGTGAACAACTTTTACAACCAAACGTCCTCTTGAATTAGTTCACATGGATTTAATGGGTCCTACTCGCACAGAAAGCATTGGAGGTAAACGATACATTTTTTAATCGTTGATGATTTTACTCGATTCTCATGGGTAAATTTTTAAGGAAAATCTGACACGTTTGATGCTTTCCGTGCTTTAGTCCTTAAAATCCAAAATGAACAGGTGTTTCCATTGGGCGATCATAAGAATCCGAACTCGATCATGGTCGTGAATTTGTAAATAGTTCGTTCTCGGCTTTTTGAGATATGTCTGGCATTAGGCTTGAGTTTTCTGCAACTATCACTCGACAAGAAAATGGAGTGGTTGAGTGGAAGAACAGAGTTGTTGAAGAAATGGCAAGGGTCATGCTCCTTAGTAAGGGTCTCCCTCCAAAATTTTCGGCCGAAGCCTTAAATACTATTGTTTATGTCATAAATCGTGTGTATTTAAGGCGACTTACTAAACTCCTTATGATTTGTGGAAGGGTTTGAAACCTAATGTAAAATACTTCAAAACATTTGGGAGTAAGTGTTACATCTTCAAAGATAGAGAGCCCTTGGGCAAATTTGACTCCCGAAGTGATGAAGGTATTTTTCTAGGGTATTCAACCAACAGTAGGGCTTTTCGAGTCTATAACCTACGAACTTCATCATTAATGGAATCTATCAATGTGGTTATAGATGACACAGGTTCACCTACTTCAGCAACAAATGAGGATGACAATGGTGAGTTTCCAATCTTGGATACTGAACCACAAAATCAAGGAGATGCTGCGGCTCAATCACAAGAAATTATTACAGCACCATCCTCACAGGTAAGTTCAAGTCCAAAGAGTGCTCAAAAGGACAACACTCATGTTCCTCTTGTCGCCCAAAGTCCTGAACTTAAACCATCAGCAAGGGTGAAACTGAATCATCCAACTCAACAGGTGATTGGGAGTGTTTCAGATCGAATGAAAACCCGAAGACAGATTCGGGATGAGGTATCACATATGTGTTATGTTTCATTAATTGAACCTAAGAATTTTAAAGAGGCCTTTCTAGATGATAGTTGGGTCAATGCTATGCATGAAGAACTAGGTCAATTTGAACGTAACAAAGTTTGGACTCTTGTTCCCAGACCTAGAGACATGAATGTGATAGGTACCAAGTGGATCTTTAAAAATAAATCTGATGAGAATGGTACTGTTGTGAGGAATAAAGCTAGGTTGGTTGCTCAAGGCTACACACAAGTAGAGGGTATTGACTATGATGAGACGTTTGCCCCAGTTGCACGTCTCGAATCCATTCGCATTTTACTTGGTGTTGCATGTTTCCTTGGCTTTAAATTGTTTCAAATGGATGTGAAAAGTGCTTTTCTGAATGGGTACTTAAAAGAAGAGGCATATATTGAGCAACCAAAAGGGTTTGAGGACCCTAAATGTCCTAATCATGTCTACAAGTTAGACAAGGCTTTGTATGGGTTGAAACAAGCCCCTCGGGCTTGGTATAATAGGCTTACTACCTTTCTTCTTGATAATGATTTTCAAAGGGGTAGTGTGGATAAGACCTTATTTGTGAAACATACTAAGTCTCATATTCTTGTTGCTCAGATATATGTTGATGATATTGTGTTTGGTTCCACTGCTGATCATCTTGTGAAATATTTTTCGGATTGCATGATACATGAGTTTGAGATGAGCATGATGGGAGAGTTGTCTTATTTCTTGGGTCTCCAAATTAAACAGTCTCCTTCGGGTATATTTGTTTCTCAGTCTAAGTATGCTAAAAATCTTGTGTCAAAGTTTGGTCTTGAGTCTGCCAAACATGCACGCACTCCCATGAGCACCAGTCTTCACCTTTCCAAAGATTCCTCTGGTATTGATGTTGATCCTACCCTTTATAGGAGTATGATAGGGAGTCTGTTGTATCTCACTCATGACCCGATATTTCCTTCAGTGTCGGTGTTTGTGCTCGTTACCAAGCCAGTCCTAAAGAGTCTCACCTTCTTGCGGTAAAACGCATCATCAATTATGTAAATGGGACCTTGGGGTATGGGGTTTGGTTTTCCACTGATACTACAGCCGAAATTACTGGTTTTTCTGATGCCGACTGGGCAGGGTGTGCTGATGATAGGAAAAGTACATCCGGGGGGTGTTTTTATCTTGGGAATAATTTGGTTTCTTGGCATAGTAAAAAGCAGAATGCCATCTCTCTTTCCACTGCTGAGGCTGAGTACATTGGTGCAGGGAGTTGTTGTGCCCAAATGTTGTGGATGAAGCAAATGCTTCATGATTATGGAATTGACCAGAACACTCTCACTCTTTTTTGTGATAACACAAGTGCCATAAACATTTCAAAAATCTGTCCAACACTCTACTTTCAAACACATTGACATCCGTCATCATTTTATTCGAGAGTTAGTGGATGAAGGCCTTGTTGTTTTGGAACATGTTTCTACTGAGCATCAAAAAGCTGATATTTTTACAAAACCCCTTGATCTTCTTCGATTTGAGTTTCTTAGAAAGACCTTGGATGTAATGACTCAGTAACTAGGTTGTATCCTGTTTTTCATGTGAGGTGAGTGTGTGTGGTTGACTTACTATTCTTGGATGTGATAATCTCATTATGATTGAGTCCTGATATCTTTGCATCAAATTTTATATGAACACTGCTCATGTTGCTTACAAGATCTTATTCATCTTTGTTCATAGCTCATTTTGAATGCCCGCACTCATTTACTTCATGATCTCATTCTGTACACATCTTTGAGATAAACTGTTGCAGGGGTTTCCGCACAAGTGATCAAAGTTCTCTATGGACCACTGACAGTGTTTCTTGTACTCTTTCAGAGGAATTGACCTATACTGGTATATCATGGGTGATGTTAAGTCTCTTAACCAGCTACCATCCTATTTCACTTCCATGGTTTCTCCCTCAGTACATGATTTCCGGGCATTAGGAAAAGGCTACCTCAGAGGCACCAACCAGGCCATCATTTTGATTTCATTCTTCTCTGGTTGGTCTCCATACTCTTGAACGTGTATGCCACCAGTGAGTGCCCACAAGAAAGAAAAGTTTAAAAAAAAAAAAAAAAGGATCATTGTCTGAGGGGGAGCTTCCGCATTTACTCAACAAATACCCCGTGATTCCTAGTGGTTTGACTTTTCTTTGTGATGGTCAGTTACTCTTGTTGGAGGTCCAGCCATCAGATCACTACGAGGATTAACTCTAGCTTTGTGGCTCTCAAGGATTGCACACACATACATTCTTTTTATGAGCTCTCATGTGTGTTTTTGAGTTATGCATTCTCATGATGCGTGTGGCTTTGATTTAATACTATCTGTTTTATTCATGAGCTGGTGTTTCATCTCTTTTCTCAAATTTTCAGGACTCATGATTGATGGATTCTCTTGTCCTCAGGGTATAGTCTGTCACCTGATCATCTTGCTTGTTACAGGACTTCCTAGATGTTTTTATTTTTTGTAAAAAAAAAAAAAAAAAAGGTGTTCCGCTCGAGCGGACTGTTCTACGCTCGAGCGTAGTTTTCACACTTGCAGCAGTTTGGCAGTTCTGAGAGATGGTTTTTAGCGCTCGAGCGTTCCTTTTAGCACTCGAGCGGGAGTCAATTTTCATTTATGTACGCTCGAGCGGTACTCATCACGCTCGAGCGGACCAATTTCATATTTATTCCCTCTCTCGACTCTTCGAGTCATTTTTTTTCCCTCTTTGCCTTCTCTCGCTCTAGGGTTTTTCTTGTAGCTTGGCATTGTGGTCGATTTCGGTCTCTTCCTTCATCCTTCTTGCCGATTTGCTCTTTGGTAAGTGTGTACCTCTCTTATTTTCATTCTTTCCTGTAATTTCGGCCAATGGGTGTTGGGTTTTTGAGTTTTGTTTTAGTTTTTGGGTCTAGGTTTTGTGGATTCTTCACATACACACTCTCACTGTTTCTGTTAGTATTTTAATCTGGTAATCTTCATTTTTTTTTTGTGTTTTGTGTGTCATTTGAATTAGGGTTTTACTTTGTGCTTTTTTATCTCTATTGTTTGTCTTTGGGTTTGAGTTCACTGTGCTTGATTGTGGGTATGGTTGTTTGGGTCTCTGTTGCATTGTTTTGATTTCCCTCATGATTAATCCTTATGCTTTGCAATTCATCTCTCATATTGTGTTTAGTAGTTATGATTTCATCAATATAATGCTACTTCTTTCATGTTTACCCTGTTTCCTGCCCTTATCTATTATGCTTTGTGATATTGTTTCTTGTTACTAATAATTTGTTGGTCCTAGTTTGGTTTGGTTTTTGGGTTTGTTGGTTTGTTTGGGGTTTTGGTTGTTATAGTGTCTCCCTCAGTCATGTCTACCTCTACTCCTAAACGCCGTAAGGCCGCTGTGTCTCGACCCACCTTTGATTTTGTTTGGTTTCAATCTGTTAAACAATCCAAGTCTTTTTATAAGTCTTTTGAATCCCGTACAGTACATTTAGAGAGGAATGTTCAGGCAAATACTTTTGAATCTATTCACATTCGTCCGTTGTTTGATCCTCTAGGTGGTGATCTTGTTTTGTCCTTTTCCGGGCGTCAGAACCTCAATTGGGTTCGAGAGTTTTATTGTAATATGGAGGGGATTCATGATTATGAGCCATCTTTTACCACTTGGGTTAGGTCTAAAGCCATTTCTGTCACCCCTGCCTTGATTTGTTCACTCCTTCACATTGAGCAGGGCTTTCCAAAGTACTACCCTTTCCCCGTTCCCGACCGCCCTACATGTAATTTTGATGATGTTGCCAAGGAGTTGTGTGGCGTTGCTCGCCATTGGCCTAAAGGCGGTTTGATTAAATAGTTTGAACTTCTTCCGGAGTTCAAACTGCTTAATCTGATTGTTTGCGCCAACATCATAGTGACCACCCATTCCTCCGAGGTCAAACAAGACCAAGGTTTCATTCTGTCTTGCATTGCCCTACACCGATCTATTGATCTTGCTTCTCTTATCATCAAAAAGATGATCGGTGTTTCTGGGCATAAGAAGCTTGACCTTCCCTACGGTTGTCTGATCAACCGCCTTTTGTCGGACCTTGGGGCTCCTGTTTTAGAGGATGATGAGTTTGCTTCCCCTTCTCGCCCGTTTACCAAGAAAACCGTATCTCAAAGTCGAGCTCATATTAGGGGAGAGTCGTCCAGGGTTGGTCCTTCTGCAGGCATTGCTGCTGGCCTTGCTGAGGAAGCTGAGTATGATGCAGCTGCAGCCGGTGATGGTGATGAGGCTCCTGTTCCTCCTCCAGATTTTTCTATTCAGCTTCAGCGGTTTACGGAGACTGTGACCAGACGATTGGATTTTCTCGATACACGCTTTGATGCCTTTGATGGACGTCTTGGCCAAATGGAGCAGACCCTCGATCATCTCGTTCATCTCCTTCAGTCTCAGCAGCCACTTCCGCCTGATGCTTGATTTGTGCTTCCCAGACAAAAAGGGGGAGAATTTTGTGGATCTTGGACAGTTTGTGGATCTTCTTCTTGGACAGTTTTTGCACACGGTACAGATAGCTTTTGGACAGATTTTTGGACATTTGGTGTTTTTGGTTTCATTGGTTTCATTGATGGTACATGGACATTTGGACATGTTTTGGTTTCATTGGTGGTACATTTCTTCATTTTTGTTTTTTGGTTCATATTATTTTGTGATGCTTGGATATTCTGAACATTGTGGATATTATGTTGATATTGTGGATATTATGTTTTATCTATTTCATTTTATATTCTTCCACAGTTTTGTTTGGTATATTGAATAATATTTCACAGGTATGCAAAGTTGAAGGGATGTGTTGAACATGAATGTCAAAGTTTCATCACTGTGTTCTTGATCAAGTTGGTTGGTTTATTGAGTTTTGAGAGGTTGTTTTTTTCTTGTTTTCACTCCAGTCTAGTGCGTGTGTTTAAGGAACAATGGTTAGATAGGTTTTGTCCGGGAATTGACAAAGGGGGAGATTGTTAGGTCCCGTTATTGTCAAATCCGGAGACAAAACTTTGTGCTTGATAACAATGTAATTTTTATATTTTTGTCTTGCCTTTCGGCGAGACATGAGCTCGAGCGGAGATTGGAGGATTCGATGTTGGCGAATTTAAAATCTTGAAGGGTGTGGTCGCGCTCGGCGGAATGTTCAGGCCTTCGGCGCACCTCAGCTTAATTACGCGCATCTTTTGTTCAGGCCGCTCGAGCAGAGAGTGGAGCGCTCGAGCAGAGATCCCGAGTTTCAGATTCCGGATTGGATTCAAGTAGTTGGTTTCTTTCAGATCTGGGACTCCTTTTGATTTTCTATAAGTAGATGGTTTTCCTCTCAAACCAATCTAACTTTTTTTTTCGAGATCTGATTCAAGAATTCTAGAGTTTGGTTTGAAGTTTTCTTCTGAGAGTTTGATGAGTTTTCTTTGATGTTCTTGAGAGAGTTCTAAACTCATGAGTTGAGATTCATACATCAAAGAGTTTGATATTACATATTCAAGAGTGTTATTTTCGGTGGAATCCGAAGATCAACACGTAAAGTTTCAAAAGGCGTTTGATTCTTTACGTAGTCGTTAATTCGACAAGTGAAGTTGTGGTGTGGAATCAACTTGAATCGGCCTGTGACGGCGTGGTCAAAGGGTTACAGAAGATTCAGAGACAAATTGACTGGGTTGGGTAATTTGTATGGTTTCTTTGTAACCTTGTAGTCCTTCTGTAGTGAATTGATTAGTGGCGGTTCGCCCGTGATTTTTGATTACAATTGAAGGTTCTTCAATTGTGGTTTTTCCACGTAAAAAATCGTTTGTGTTGATTTATTATTTATTCCTAAAAACAAACAAACTAAAATCACTCTCGTAAATACTTGATGATTTTAGATTGAGTGTTTTGGAATTTTTGGGATTTGGAATATTTTAATCTTTATCTAATCACGAATCACATAGGATTTTCACTTTCAAACTCTTTTCCTCCATCAAAAGGCTCTTTTAAGCCTGAAATTCGATCGTTTCTTGACTCAATCATTGGTTTCTTGGCAAACAATGGTTCCCCATTGCTCCTTAACTTGTACCCATATTTCAGTTATGTAGGCAACACCAAAGACATTCGTCTTGATTACGCTCTATTCACAGCTCCCTCGGTTGTGGTGAGAGATGGCTCACTTAGATGCAATCTGCTTGATGCTATCTTGGATCTTTGTTCATCGGGCGCTTGAGAAGGCGGTGGTGGCTCTTTGGAGATTGTTGTGTCGAGAGTGGATGGCCTCTGGTGGTGGGCTGCTACATCAATTGATAATGCAAGGACCTACAATAACAATTTGATTCAGCATGTGAAAGGAGGGACCCCAAAAAAGCCAGGAAGGCCTATAGAAACATACATTTTTGCTATGTTTGATGAGGATCAAAAGAATCGGGAACTTGAGAAACATTGGGGACTCTTTCTACCAAACAAACAGCCTAAATACCCTGTCAACTTCAATTAAGAACACCAAGTGAAGTTTATGAAGGAAATAAGGGCACTAAACGTCAATATTTATCACTATCTTAAATAAGGTTTGTTTGTAATTCCTTCCACTAGCAAAACATTATGTTTGTACCAAGAAAAATGTCCATATGAAGGCGAACAATCTAAATAAAGCTGTTTTTATGTAGAATCATAATCCCTTATAGACTGTTTAGTTCATCGGACAAATGAAATTCATGTTCTTTCTCTTTAGTAAATGAAGTAGTGAAATTTCACTTTGTGGGGGATCCCATGAATTTTATCTAACAATGTGTTTTGATGGAGGATTTGAGAATGAATTTGGAAAAAGAAAGGAAAAAAGTGTATAAAATTAAGTAAAATGTAAATATATTTTATTCACATTTTACTTATCTTTTCCCTTTCCCTTTTCAAATCCTTTTCCAATAATATTTATCACCAAATTAATTTTATCAATTTTTTTTTTCATCTTCTAGATGAATTCGCATGACAAATGTTAGGTATACATATAAAACCCAACCCATCTAAAACGTAAGGGAACCCACAATATCACATGATAGTCACATAGAAGTTGAATTATGGTGAAATATTCATGTCAATATATAACCACGCTATTATATTGACGACTAGCACAACCACTAAATGCATAGAATAAAATATCACCATGAGCACCAATATATTTTTTTTTAATAGCAACTTACTGATTTTTATTTTTATTTTTATTTTTTTGGGCAAAAACAACTTATTCATTACGGTAAACAAAAACATTTAGCTCAAAATAATTATTCCCTCTCCTAAACCTAAATGATGCATTGTCCTCAATGTATCATGAAAATTAAAATCGAAAAATTTACGGGATAACTTCATATGACAACCAATGTGCATGTTTGTTCGGTCTTCAATGGGTTAGCAACACAAAAACACAAAATAAAAGAAAAAAAATGTATTAAAAATTAATGGAGGAGTAATTTTGCCAAAATGAAAAAAATGGATCAGTTGCATTATCTTAGTAGTGACATTTGGAAAGAGACACTAGACATCATTTGTATGGCCTAGGCTCATCTCTAGTTTTAATCGGACTGGACCGTGCTATTGGATCTTTGTGAGCTGTCATAGACTGTTCAATGTGCAGAACTTATTAAGTACTTTATCTTTGTAAAAAATTACGTTGGTTGGATATCGATAGCCATTTAATCAATTTATATTTCTGTCAACGAAAAATATGATTTTAAAAAAAAAAAATTTGTTGACAAAATTGTGATTTGATCAAATAACTATCGATATCCGATCAATATGTTTTTTTTGCGAAAATAAAGTGCTCGATAAGTTCTACACAATCACCAGTTTTTTTTATTATCAAGACAGACCTAAAATAGATCCTAAATAAGTCGGACTGGATGATCCAATTGGGCTGCCCAACTGGACATAGAAAACAGTCAAAATTTAATGTTACATTGAATTCATGAAAATGACTCTCTCTACCAAACATTTGAAAAAATAAATAAATGGGCAAATTCTATTAAACCTCCTCAAATTATTGACTATTTACACTTTATCTTCTTAATGTTTTAAACCCAACAATTGCTCTCCTCAAACTATTTGAATTTGAATATTAAGTCTTTCTGTTAGTCATTTGTTAGATATTTAGATGAAAATTTGTTAAATATTGTATACATGATGATTATATTAAATTTTTACAAAAAATAAAATATAGTAATTTGATCATAAAATTTAATATAATCATCATATGCACAGTACTTGACAATTTTTTATCTAAATATCTAACATACGACTAATAGAATGGCGGCCTCATTTGAGAACATGCTATTTTAGTAATTTTTTTGACTTTTTACGAAAAGATGTGCAGAAAATTAGAGATAGTGATGTGATAACTTATAGTAACTTTTTGATTTTTCGACTAAAATGTATAGTTGACAAATGATTAATGTTCAAATTTAAATATTTTAAAAAAGGGTAATTGTTAAGTTTAAAACATTAGGAATAAAATGTAAATGGTTGATAGTTTGAGGAGTTTAATATAATTTGCTATATTAATTTATGCAATATGTATCTGTTGGGATCTGGGATCCTGCCCAAGACCTTGTAGAAATCATAGTAAACAGAAAAACACACCCACACATAAGGAGACACAATATTTAACGTGGTTTGACCTCAAAGCCTACGTCCACGGGAGAGTAACCAGTTATCACTATACCAATGGGGAGATTACAAAAAGATTACAATAGAGGAGGAGCTCACACTCTCCTCACTCAGTCACTCTCCCGTCTCCCTCGCTCACACCGAGAGAGACGGTCTCTCCGCCTCACATCTCTCGCACTCTTTGGTTCATGGTTTGCTCACTCACAATTTCACCTCTCCTCTCACCCTCCATTTATACACATTCGAGTAGGTGGGAGAGCCTTCATTCTTGACTTGGGCAGCCTCCATTCTTGACCCTTGACATGGTTGGTGGCCGCCAAGCTTGACTTGGTTGGTTGCCTTCCCATGGATGATGGTTGGTTGCCTTCCCATGGGTGAATTCAACAAATCACCCACTTCACCCATGTAAGGTGATCCACAACACACACTGCTGCTAATCTTGTCACGCCTAAATTCAACATAGTCTGCATCTCCTCACTGAGATGCTTGCACCCCCTAAAGCTAGAAATAATACACCAGAGATACAAGAGGAGGAGGGAATCCTACATCCTCAACTCAACTCACACCACTCTTTGATTTGGAGAGATCCTCTGCTCCTATCTCCCACAGATCTCTTCCACGCTTCTGTCTCGGATGCCTTCACTGAGACGCTATGCTTGAACTTGCGTAACCAACATATTTTGACACCCCCTGATTAGATGTCCTGCACCCCTTCCTCGGATGCCCATGACTGTCATGCCTTATCTTGCAGGACAAGTCATTTGAGCAATAGAAAACTCGTTGTTCATCAACGTCCTCGGTCTTCTTTGCTCGGAGCTTTTCCTCTGAACTATCAGCCTTTGCCCTCTGCACTTCTGAACAACCTCCTAGCGTTTCCACATATGCTTGTTGTCTGTGCCTTTGCAATCCCTGATTTGCTGTCCAGTAAATTGATGATTGACAGTAACTCCATCTGTCAAAGCATCGTCAGCTATGCAATTCCTTGCATAGTGAACACGGAAGCAACTAGAAAACTTCAGAGTTTGACACATCAACATCCTCAATTTTCCTTGCTCGGAGCTTATTTCTTGAACAACCAACCTTTGCTTTCTGCACTTCAGAACAACTTCCCAACGATCTCATACGTCCGTTGTCTGTGCTGCAATCCCTGATGTTTGGTTCTATCTCACTTGTATGTCCGTACTGATGTTTGACAGTTAACCCTTCTGCCAAGACAACTTCCACCGGTCTGTACAAGTTACCACTATGCAACTTCGTGCATAGTGCTCACACCCATGGCTCTTGAGTGCTCATCGTAGCTCAATCTCTCCTCCCACGCTCGAGCTCACCTGAGAGATCCGCAACTACTCTATTTCATTAAAAGGTGCGTTCGCTGCTACGGAACTTAAGAAACTACCATAGAGAAAGACTTGCCACTCCTTGGCACGCACTCTTGCGTTTTACCTGTCTCAATTTCTCTGTCTGGAAGTTCCTGTGAACTTTCAACAAGCCGCTGCTACATACTCTTCTCGCGCCTCTGTATGACACTCTAGCGTACCCTTGCACTACTACACGTCTGCATTTGTGCTCCTGCGCTTAGTATGCTCCTGCGCTTAGTATGCTCCTCTACAACTATTGTTCTACATGTCCACATACCATCAGTACCTACTCGTATACAGTAGCTCCAACAGCCACAGCATTTCCCTGAGCCTGTACTTGTTGCCAAATCATCTATCCGTCGATGAATGGTCTTCTCTTCTGATTGAACCAGATCCTCCGAACACCTCAACAACCAGGAAAGTTCCCAGGAAAGACTAGTGGGGTCACAACCGGTCCCACTTAAGAACCAGTCTCCTTAGACAGTGTCTTTTTGACAGATCTTTCCTAGACATTGTTGATCTTGAGATAATCATGTCTGCAATCCTCTGATCGCCCCTAACCAATCCTGATCTCCCTCGACATGCCATTTGATCAAGCCTGATCTCCTCTGATCTTCAATAATCTATCTCAATCTGTATCTGGTTGTCCAATCTGGTTAGAATCTGCCCATTCTAACCTCTTCAGTGAATTCGCAGCGTTCCACAATATCCGGCAACCTTCCTTCAATTATTGAAGATGGCAAACTCCCATGTTTTGACAATCTTTCAAAACCATTCAGAATTTCACTATTCTGACCTCGCGGTTGCGTCCGAAACGGTCCGATTAGCTAGGACTAACCTTCGATGCACTTCCGGGGATCTCACTGAAAAACATCCCTGAAAGTTGGGCCACACCATAATTTTTCTAAAAATTCTGGGCCAAATTGCAATTTTCAGAAGTTTAGGGAATATTTCATGTTCCAAAAAAATATTCCGTCCACTGCACCTGATGCCGTCCGTCACTTCAATCTGCCTTCTTTTTATAGAAACTCCGTCTCCAAAATCTGACCGTACGGATGTGTCCGGAATATTTCAAATAGTCGGAAAGCAGTATTGGATCACCAAAAACGGACGCCGAATGGCTTAGATCTAGCCAAAACGTTTTGTACGCCTCAGATCTGCAGCTGTACCATAGCCGCGAAGCACTGGATCCTTCTCTCCTGCAGCTGCACCATTGCCGCATCACACTGTATCTTGCCCTCTAGATGCTGACGTGGCAGATGATTGTACTTTGACGTGTCAGCACGTGGCAATCCTTGCGACGTGTCGTGACGTGGTCTGCTACGTGGCGATCACACCGGCGCCACGCGTGGCTCTTGATGTGGGCTGACGCAGCAGCCCACGCGTGGCTGCGTTCTTGGCGACGTGCCGACTGGCGGCGCGAGCGTGTCGATCGGGCGCCACGCGTCTCGTCTTCCTCCTCTGCAGCACGTGTAGCGCGTAGATGTGCGTGGTGTGACGCGCCGTCTACCTGCACGGCGCGTGCTGAGACTGGGATCACGCGCCTTATTCAGGTGGCGATTGAGGGCACGTCCGGGCTCCTTTGGGGTTTTGCTTTGCCTTTCTGGACTCCTCTCATCGAGATCTAGCTTTGGGTATGCTCAAAACCTGATTTCGAGTAATTTCATTTCTGGGCAATTTCGAACAACGCACTATTTTTGTTCCGAAACGCACCGACGAGGCTCTGATACCACTTGTTGGTATCTGAGATCCCACCCAAGACCTTGTAAAAATCATAGTAAGCAGAAAAACACACCCACACACAAAGAGACACAATATTTAACGGGGTTCGGCCTCAAAGCCTACGCCCACGGAAGAGTAACCGGTTATCACTATACTAATGGGAAGATTACAAAAAGATTACAATAGAGGAGGAGCTCACACTCTCCTCACTCAGTCACTCTCCCGTTTCCCTCGCTCACACCGAGAGAGACGGTCTCTCCGCCTAACATCTCTCGCACTCTTTCATTCACGGTTTGCTCACTCACAATTTTACCTCTCCTCTCACCCTCCATTTATACACATTCGAGTAGGTGGGAAAGCCTTCATTCTTGACTTGGGCAGCCTCCATTCTTGACCCTTGACATGGTTGGTGGCCGCCAAGCTTGACTTGGTTGGTTGCCTTCCCATGGATGATGGTTGGTTGCCTTCCCATGGGTGAATTCAACAGTATCGAAAGTGACTGTTTGACCAAGCAAGATGTGTTCCATAGTGATACTGCAAGCACTAAATAGAAAAAAATAAAATAAAAATAAAAACAAAAAAGCTGAATTGATATAAGAATTCGATTTTCATTGAAAGATTTGGAGAAAAATTTGAAAAGGGCAATGAAATAGGTACGTAATCCTAGCCTTGTTGAAGTCATTGAGTTGATCAAGATTAGAGTTGCTATATGGGCGAAGTCATCACATAATCTAGCCCAGTTTTCAGTTAACAATTTTATCTTTAACATGAATCAAATTAGATTTTGCATCAGTGGCCATGGGCCTGTGTGTATTCTTCTTGAGTAGTGGGTTTTGGCATCTCATGGTCTTTGATGCATTGATTTAAGGTGTGTGTGGTAGTGTCTTGATGCCCTTCCGGTGCTCTATTGCTTTGTTGTTGATGTCCGTCCGAGGTGGATGGTCTTTGTTTGGTCTTTGGTATTGTTACGTTACGGTGCTCTGGTGTGCTAATTTGTTCTGTTTTGGTGCTCTGGTGCTCTGATTAGTGGCTGATGAAGAGTTCTGCTGCTGGGATTGTTCTGCTTTGCCAAGAGGTCCTGGGGTATGTTGCTAGTTGATGCTAGTTTGTTGCATGGCATTGGAGGTCTGTTGGGATTTCAAAATGCTCTGTAGTCCTGATTAGTTGCTGATGTAGTGTTTCTGCTGGGATTGTTCTGTTTTGCCAAGAGCTTGTTCCAGCTTGCAGAGTCGTGGGGTATGCTGCTGGTATGTAGAGTTTCTGCTGGGATTGTTCTGTTTTGCCAAGAGCTTGTTCCAACTTGGAGGTCTGTTGGTGTTGCATGGCATTGGAGGTCGGATTTGCTTGGGCTACCAATTTGTCTGCTGTGAAGATATGGAGTGTGGCATTGAGTTTATCTATGGGTATGTTATTGTGAGAATCCGAATATAAAAATTAAGTAAATAATTAAATAATAACAATATTACAATCTCAAATATTTTGGTGGTGAATCCTAAAGTACAAATTAAATATTTGGAAGGTCTTTTAATTAATTTTTAAACTTAAAATAAATTTATGGTGAAAGTCTTTAATTTAGAAGCAAGATTTATTATTTTAAAATAAATAAATAAATTTAAGTGCCAAATTAGTAAGCATATTTTGATCTAATAATATTTATATTTTAATGGGGATAGAAATTAAAATAATATAAAGAGATAATAATTTAAAACTTTTTGTTTAGATAATTATTTAGAGTTTTGTTTAGATATATATAGAGCAACCCTAATTTTCCTAACAAAAACCCTAAGCCTTAATTTATAAGGATAAATTACCAATAGGTCCTACTTTGGAGACTTATTACCTAATAAGTCCTACTTTGGAGACTTATTACCCATTAAGTCCTATTGATAAATTTATTAAGTGATAAAGATAAATTTATCAGTCTTTTATTTTTATGAATAAATTTATAGTGATAAATTTATCAGTCTCTTCGTTTTTATGAATAAATTTTTAGTGATAAATTTATCACTCTCTTATTTTTATAGTGTTAAATTTATTAGTTAGGACCTGTAAGTAAATAAGTCTAGTTAATAGGACTAATTGGTAAGTACCCCTAATTATAATTGCTTTGCACTGCACCTTCAACATATAGCAGCAGCCACGAGAGAGAGAGAGAGAGAGAGAGAGAGAGAGAGAGAGAGAGAGAGAGAAGTTCCAGCAACTTTGTGGTTGAACAACTCTAAGGTAAGAATGAATTTATTCTTGTTCTATTATAGATTATTGTTTACATAGTTATGGTGCTTGTGGGTGTTGTGAGTTGGTGGTAGAAAAAGGAATGGATTGGCTGATGGGGATAGTATTTTAAAAATTTTAATTGAATTCATAAATATTAATCTGCCAACAAACTTTAAAAATCAAGAAATCTTATCAAACGAATGAATTTTGAATTGAAATTTTTCCAGTAGATCAATTACATATTGAATTGCATATCTGAATTTTTTCATAATTTTTGGGAGTCAAAATCCATATAAATTGAGGTATTCAAATCTGTCCAGGAAACCAGTCCGAAACAGTAAATTCGGGAGTGTTGTTCTCTTTGGATATAAATCCAAAAATTATCAAATTAGTGTCATTAGAACCGGTTACGAGTCTAATTTCGTACGTTTTTGGCCTTGCATTGATTGCTTGTGTATATTAAGAGAACCGTTAATTTCTTTAAAGTGCTGCAGAAAACAACCTGTTTGGATATAATAAATTGTAGATAATTATTTTGATAAGCAAATCAAGTGAAACCAATTGGGTTTGAAACTTAGGATATATTAGATCATATCTGGAGGTTATTGGAATTTTTCGAATAGCGTGGAGTGGGTTTTGTAATTTTCAAAGTTAGCGAATAGGTTGGGAAGGCTTGTTTGAAATTTTGTTTTATCTTAAAGTCGCAATTAATTAAGTTTTGACCGGAACCCATGTCTTGGGTGATTTTAAACCTTGAAGAACATGAACTTAGGTAATATTTAAGAGTAACGGTGAGTTGGGTTGAGCCGTGTTAGTGCGCTTTAGTTGAGGTTACTTAGTTCCTATTTTTTTTTAGTATTTTTAAATTAGTTGTGACGTATAGTTTTTATACTTGGTTCAGGGCACTAGTTGGACTTTTACACTCTATTCGATTCAAGGATTATATTATTTCGTTTAAGGTGAGTAGTTTCATGCTACGTATTTTTATAAATGTTCCCCTACCCTGAACTGTTGGAAAATTAAATTGTTATTTTAAGACTAAACTATTTTGATAAATTATTATATTATCAATGGAATCAAATTATTTTTGAAACATGTGTGAACTTGGCATACTGTAAACTATTTGTTTTGGTCTCATGTTTATAATGATGAACTACCATGTTTTGCGAAACTGATGTGTATTGATTATTGGGACCATGTGTGTATTTAGTCCAGGGAAATTATTCCACTGTGTGTGGTGACTCTGGCCACTAGGGAACAGATCCGGGTTGGGCCGTGATGACTCTAGTGCTCAACGATTGTAAGGAAAAGACCTTTAACAACAACTAGGTGACCTTCAATCGGATCGTCTTTGAGAAAAGGCCCAGGTGCCACCTTGAGGATGACTCTTAGTTCGGTATTGGATCCAACGGGGCTTATAGCCTTGAGAACTGTGTGGCATATTATTTGTTTTTCTTGGTACCCAGAAAATTATTGGTGTTCATGTTATAATCTGTTTTAAGTAGAAAATGTCGTTTATCATGTTCTTGCGAGACATGAGTATTTTAAGTGTTGAACTGTGGAACCTTCTTTTTGAAACAGATTGTATTTACCAAACTGTATGCCAATCTAGTTTCTGTGATATATATCTTATTTTGGAATTGAACCCTGTTTTCAAAACTGTATTTACTAACCATGTTGCTACTCACTGAGCTATCAGCTAACTTAGTTTTTTTTATCACTTCCAGGTATTAGAAGGACTTAGAGTGGATTTTTGGCGTAGCTGAGACTCGATTGCATGGACCTCTAGGACATACATTTATTTTGTTTTAGATTGTTATATCAAGTTTGTGCATACTTCTTATTTTATTGAGGTTCATTTAAGATTATTTTGATATGTGAGCTGTTTATATCCCATAAGTTTGGATGGTATTGATTACGGTTAGTTTTGCCATTTATACTTGTGGCATGTCACTGGATTGAGTTTGGTTATTTATTACTGGACTTTTGTATAGTTGCTCAATGTGATTATGGATTAGTGGTTAGGCTTACGTGTGCCTTGGGTTGAGTCCCTGTGGGCCACGGCCGGTCATACCCGGATTTGGGGTGTGACAGCTATTGTGCATGGAGTGTGGCAACCTAGCAGCTGTTGGTAATCCAGCAGTAAGGGTATTAGAGAGATTGGAATAGAGAAATTGTGTATCGATCTTTGAGTTACGTGGTTAACTTATATCGATCCGGCCAGTTGGTATCGATCCGACCTTTCTTCATTTTCTATTGAGTTACATTGAGTTACATTGTTTACAGGTGTTTAAAGCTCAAAGGTGCAGCTTGGCTATGCTAGCATATTGAGCTCTAGGATTTCAAAATGCTATGTAGTCTGTTGGTCTGCCATGCTTAGGTGCTAGCATCGGTTGGTTGGTTGGTCTGTTCTTTTTTCGTTGGTCTCTCACCAACTTTGGGGTGCTAGCAAATGATATGATGAGTTTTGTGGTGCCAACCTAATTAGGATCATTTAGCTCATTATGATGCTTTTGCACTTCCCTTTCCTTTATTGATGTTATTTATCTTGTACCTCATACTTGTTTATTCCATCAATAAAATTTTTTTTTTTGCCGATCAAAAAAAAAAACGTAAAATTAGGTAAAATATAAAATTTGAATAGAGATTTAGAAAGGAAAAGGAAAAAGGAAAAAGTATGTAAAATTAAGTAAAATGTAGGTATATTTTATTTATATTTCACTTAATTTTTTTTCTTTCCCTCTTCAAATCTATTCTTAAATCTCTAACCAAACACGGCATTAGACATTTCAACAAGTAGTTCACTCTCTAGGCGAGTCCTCCAACGAGTATGGCACAACCATGGTTGGAGATAGAAGGTGAGAGAGTAAAAGAGAGAGAAAAAAAAATGGGTACTGAAAACCCTAACCCTAAACAGATTAAACTCACAACCTGGAAGACTAAAAGGCGCTTGGAGGGAGAGAAATATGTGTCTCTCTCTCTCTCTATCTCTGTTTTTCATTCTGATGTGTTGGTCATATTAAAAATAAAAAATAATAATAATAAAAAATCTCAAAAACAGAATCACTATGTTGGATTTTCAATTTTTTGAATTTAGATTTTTGAAAGTTGATTTTTTTTTCCATTTTTTTTAGTGAATATTTTTAAAATTTTAAACAATTTTTTTACTTTTTTAGATACACCTTACTTAGATGTATCTGAAAAGTAAAATATTTTTCAAAAATCAATAAATATACAAGAATATAAAAATGTATTGAAGTTTTGTATTTATGGTATTTAGTGAATTTTTAAAAGATTTTTTTCACAAATGTTATACTTTTTAAGTATATTTATGTTAGGTGTATCTAATTTTTTTTTTAAATGCTTAAAATATTAAAAAATTCAGTGAAAACAAAAATAATAAAATAAAAATAAAAATAAAAGCACAAAAAATAAAAAATAAAAACTTTAATTTTTTAAAAAATGAATTCAGAAAATTCAAACCAAACAAGGTGAATAATATAACTCTTTTGATTTTGGAATTTTTAAAAACAGAGATAAATTAGAAAGTGTAAAGTTTGAGATTTTTTATAATAATAATAAATAAAATAAAATAAAATAAAATCACTGAATATAAAATAGTATAGAAATTTGATATAATTTTTATATTTATTTAGTTCTTTTTTAAAAAAATTACACATTTTATTTTTTTATTCAAATTTTAGGTGCATCTAAAAAAGATAATGATTATTCAAAAGTAGTGCAACCATGTTCCTTGATTGTCTATAAATAAACTATTCAAAAAAAAAAAAAGATTGTCTACAAATAAAGGGATCCGAATACAGATTTCTCACTTGGAATTTCTTTCCTTTTCTCTGTTTTCTATCAGTCTTATTCACAATTCATAGAAGTGTTCTCGAAGCGAGCCCTAAAGGTGAATTGTTTTGAACTCGGCAACAAACGTACTATTTGGTACAGTTTGTTACAAGTTAAAAGTTGATAATCAAAAAGTAAAAATTAAAAACACTCCTTCCCAAGCTTCTAAATAATCGGCTTTTTCTCAACTTATTTATGGTATTTCTGCTTAAAAAGCTACAAGCAGAAGCTGCACTAAACAGTCTCTTACAGATTCTCAGAGAGAGAAAAAGAAGACGGCGGCGGTTCTTAATCGAAAACCCTAGCCTTCAGAAAGCGAGTGGGAGGGTTGCGAAAGGGGGGAGAGGCAGCGAGTGGGAGGGTGGGGGAAGAAGGGGAGAGACAGAGATCGAGTAGCCTTCAGAAAACGAGTGGGAGGGTTGCGAAAGGAGGGAGAGACAACGAGTGGGAGAGTGGAGGGAGAAGGGGAGAGGTAGAGATCGGGTGGAGGGAAAGGCAGAAATCGGGTGAGAGAGAATGAGAGAGGTAGAGTCGGGAGCGAGAGATAAAAGAAGAGGAACAAAGAGGGAAATAGAGATAAGGAGGGAATGAGAGGAGATGTGCAAAGAGAGAAGAATGGGGAGGAGACGTGGGTAGGTAGGAGAGGGAGAGGGCACCGAGTGTTTGGACGGGAATTGAAGCATAATCTCAACCATTCATGTTTATCACAATTGATCTGGGCCCTTAAAATGAAATGTATCTCTTATACATTTTACATATTTTCAAAATCCGTCCTGCTTTATTATATAGATATATCAATTAATACGTGTAACACTAGTAATAAAATAACATTTATAATTCTCCGTTTTGCAATGGGATTATATTGTCTTAATAATTAAGGTTGAAAAAAAAATTTAGTTTGTTTTTTAACTATTTTAATTTGGCTAAAAAAATTCTATTTGGGATAAACTTTTGATATTTTTTTGTTTGGATATGAGAATTGTGAGAAAAAAAAAAAATTATGATTTAGATGCGACATTTTGTTTTATTTTGATTTTTTAGGCTATTTTTTGTGGACTAAATTAGCCCAACCCCTATCCCTAACAACCCCAAATTATGAATTTTGCTAATAATGCCCTTAGGCACAAGTTAAAAATAAAATACTTATAAAACACAATACATTTTTTACTAACTTTAATACACTTTTTTTTTTTTAAATTAAGATATATTTTAATAATTTTATATATTCTCAAGACAGTTTTATACCTTTTCTAACATCAAACAATACTTACCAGTCATTTGTTAATGTTTGCCATTAATTATTTATGATCTAGTAGTTAATATTAAAAAAAAAGGTTAATTTCATGGATAATCATAAATTGTTAAAAACTATCACTTTACTCCACTAAGCCTTCGTTTGGGATGTGCGTTGGCTTTTTGACTATTTTAGACTGGGACTAAAAAGTCTCGTTTGGAATAGACTTCTAACTTTTTTGACTTTTGTGAGAGAAAAAATGAAATGATTATAGTTTGAATGTGATTTTTGTCTTATTAAGTTAAAATGTCTATTTTATCTTTTTGTGACTACTTTATTCCAAACTCTATAGACCAAACAAAACCTAAATTATGAAATTCTTAACTACCAAAATATATTACAACCATACCTTTACGGGAAAGAAATACACCTTCTCATATAATCCTGTTGGTCAAGTCTGTGTTCCTCGTACGTCGTCGTTCTACCACCTGAAAATACAAACGTGAGCTAGCCGGCGGGTGTGTGTCGGAAACCTCTCCGATGCCTAAATCAGTAAGCAAGACAAGTAGGCAAAAGCTCTATGTATTCAGGGAGCAAAAGTTGCATTACCTCTCCGAAGGTGATATTGGTGAGCTTATATAGGTTTCGCGTAGCACAATCCTGGTAGGACTCTCTTTCCTTCAAGGTAGAGTCCTTCTAGGATTACTCCTTCTTGCATAAAATCCTCCTAGGATTCATACTCCCAGAAGATAATGCTTATCCTCTAACACCCCCCTCACTGCTTAAGCCAGGTGAGATGGCTTCACTACGACCGGACTACTTCAAGTTCGGAGTAACACTGCCGTACTGCATAAGTAAGTCTGGCCGAACTAACTCTTAGTTCGGCTCTCCCATTCCTACCTTCTACTCCGGTTTCACATGCCAAGACCGAACTACCCCAGAGAAGCGTCCGACCGAACTATCATAACGGCCTAGCAGATGTTACTCTTGTACTCCGGTTTAGAAGACGTAACCGGACCTAACAGAAACCGAGCTACACCGTGCTCATCTGTCAACCGGACTACCGCAATACTGCTTAGACCGGAGTACACACTCCAGTCCACGTTTGGGCTTACCTTGGTCCAACTCCAGCTCGGCCCAATTTATTATTATAAATTACCCTCTCAATACCTCTATCCTAGTAAATCAAGATATTGAAAGTTGCCCGCCAATATTTTTATTATTTTATAACTAAATTCACTGTTATCAGTAGAGTTATAATTACATAAAAACCTTCTAAATTATCATAGAGTTACCATTTTATTTTTCTGAATTATAAAAGTGCACAATTAAAATCTTTTAACTATCAAAACGTCACACATTTTTTATGTTATTAATGAAAACAGGGAAATGGCCAAATTACGTCATCATTGTTATCTCTCACATACTTGTTCTCTTTTTGATATTTTTTTTTATAAATAGTTTACTCGAAAGGTATTAAGCTCTCGTTTGGCATATTGGTTGGATTGATTTTGTGACTAAAATAGTTATAAAAAGATAAAATATATTAAAAAGTTAATAAGACAAAATATTACATTTAAACTATAATTATTTCATTTTTTCATTCATAAAAGTTCAAAAAATTAAAAAATCTAAGCCAAACGAAACTTTTTAACCCCATGGTAAAAAAAGCAAAAAGTAAAAAAGTTATCCCACTTTCTAAACGAAACTTAAAAACGAATGTTTTGAATGAATAAAGTTGGCTTCAAATTGCCTAAATTGGATCGTTTTGGATTAGAAGGAAACAATAATCTATTTTTTAAAAGAGGATAATGCTGTCCCCAGCATGTTATGTAATTTTATTTGTATTGACATTTAAAATTTTATATTTTAATAAATTATCTTTAATAGTGCATATATCTAATACTATTTTTGTTGTTTAAAAATGTAATTCTTTAGTTCCAAATTTTATATTTTCATAAATTAACATAGAGCTCATTTGGAACCTGATGTTTTTATTGTTTTTTTAATTTATTTAAATCATATTACTACTTTACTTTTTTACACGTTTTTTTATAATAAATAAAAAAATTAATTTATAAATCTTCCTAAAACAACCCATAAAATAAGTTCAGTACATGAGATTCCTCTTGCATATGGCGCCAGTTGCTTATTAATACATAAATTAACTGAAAGTGATGCTTTAAGAGAGAATTATATATCAGTGGATAATAAAAAAAATATTTACAAAAAATAATAAATATTAATAATTGAAATTTAAAATTTAAAATTTAAAATTTAAAAAAATTATCATTTTGTAAATATTTTTGCTCAACTCCACTGTGTTATTCTCCCATTCTTTAATTACAAACTGAATAGTGTTAAAGCTTGTTATCGTACACATATTCAACTGGTACTTTTCCTTTTATTTTCTTTTTTTTTTTAATTTTTTTTTTTTTTTGTTAATTGTTAAGGGAATAATCTGGCAGCGATATTGGAAAAAATTAAGGGTGAAATACTAATAAATCTCAAATAGTAATTTTATAAACTGTTTGGTCCTTATTTCTCTTATAAACTCAAAGATATCATTTTTGTATGAATTACATAAATGATCAAGTATAACGCACGTGTGTTATGTGTTGAGGGAAAAATATAAGTTTTTTCATAATGTTAAAATTACTAAATGTAACACTTCAAAAAAAATTACTTAGTGTATTTTTTTCTAAACGTAACATTTTAATATAATACTAAAAAAACATAACACTCCAACTTAACATTTCAAAAAAAATTCTTAGTATACTTTTTTCTAAATGTAACACTCCAATTAATGTAAAACACAAATTTTTTAGTATACTTTTTCTAAACGTAACACTCTAACATAACATACTACAAAACTTTTTAATGTACTTTTCTTTAACGTAATAACATAACATTCTAAAAAAATTTCTTAATATACTTTTTTCAAACGTAACACTCTAATATAACACAATAAAAAAAAATAGTGTATTTTTCTCAAACGTAACAACGTAACATTCACAAAAAAACTCTTAGTGTATTTTTTCCAAATATAACACTCCAATCAATGTAACACACAAAAACTTCTTAACGTAATACTCTAATGTAACACTCCAATATAATACCAGAAAATCACACTAACAAAAATGTAGATTTCGATGCTCAACAATTTCAAACCTTATATTTCCATTCCTATCACAAAAATGAATCAAAAAAATTAGAAAAATGAATTACAAAAAAGTATTTACTTAAACTCAAATGGTACTAAATCAAATAAATACAATTTTCCAAAACAAAAAGGACTGATTAGTTCATAAAAAAACTATTAAAACTAAATAGATCAATATTTCTCCATATAAAATTTATAAGTAAATTTTATAAAAATTAATTACAAAAATATAAAAAATATTATGAAAGAAAGATGGTTTCTTGAATGAAAGATAGAAAATGACGTATCACGATTTTAACGGCCCGAAATGTGTGTCACGATGATTGTTATGAAATTATGAATTAATATGATTTAATTTGGAAATATCTGTCTAAATTGGGAAAATATTTGTTGGGGCTACAATTTCGGAACTTAAATTGATAACCTTAATGGGATCAAAAATCAAAATTGAGTACATGAATATGCTAATGAGAATTTTTAGAACTATTTGGAAAGTTTAATTGAAAATTGATTTCGTCTGATTCGCTAAATTGTGTTTGGCTCATTATTTTGCAATTAGATATGTATATATGAGATAAAAGCTCATATCAGCTCATCCTTATCAATTAAGAGCTCAAAATATCTAAAGAAAGAGAGAAACAAGAGGAAGAAGAAAAACAAGAGGGGATTAAGCTAAATCTTCACCAATTAAACCATCCAAGGTAAGATTTATCCTCTAATTTCATGAATCTATGTTGTATTACCCTTGACGTCTAGCAAGTTAAGGAGTTCAGTAATGTGAATTGTTGTTTAGAACTCTCATGAGTTCAAAGAGAGAATTGTAAGAAAGAGCTCAAGATCTTGGCATACTATGAGTTCATGAAATTCTTGTGCATACATATTTACTTTTTACATAGTTCTTTAATTTGAAAGAAAATCTCCATGGATTTTAAGTTTGGGACCCAAAAGTGCATGTGTTATGATTTTACATTTCAAGTCAAGAGTTTGATCTTGTATATGGAGACTTGAGTTTTGATTTGAAGTTATAAGGTTTATTTCAATATGTTTCCAAGAGTTTTGAGCCTTATTTTATATGCAAAGAAGTGGAGATTACAAAAAGGGAGAAGGTCCATTTTTAGTAGATTTTCAGACTATGTTTCAACCCAGACCGCTCATGCGGCCTAGGCCACCGCACGAGCATCCAATCCCTTTTTGGCCAAAATAGCATTCTAAAGTTCACCTACTCGTGCAGCCAAGGCCACTGCACGTGCGGCCAAACATGGTAGTTTTTCTAGTTTTATTTCCTTTCCGTTTTCTGATTTCTGGGCCTTCATTTACATGGTTTCAAGTGTAATTTACATCCATAAGCATCTCATAAGCATGATAGAAAGTCAAAAAAGCATGGAGGTAACTGAATGAATGAGTAGCGGATAATCGAATAAGGTTAAGAATCAACTGAATGACTCGAATGCGTCTTGAGAAATTGTGCTATGATGTTTGTAATTGTAGGTCAAGACTCGAAGATTGAGCAACCGGTTTTTAGAAGCCCACTGTGAGTAAAATTTTTGTAAAGATATATTGATATGACTCATGTTTTAACTGCTACCGATAAGTCATAACTTTTGAAATGCTATTTTGATCATGTGAACGAATGTCCTATTTGCGATTCTATTATGGCATCCACGAATAGTCTCAAGTCATGGGGGACTGCATGTAAATGCGGGTCCATGAGATATATGTGATACGAGATCTCGTTAGCTTCTTCGTTGTGGTGATATGTGTTTAATCGATATCCGGAACTGATTACTCTAGTCGGAAGACGATATGTGATATGTTTTGTGGGATGTACCATTATATTATGTTCTGATATGAGACCGATATGAATGATTGTGTCATGATTTGTTTTCCGGATATTGTCACGCCCCAAAATTTGGACAATTAAATATTAAATTAGGATTAAACTCCAATCAATATTCCATCACCCAAATCCTAGGGGCCAAACAAAATCTAAACGTTCACATCTTCAAAGGGTTTAAGTAAATTTCACGCTCAAAGGATTACAATGTATTAAAAAAAAAACTAACAAAACGCAACCAAACCATCCACCACAAATTTCATAACTAACCAGTACCTCCAACATCAAAGTAACAACAACTAGTCAAAACAACTTAAATAATGTAAAGTTGAAAAATAACCCACAATGTCAAATTGTCAAAATACTAAGGTCATAAAAAAAATAATAAATACCATAAACTAATATTAATTCTAAGCTCAAGAAAACAAAAAAAATCCAAGAGGCATGTCCAACAACTATAATTATTTCTATTCACTACCGTAGTCCCAATTAATCCTACAAAGGAAGTTCGGCTGAGCGCAAACATAATGCACCCGAGTTGCCAAGAGACAAAACAGGTCAGTATATAAGTATACTAGTATGAGTACAAGATTTAACACCCACGTGTCCACCAAACACAAATAAAAATACATTTAATTCTTGTTACGAGACAAGACAAGTAGTTTAATTTGCACCGAGACGAAGGAGTAGTTTCTCTCGATATGGTGGCATTTAGTTTATTGCCCGTACACAACTAAATATAAATTGAGTATAAAATAAAAAAAATAAAAATATAGTAGGTCAGCCCTGCATAAAAAGTTAGACCCACCATTCTGCAAAAAAAATAAATAAAATTAGTATAATTCAATCATCAGTAACTTGCTGAAGAAATATAAAAATGCACTGTTTCATACTTAAATAATTCGAATTGACCAAAATTCAAAAAACAAAAGTTGTACAGAATCAAATTTTATAAAAGGTGCCACGAATGAATTTAGTAGAAACTGAACAAGTTGAGAGAAAAACTTAATAGAAAATCCTAAACGAAATTCGATCGAAAAATCTGGAATATAAAACGAAAAGAAACTACTGTAAGAAGATTTTTTTTGGGAAAAAGTTCGAAACACAAACAGTGTTCAAAATAATATTTTACTTCAGTTTATGTGAAACCAATAAAAATGAGCTCATTTTGTGGGTTAAAACAGCCTCTAAAATCTGCATTGTTAAAATGAATAAAAACTACTATAACCAAGATCATCCGATTATAAATTCTAATCGATATTTTTAGTACAAAGTTAAGATACAAAAGTTGTCTAGAATTACATATACATGCCTCTGCCCAAATTTTATAATTTATTGAGGTCGATTATGATTTGTTCAAAATGTACAAATCAATACAATTTAAACTATGCATATAAGTTCATATTTAATTCTTTGTACCTTAACTCCACCACTTCGGCCCTTCACTTCTGCTCTATACATATATCCCATGTGCCTCCCGTATTCCTAACACCGCTCCGAAGCCAAACTTGCACGGGAATATCGTCCTGAGTTTGACCTACACTCCCCGGTTGGTTAGCATATACATACACACATAAATCAAAACACTCGTCTACTCGTGAGAACGAGACAACAATATAAATATACACAATCTCTCATCTACTCATGAGAACAAACATAATAATGCCAAGCCTAAGGCATTTAAATAAATCTCATAATCCTCACTTTTTTTTTTTTTTTTTTATACACTCTTTCTCACCAACACTCAAATAAAATAATAATCCATGAAGTCATGGTAGAGTATAAGGAATTTATCTATAGGTTCTTAGTTTATTTTAATTTCATATAAAAATGAGTGTGATTACATCTATAAAATAAATATATACAAAAATCATAAACCTTCTATACACAACTAACTAAAGTAATTAAAATGAAACCATTATCTTCACACAAATACCATATTAACCCAACATCAAATATATATAAAAAATAAATGAATAAAAAACAACGAAATAAACATAAATCAAGGAAAGTGAATTTTGTATTCACTATTATTTTTCGATGATCAAAGAAATATTTAAAAAATTAATTAAGCTACCAAAACAAAATCCTAATATTTTTTCTTTTTCTCCACCTTTTTCCGCGGTCCCTCCTGACTCTCCCTCCCGTGGTTGCTGTCCTGCTGGAAATTTACTTTTGTGATTCTAGGTCTAGCACATTATACCTAAGTCTAAGTATATTATAACCTAGTTAACTGTTATATTTATATTATAAAGATATAACATAAATACAATATATATAAATATAAATATGATATATATTTTATCAATATATAAACACCTTCTTTTTTTAAACAATATAAATATGTCAATATTTGGATTAATTACCCATAATTAAATAACACATTAAATTAATTAAATACCACATTAAATTTTCATGGATCCACATGTGACAACCCTCACCACTGTTTACTGATAATACCACTGATTAGTGCTAACTTATGATTAAGCATGTTAATTGACTGATTGATTGAAATTCTGAACGGATTAATTGAATGTATTAGTTTAATTTCGTGTCTATTTGTTTGACTACTAAATTATCTGTTCATGTATTATGTTTAAACTGTAAATTGAAGGCCTTATCGGCGGCCGAATCTGAAATTGATTGATTTATGCTAGTTAGAATTTATGTGATTTTCTAGTATATTTAACTGAAATGTAATTTGGTATGATTAAATTAGATTAAATATTGATAAATTATAAGAGTTGGACTTATTTCCACATTTGCCACCTAGTGGACTTATCTAGGCAACCCCTCTCCACTTCATACATGTTGATACAACATTTCTTCAGCCCATTTCCTTGACAAAACCGACTAGGAAGAGAGAATTAGAGAGAATGAAGTAACTTCAACAAAATTGGCTTGGAGGCTTAGAAAAATTGAAGAATTCTTTGCATATTGAGCTTCTACACTTGAAATTGAGGACCTAAGGTAGGTGAAACCCCTTCATAATTGTGAATTCAAGTTGGTTCTTGCATGGTTCTTGGTAATTTAGAGTTTAGAGGCATGAATTAGTTTAATATGTTGAATTGAGTAGGAAATCATGCATGCATGTGCATATTATGAAGTTTAAGGTTGTTTTCCATGAGATTCCTGCATGCAAGTCCACATTGTGGTTATAGTCCATGAATTCACTATGATTTTGAGCTTAAACTTGCATTTGAGCTTGTAGTTGAAGCTTTGATTTCAATTAAATACATGCATGTTACATTTAAAGTATATTCTTGAAGTTTATTTGAAAATGGTGTTTAATTGACTCACATTTGGGCCTTGATTTTACAAATTGAGCTTTGAATCATGTTATACTATGAGTTTACAAGTATTTTCCAGAAAATTGGCCCAAAAAGATTGAATTTGATGCCTTAAAAGTTGGTTTTGAGCTTGAGGTTCAAATCTGGAAATTCTAGATTTTGGACTCACGCTCGAGTGGATAACTCCACGCTCGAGCGTACACACTAAGTTCATGCAGTCCGCTCGAGCGGGTAAAGTGACGCTCGAGCGGGAAATGCGTGTATCCAGTACTTTGCATGTGTTTACAATTCGCTCGAGTGGGTATCGAGCGCCCATTGAGCGTGAATTTCGTGCATCTAGTACTTTTACTGTAGTTTATAGTCCGCTCGAGCGGAGACCTTTTGTCTGCATGTCCGCTCGAGCGGATAAAGACATACTTGAAGGGGACCCCTGTTTCAGCAAAATTTTGAAAAGTATTTAAAAGTGTATCTTTGCATCCTCATTTCATCCTTGGCATTCCTAGGCCTAGTTTAAGGCATCTTAATGAGGATATTGAAGTAGAACCACATCGAGGCAAATTAGGGATTAAGTTATTATTTTCCCAACTGTGTAGCTTAGTGTGTGTTCGTTCTGTAACTGTGTAGCGTTGGCATCCGAGGACGCTCTAGCTGCTTATAGCCCAGTGCTCTGTGAGTAACAATGTCGTAAAGATATGTTTAATTGAGATTATTTTCTGAACAAATGACTGTACTACTTTATGAAATGACACTGTTTACTAAATAAATGTTTGTCCTATTTGTGAACTGTATTCGTGGCATCCATAGCAATTTCATTCTTGAGCTATTCTTTATCGTTATTCAGAGATCTCTCCGGTTCCCATGTTGGAACCACTCATTTCTTGATATGATGGCCATCAATCGATTTATTCGATGCATTAAGACCTCTTGTCTTTGTGTGCTATTGGATGTACCACTTATGACTGCTATGATCGAATAATTGTTATACTGGTAAAGGACTGTTTTCAATACTGAAAGGACATTCATTCTTAACCTCTTTACGCATATGTTATTTACTGGGCTTTAGCTCACTGCTCATATATATATGTAGGTGTTCAAGCACCGGACCGTTGCTAGAAACGTCAAGCTAAACTCCCTTTTTGTCAAACCAACCACTGTGCCTCACTGCGAGGTTCCATGTACTACCAAGCTAAGGCTGTTGTGGGGTGTTTTAGATTCCCCCTTTCTGTTTTTGTTATGTATAGACTAAATGATATTTGTATTGTACTGTTATGGTGAGGATTTGGTCCCTAACCTGAATGCCTGTAAATGATGTTTGTATATACTGTTTTGTTCTGAATCTGAATATATTATGAAAAGCCTTTTTACATACAGACTGTCACAGCTTATTGGACATCAATTAATTACTGTTTTGGCTTCCGCCTGCCCTTGTACTCTGTATTCTTGTTCTCTTTATTAGCAGCCTTCGTAATCTCGGATTCTTGGTGTTCTGATGCTAAACCCATAGGGGCGGGTTTGGGTCATGATAGAGTGGTATCAGAGTAATATTAAACCACGAGTTATACCGCACACACGTGTCCAAATGAGCTATAGGATGTCCTAGAAAGTGATTAGGGCATTGCATGAGCATGAAAAGTGTATGTGGCCATGACATGATTATATGTGCTAATGTGTTAATATGTTTAAAGTATGCAACTGTCTATGTTTATAATTGCCATAATTCTCTATAGTGAAATGGATAATGCAAGAACTGCTGATGAAACTGAATCATCTGATGCCAGAATGGCAAGGCTTAAAAGAACAGTTGAACTGCTAACTGAGGCCTTAAGGCGACAGTAACAACAGAACCAACAGCCCCTACCTCCTCCGGTACAACCGGAACAGAATGTGAATGATGACATCATTGCTCTAACACAGAAGTTTAGTAAGATGAAACCGCTATCATTTCAGGGAGGCCTTGAACCATTGAAGGCCGAAGCGTGGGTGCTAGAAACTGAAAAATTATTTGAAGTCTTTCCGTGTTCTGAAGCACACAAAGTGCTACTGGCTACCTTCACCTTACAAGAAGAGGCCAGAAGGTGGTGGATGTTGGTCCGTGACACCAATACTGCTATGAATTGGGCTTAGTTTGAGGGAGCCTTCTTTGAGAAATACTTCCTACAGTGTATCAGAGACCGTAAGGTAACCGAGTTTGAACAGTTGAGACAAGATACCATGTCCGTGGCTGAGTATGAGTCCAAGTTTACTGAACTCGCCAGATATGCACCACACATGGTGGATACCGACTACAAAAAGGCCAGAAAGTTTGAAGGCGGCCTTAATGTTGAAATCCTTGACAGAATAAATGTTCTGAAACTGCTTAAGTATGTGGATGTTCTTAACCGAGTAATAATAGCTGAGTCAAACATCGAGGCACTGAAACACACTAAAGTACCAGCAACTGAATGGCGTGGTAAGAGACAGGGTTTTAAATTTAAGAAAGGCCGGAACAACCCCTTGAACAAAAAGCAAAATACGGGATCAACAATCAGTTCTAGCCAGGGAAATAGTTCCATACTGCCCTATTCTGAATGTGGTAAGAAACATAAAGGGGTTTGCTATAAAATTTCAGGTGCTTGTTACAGGTGTGGCAAGGTGGGCCACATGGTTAAAGATTGCCCTTTCACTCCTTCGGGCAATAGTAAAGCTGCAGCCAGCGCCGCAGCATCAACTGTTGTACCAAAACCCAACCCTAAAGCCACTGGAAAGGAGCCTTTGAGGCAAGGTCGAGTGTTCGCACTCGTACCGGGAGACGTACAGAATACCGAGACCGTTGTGTCAGGTATACTCTCAATTTGTGCTCAAAATGCATATGTTCTGATTGATTCGGGGTCTACACATTCATATGTATCGCATGCTTTTTGGCGAAAATTAAATAGACCACTGGAACCTATGAACTGTCTGTTAGCTGCATCTTCACCTGTTGAGGGATCCATAACTTGTGCTTATATGTACCCTGCATGTGAGATTATTGTTGGAGATGCACATTTGTATATTGATTTACTGCCATTGAATATTGATCATTTTGATGTGATATTGGGGATGGACTGGTTAACGAAATATCATGCTACCATAGACTGTGTAACAAAACAAGTTGTTTTCTGTCCACTTGGTTTACCTGAATTTGTGTTTAACAGAGTTGGAGTAGTACCTCCCTCATATCTGATTTCATCCATGAAAGCTTTTAAACTGATTAGAAAGGGGTGTAAGGGGTATCTATGTTCTGTATTGACTGTACCTATTGATGCTAAAACTGATGTGAACAGTATTCCTATAGTCAGAGAATTCCCAGATGTTTTTCCAGATGAATTGCCAGGGGATTTGATTGATAGGGAGATTGAATTCACCATTGATGTGATTCTGGGTACACAGCCAGTTTCCAAAGCTCCGCACAGAATGGCACCTACCGAACTGAAGGAATTGAAAGTTCAACTGCAAGAACTACTAGATAAGAAGTTCATCAGGCCCAGTACTTCACCGTGGGGTGCACCAGTCTTATTTGTGAAAAAGAAAGATGGCTCACTGAGACTCTGCATTGACTACCGTGAACTGAACAAGGTAACAGTGAAAAATAAATATCCATTGCCTCGCATTGATGATTTATTTGACCAGTTACAGGGTGCCCAAGTGTTCTCCAAAATTAATCTTAGATCTGGATATCACCAGTTGAAAGTCAAGACAGGGGACATCGAAAAGACTGCCTTTCGAACGAGGTATGGACATTATAAATTCTTAGTTATGCCTTTCAGAGTTACCAATGCACCTGCTGCATTTATGGACCTTATGAATAGAATTTTCAAACTGTACCTTGATGAATTTATAGTTGTTTTCATATATGACATTTTGATTTATTCCAAAAGCATGGAAGAACATGAACGTCATTTGAACATTGCCCTACAGACCCTAAGAGAACAGAAACTTTATGCAAAACTAACTAAATGTGAATTTTGGCTAGACAGTGTAATGTTTTTGGGGCATGTAATCAGTAAGGATGATATTACAGTTGACCCACAGAAGATTGAAGCAGTAGTGAACTGGCCTAGACCGACAAATGTTACCGAAGTCTGAAGTTTTCTAGGCTTAGCCGGGTATTACAAAAGGTTTGTCAAAGATTTCTCCAAAATTGCCCTACCACTGACACAGTTGACTCAGAAGGGGATATCATTTGACTGGACCGATCAGAGGGAATCAGCTTTTCAAGAGTTGAAAACTCAACTAGTGACTGCACCGATTCTCACCTTACCCTCAGGTATGGATGGTTATACTGTATATAGTGATGCTTCTTATAAGGGTTTGGGATGTGTTTTAATGCAGAATAGTAAAGTTATTGCATATGCTTCCTGACAACTGAGACCACATGAAAAGAACTACCCGACCTATGACTTGGAACTTGCTGCACTAGTCTTTGCACTGAAAATTTGACGTCACTACTTTTATTTGGCAACGTGTGAGGTGTATACAAACCACAAGAGTTTGAAATACTTCTTCACACAGAAGGAACTGAACATGAGGCAGCGGAGATGGTTAGAACTAATAAAAGACTATGACCTGCAAATTCTGTACCATCCAGGAAAAGCTAACACCGTTGCTGATGCACTGAGTCGAAAATCGATTGGAAATTTACCTGTTTACTCACCGGGCAGAAAGAATTGCTATGTGACCTTGAAAGACTTGAAATTGAGATTGTTTTGCGTGAACAAAGTGGAACAATAGCTTCTATTTCTGCTCAACCAGCATTGATTGAAGAGATTAAAGAGAAACAGCAACAGGATGACTTCTTGAAGAAGATCATTGAAGAACGGGAATCCAAACCGAGGCCGGATTTCAAATTTGAGAATAACGTGTTGAAATTTCGAGGAAGATTGTGTGTACCGAGTGATTCTGAACTGAAAAGAAGAATTCTGCAAGAGGGCCATAATTCAAAATTGTCTATCCATCAAGGGAATACGAAAATGTACCAAGACTTGAAACTGAATTTCTGGTGGCCGGGAATGAAGAAAGAAATTGTTGATTTTGTATCGAAATGCCTTCATTGCCAACAAGTTAAAGCCGAACATCAACGACCCGCAGGCTTATTGCAACCCCTACCGATACCGGAGTGGAAATGGGAACATATCACCATGGATTTTATTGTTGGTTTACCTCGCTCCAGCAAAAGTATGGATTCAATTTGGGTTATTGTTGATAGACTGACTAAATCTGCTCATTTCTTACCTGTTAAAACAATTTATAATGCGGACAAATTGGCTGTAATCTATATTGATGAGATTGTTAGATTACATGGAGTGCCTGTGTCCATTGTTTCTAATAGGGACTCGAAGTTTACATCGAGATTTTGGCAAAGTCTGCAAACTGCATTGGGTACTAAACTGAGACCGAGTAGTGCCTACCATCCTCAGACAGATGGCCAGTCAGAAAGAACCATCCAGACTCTGGAGGATTTACTGAGAATGTGTGTTCTTGATTTCCAAGGAAATTGGGAAAGCCATTTACCGTTGGCTGAATTCGCCTACAACAACAGTTTTCACTCGAGCATTGGTATGGCGCCTTTCGAGGCTTTGTATGGCAAGAAATGTCGATCTCCTATCTACTGGGCAGAAGTAGGAGATGGGCCTTTACTTGGGCCCAAAATTGTACAAGAAACCACTGAAAAAGTGAAACTGATTCAACAGATACTGAAAACCGCACAGAGCCGACAGAAAAGTTATGCGAATGTTTGGAGGCGAGACAGAGAGTATAAGGTGGGTGATCGTGTTTTTGTTAAAGTGACACCGATGAAAGGGCGGACCCGTTTTGGAGTTAAAGGCAAGTTAGCGCCGAGATATGTTGGACCGTATGAGATTATTGAGAAAATCAATCCGGTGGCGTATCAAGTAGCGCTTCCTCCTGAAATTGAGCATATGCATAACGTGTTCCACATTTCAATGTTGAGGGATTACTTTCGGGATCCCTTCCATGTGATTGAGCCTACCCGTGTAGTGCTAAGTGATGACTACACTTACGAAGAACGGCCCATTCAGATTGTGAACAGACGGATCAAGAAGTTAAAAAATAAAAAGATTTCGTTAGTGAAAGTTGACTGGAAAAACCATGGTGGCGTGTATGCCACTTGGGAGAGGGAAGATGAAATGATGAAGAGATATCCTGAACTGTTCCCACTGAATCCTGTTTTCTTCCAGAATGAAGGTAATTCGAGTTTGGAGGACCAAACTCTTTGTGAGGAGGGGAAACTGTGACAACCCTCACCACTATTTACTGATAATACCACTGATTAGTGCTAACCTATGATTAAGCATGTTAATTAACTGATTGACTGAAATTCTGAACGGATTGATTGAGTATATTAGTTTAATTTCGTGTCTATCCGTTTGACTGCTAAATTATCTATTCATGTATTATGTTTAAACTGTAAATTGAAGGCCTTATCGGCGGCCGAATCTGAAATTGATTAATGATTTATGCTAGTTAGAATTTATGTGATTTTCTGGTATATTTAATTGAAATGTGATTTGGTATGATTAAATTAGATTAAATATTGATAAATTATAAGAGTTGGACTTATTTTTACATTTGCCACCTAGTGGACTTATCTAGGAAACCCCTCTCCACTTCATGCATGTTGATACAACATTTCTTCAGCCCATTTCCTTGACAAAATCGACTACGAAGAGAGAATTAGAGAGAATGAAGTAACTTCAACAAAATTGGCTTGGAGGCTTAGGAAAATTGAAGAATTCTTTGCATATTGAGCTTCTACACTTGAAATTGAGGACCTAAGGTAGGTGAAACCCCTTCTTAATTGTGAATTCAAGTTGGTTCTTGCATGGTTCTTGGTAATTTAGAGTTTAAAGGCATGAATTAGTTTAATATGTTGAATTGAGTAGGAAATCATGCATGCATGTGCATATTATGAAGTTTAAGGTTGTTTTCCATGAGATTCCTGCATGCAAGTCCACATTGTGGTTATAGTCCATGAATTCACCATGATTTTGAGCTTAAACTTGAAGTTTATTTGAAAATGGTGTTTAATTGACTCACCTTTGGGCCTTGATTTTACAAATTGAGCTTTGAATCATGTTATAATATGAGTTTACAAGTATTTTCCAAAAAATTGGCCCAAAATGTTCGAATTTGATGCCTTAAAAGTTGGTTTTGAGCTTGAGGTTCAAATCTGAAAATTCTAGATTTTGGACTCACGCTCGAGCGGATAACTCCACGCTCTAGCGTACACACTGAGTTCATGCAGTCCGCTCGAGCGGGTAAAGTGACGCTCGAGCGGGAAATACGTGTATCTAGTATTTTGCATGTGTCTATAGTTCGCTCGAGCAGGGAAACGCACGCTCGAGCGAGGACTTGTGTCTCATGCTCGAGCGGGTATCGAGCGCCCATCGAGCGTGAATTTCGTACATCGATACTTTTCTTGTAGTTCTGATCCGCTCGGCGGATTAATACTGCCTTCGGCGGAGACCTTTTGTCTGCATATCCGCTCGAGCGGATAAAGATACGCTTGAGTGGGACCCCTGTTTCAGCAAAATTTTAAAAAGTATTTAAAAGTGCATCTTTGCATCCTCATTTCATCCTTAGCATTCCTAGGCCTAGTTTAAAGCATCTTAATGAGGATATTGAAGTAGAACCACACTGAGGCTAATTAGGGATTAAGTTATTATTTTCCCAACTGTGTAGCTTAGTGTGTGTTCGTTCTGTAACTGTGTAGGATTGGCATCCGAGGACGCTCTAGCTGCTTATAGCCCAGTGCTCTGTGAATAACAATGTTGTAAAGATATGTTTAATTGAGATTATTTTCTGAACAAATGACTGTACTGCTTTATGAAATGACACTGTTTACTAAATGAATGTTTGTCCTATTTGTGAACTGTATTCGTGGCATCTATAGCAATTTCTTTATTCTTTTATTCTTGGTATCATTAGAGATCTCTGTCGATTTCCATGTTGGAACCACTACTGTTTACTGATATGATGGCCATCAACTGACTGTTCGGTCTGTTAAGACCTACTGTACTGTTTGCTATTGGATGTACCACTTATGACTGCTATGATCAAATAATTGTTATACTGATAAAGGACTGTTTTCAATACTGAAAGGACATTCATTCTTAACCTCTTTACGCATATGTTATTCACTGGGCTTTAGCTCACTGCATATGTTATTCATTCTTAACCTCATATATATATGTAGGTGTTCAGGCACCGGACCGTTGCTAGAAACGTCAGGCTAAACTCCCTTTTTGTCAAACCAACCACTATGCCTCACTGCGAGTTTCCATGTACTGCCAAGCTAAGGCTGCTGTGGGGGTGTTTTAGATTCTCCCTTTCTGTTTTTGTTATGTATAGACTGAATGATATTTGTACTGTACTGTTATGGTGGGGATTTGATCCCTAACCTGAATGCCTGTAAATGATGTTTGTATATACTATCTTGTTCTGAATTTGAATATATTATGAAAAGTCTTTTTGCATACAGACTGTCACAGCTCATTGGACATCTTTTAATTACTGTTTTGGCTTCCGCCAGCCCCTGTACTCTGTATTACTGTTTTACTGTTAAGCAGGCCTTCGGTAATCTCAGATTACTGGCCGGTTACGGTGCTAAACCCATAGGGGCGGGTTTGGGTCGTGACACCACACAATTAATAAACCCAAACATAAAATAAAATGGTATAACCATCCACCAAAATACTACTAAAATCAAAAATAGAACTACACAGAAAGAAATTCTTCACCAATAGGACTTAACAGATCAATTCAAAAAACTTAAGACTAATTGAAATACTTGTTTATAAGATGGGATTTATTAATAAATATCCTTTTTAAAAAATTATAAATATTAATGATTAAAATTATTAATTTTCAGTAAATATGTATATATATATTTTTTTAAATACCCACCGTGGTGTAATTACTACACATTGTAATAACAAAAAAACATACATAAACATAGAAGGGTACAAGTCAGACTCGCACCTCTATAAAATTTGAGTCGCACCCCATCACAAGATGATTTGCACCCACTATGTTTGTGCAATTTTTTTTGTCCCATTATTTAGTACACTGACATGGTGTCAGTGAAAAATATTTACAAAAAATATATATTATAAATATTAATAATTAATATCATAAAATTTTGGGTAAAGCACTATTAAATCCCAAATCAAATAATGTTGAACCATTTAGTCCTGTTTTTTTTTTTTTTATAGACCGATCAATCCCATTTTAATGTTAAAGACCTTTGAGAATATGATTTCAACGCGCGAGTAGAAAATTGTGTGGGTAAATATGTGTTTTATGTGACATTAAATTTACCAAAATGGCCAAAAGCATACTGTAGTGTTTTTTGTTTTCCCTCCTGCGTGATCAAAATGGAAACGGTGAAGATGGAAAGTTCTTGATTTTGATTATGATGTTATAGCAATGATAAACACACAATTTCTTTGAATATCGTTTAATTTGGTAATGTTAATGTTCATTCCCAAATTAACATTCCATTCCCCTCCCCCCCCCCCCCCTCCCTCCAAAAAATAAAAAAATAAAAAATTCATAGATTGCTAAAAACCCCCATTCTAGCAATACGTTGCCGCCGTCGTGACGTTGGGTCATTTCGCCATTTTTGTCCAGTGGTTGACAATGAAGACCATAACTAAACATCATCAGTGTCGGTGTTTATTGCTGGCACCCATGATGACAAGTATGTATTTTGTTAATTTTTTTTGTTTTCTTTGTTTTTGTTATGGAATGGTGAAAAATGTATTTGTGACATTATATTTTGAAACCTATTTCGATGCGATTATGCGTTGTTGTAATATTAGATTGTATATTACATGTTACTTTGTAATGTTAGATTGTACATTGTTATAATGACAGGGTGGGAATCTAATTATATTGAGGGTAGGTTTCAGTAGTGGCCCTTATTATGTGGTATTAATTGTGACAAGGTATCTAGGTATGTTGTTTTGAGAAATCAATTGGGGACCATTTGCACGTGAGATAGATGCAACATGGTGTTTGCTATATTCGGGTTGTTTGTGGTGGTCTAGTTTTTTGTGTTCATGTGGTTGCTATACTTGTTTACTCATGTACAATACTAAGGCAATACACACTGAATCCACGTTAGAAAATAAAACATCAACTGAGAAATATCAAAAACTCCCAAAACAGTCCAAGCAATCCCTTCCTAAAAAAAATAATAATGTTACAACATTGCCATATCCACACACACCAGGGAAAAATCGAAATGAAATCACAATAAGAGCAAACAAGTAAACTCCAAACTCAATAAATCAAACAAATACAACATACCAAAAATAAAACGGATTAATTGGTTCAATAAAAAACACTCAGAACTAAATAGAGTAACATTTCCCCATATGAGATTTATAAGTGATTTTTCCTAAAATTTTCCAGTAATAATTTTTTTTACCAAACAATAATTTTCCCTTTTTAAATGTACCAAAAAATAATTACTTACGATAGATCATATGTTCATGATTGGGGAAATTACCAATTAGGATGAAAGATAGGAAATAATTAAAAAAATAAAATGGGTGTGTAACTTTTTATGTGCAAATAACTCATATAAAAAGTTCCACCCCGTCCCTTCTTGTTAGATTGTAAATATTTTTGAAAAATGTTCTTCAAAAGATTTATTAAATTTGTTATCAATTTTTTTCATATGAATATCTTACAAAATAAACAATTTAATTTAACTCATTGAGGGAAAAAAAAATATGGAGATTAACAATGGGACCTTTTTACATGATGTCATGAATCAATAAAAAAATATAAATAAATTAATTGGACTAGTCTTAATTTCCATTAATCCAAAAATATTGTATTTCTTACTGCAATGCAAGATTGTTTATTGAGCTTTGATACAATTACAAAGTAAAACTATTAATTATTTTACCAACTATTCGAGTGTAAAATAATTAAAAATTTAATTTGTATTTTTTTATTTATTAGATGATGATATTATTATGGGGTAATTGCACTCTAGTGAAATTTTAGTTACATATTTATAAAATATATATATATATATATATAATTTTAATTATTAATATTTATAAAATTTCTTATTGATTTATAATTATATTTTAAAACTACACTGATTTGATATTTCTCCTATCATTATTTTATTTAATATTTAAACCTTATTTGTAAAATAAAAAATGGGTAAATTACAAATATCCCTTGAGATTTGCTTAAAATACGAATTGTCCCATATAATTTGAAAAATTACAAATATCTCCTTGTTAGAATTTTTTATTTAACAAAATTAACTAAAAAAAATGAAATTCATAATTGTTCTCCTATACAATAATAAAATTACCTAAATTATTAATTAAAATATATTTCTAATATCATTAAAAACTATTAATTGACTTGACAATTTATTAATAAAATGGGCAATTTGTTATGAAATTAAAAACCTCAGGAGGTAGAATATAATTTTTAAAATCACAGGGGGCGATTCGTATTTTAATTAAATCTCAGAGGTGTATTTGTAATTTATCCATAAAAAATTTAATTTAAAAGTCAAATTTAGTTATGAAATCATTTTGTTAAATTACATTAACACCCCTTGAGGCTTCTGTTTAATATAGATTCCTCCCTCACATTTTAAAAATTACATTCCCCTCCCTAATGCCGTAATCTCATTACAAATTACACCATGGATTGCTGATGTTATGCCCTAAAATTTGTTAAATAACAATTTTGCCCTTTTTCCTACCATTTCTTCTTCTTATCATTATGACTACAATCTACAATTTTTCATTACTAAATTTTATTTGAACATATTTTTATTAAGTGATGATATACAAACATAAATTTTATATATAATTTTCAAATACAATGGTATAGCTTAATGGTGATCTTTCCCTTTAAAATAAAACACTCATTAACATGATTTATATTTATAATAATATCACAATCACAATGTTTTTAAGATATTTTTTGTATGAATTTTTATATATGAATATAATTTTATTTTTTTTATTTCTACCATTATATATAGATTACATCAATTTAATCTAGATATATTTAAAAAGTATAAAATTTATATAAAGATTTTTTTAAAAAAAATATTGAGTACAACAAAATAAGATAATGTATTAAATTTTTGTATTTTTTTTTATCTGGTGAATTTTAAAAAAATTATAAAATAATATACTTCTTATGTGTATATCTAGATTAGGTATATCTAAAAAAAAAAAAAATTGCTTAAAATATTTAAAAAAAAAATTAGTATAAAAAAAAAACACAAAAAATAAAAAAATTTAATTTTTTGTGTGAGTTAAACTAAAGAAGGTGATTGTTATTTCTCTTGAAATGATATAAATAAAATATATGAATTATTTTATTATTTTATATATGTCATTTTAATCTGACAAATAGTAAGTATAATTTTTCAAATGTAAGACAAATTTTTATTAAATCAAAACTTTAGGGGTCTCAATGTAATTTACCCAATCATTTTTTAATCTTTCTACAACCCTTTTAGAAAAAAAAAAAAAAAAATTAATTGCTAAACAAATCCTTATTTGTGATGAGCAATGAGATAAGGCCACGTGTCCAGTTACTCGTGTCCCACGTGATTTGAGGCTTTAATAAGCGCGAGGATCACGCGGTTTGTTGAAAGAATAATGCCAACAGTCCAAAATATTACTCTCTTAGTTTATTTGTTATTGTTTTAAAATAGGGCAAATTACAAACACCCCTCGAGGTTTGGTAAAAATACAGATTCTCTCCTGAGGTTTGAGAAATTACATCCCGTCTCCTGAGGTTTATATTTCCATAACAAATTGCCCCCTGAGGTTTTATTTTCATACAAATTCCCCCCTAATTTTTCCTAATTTATTATGAAAATTTGACCTTCAGGGGGCAATTTGTAATTTCTCAAACCTCAGGGGAGAATCTGTATTTTTATCAAACCTCAAGGGGGTGTTTGTAATTTGCCCTTTAAAATATTGCTAGCGTATGTCCGTATCTAAAGGCACAGTATAAATAATATTAAAATTAAAATACAGTTATAAAAATATATTTAACAGACTATATTCTATAATTCCAAAAAAATCAAATATAAAAAAAAACTAAATATCAAATAATGCACACCAATTAGTACTCTGCAATTTAAAAGAAATTAAAACTAAAATGCATACCAGTTAATGCTACTGCTACCAATCAAATTATAATTACATAAGAAAAACAAACATTATATTGTCATACACCAAAAGAGTATATTAAGACTTTATTAAAAAAAAGTGGGTTAAAGCTTTTCAGAATTTGTATGCTTTACAGAAGATGTGTCAATAACATGTCTTCAAATATGTATTTGTCCAAACTTCCTCCACATTACTCTCGAAAATGTCTTTGTCAACTTGTATGTATCCCCAATGAGGAACATATACAACAATCTGGTAATTTATGGAAACAAAAAAAATATTTATATAAGTTGGTATATTTGTTGGAATTATACATATCAAAATACTTTGAGATTGAAATTACCTTATTACATCCCTATCGAAGCAAGCTAGTTGTATTTCTCCTTTTAAGCTCCATAAATTTTTCGATCCAATCCTAAAAAAATTCATATTTCCAATTATTATTAAATTAAAATTTTATTAAAAAAATATATAATCAATAGAAATAAATTTACGTGGTTACCTTTTGATAAGACATGATTTAATGAACATGGAACATTATAACAATACTTCAGGATAAACAATATTTGTAGTAAAATCCAAATTATCTTTAGGGAGGAGAATACTTATACGATCAAACGATATACATCTGGACAATGCCACATTTAATAAATTTGTACGCATATGAATAAGTTGATTGGGTCGATTATATGGTTTTTTATATATTAAATTCAATATCTATCCGAAATAAGAATTAAATTCATCAATCTCAACCACACCCGAGTGGTCGAAACCACCCCCATCGTATTCTGCTGATCGGGTCGGTTCTTCAAGTAATCCCAACACTATTTAAATTTATTTTTTAATTTGATAAAATTACAAATTTAATATAAAATTTAATCCCAATACTATTTAAATTTATTTTTTAATCCCAACACTATTTAAATTTATTATAAAGTTAATCCCAGCACTATTTAAATTTATTTTTTAATTTGATAAAATTAAATTTAATTCCAATACTATTTAAATTTAAATTTAATCCCAACACTATTTAAATTTAAATTTAATCCCAACACTATTTAAATTTAAATTTATTCCCAACACTATTTAATAGGACAAAAAAAATTTAATAGGAGAAAAAAAATGGAAAAATACCAAATGGAAAAATACTAAATAGAAATATACGATACAGAGAAAACTAAATAATTATTCTATTCTGGAGAGGTTGTTTTCAAATTGGGTAAGAGAGTGTGAGAGGAGTAGAATCTCAAATTAGCTCATCATTTAATTTTTTATTTTTTAGAGAAACAAAAAAAGAGAGTAGTTTTTGGATGTAGAAATGGTAGAGACTAAGAAATTGATTACAAAAAATACAACGCACACACATAAATTCTATCATTCAACAAAATTATTTTCATCAAAAGGTTACACGTTGGAGAAAAGTTCCACAACAATAGACACGTGTTTGAACAGATTAGAACATCTCAAATTATTCAATTTTTATTTTTTGGGGGAGTATAGTGTAGCCTAACTCTCACGTTGGGAAAATTACATTGATACTCGGAAAAATAATTGAAACCTTGATAAAAGTATCCACAATTCTACACATAACCCAAGTACTCCATTTCGGGCCGATTTTGTCATTTATGGGTGGAAAACGCCAAACCCACCAATTTTCCACCCATAAATCAAAATGAGATTCGTGGATATTTCTGTGATTTGGTGTGGCTCAAGTGTATGATAACATACTTAAGGGATTACTATCCCAATTGAAGATAGTTATTCGCTAGATTTTGACATTCAATTTAAAAATCTATAAACAAATAAAGAATGTTGATCCGGATCCAAACCCACCAAATTTTTTAAACAAATAAAGAATGTTGATCCGGATCCAAACCCACCAAATTTTTTTTTAAAAAAAAAATGGAACCTAGTTTGGTGGCATATAAGCCTACCAAACTTTAAATAATATTAAGATTAAAATGCACGAATCCCATTTTTTTTAATATAAAAATAGAAATAAAAGAAGAAGAAGAAAAATAAAAATAAAAGCCTATAAGCAAAGAGACGATTACCACTATGTGAAAAGGTAAAAGGAAATACATAACCTGGAATATGATAAAAACTGCAACTTTATTCCAACATACAAAGATTGTTTGAACAGATAGGAACATCTCAAACGTGCGTGCGCGTGCACACACATAAATCACATTTTTTACAGTAGAAACTACGACAAACAATCTGGTAATTCCCGGTCATGGCATCATCGGCTTTTCCATCTTCTGCTTAGCAATTATAGCATTTTATCGCTTTGCAAAATGAACTCAAATCAATGTTATTTTTCTTATAAAAAACTACAGGCTAATAATATGAAAAAGGAAAAATAAGAAAAAAAGAAAAAAGAAGATGATATAGTCTGTGATCATGTTTTATAATAAAAATATTCAATGACAGGTCGAACTATCAATGGTATCCTTACTACATGTAAACCATCTTCCCAATACAGATTTCCAAATGTATATCTTCCTTGAACTCTCAGTTGGGAGCAAAATGTTACCTTGAACTTGACCATCTTTGTTGTAAAATTGAAAAACAAAATTGAGGGCTCAACTGTCACATTTATGCCCGAGGGAGCTTCAACACAAGCAACATAGAAAGATAATATCGGACAAACATTTGTGGTATTATTGCCACAAAGACGCTTGACTACGGAGTAGAGATAGATGGCGATTAAGGTTTAAAAGGAAGTTCGGTGTTCTTTGGCATGGGCCGCTATCACGGTTATTAGTGATGGCGGTGTCATTCTGATCCATGGAGCAAGGAAATTTGACATAGTCTGTGACTTTTATGTCGTATATGAGACCAGGATTTATGGCTTTGTTAGGATCAACATGACCACCTCCGTAGTTGAATTTATGCACATACAAATTTGATTGCACAAAAACTATGTTATATACTCCCGAAAATGCAAATTCAGAAACACCAGAAGTTTGTTTTTAAACTACCTTAAAATTCCAGATCCAATAAAAAAAAATGAAAAGGTATAGTCACTGACTCTCTTCTTCTTCTTTTTCTTCTTCTTTTTTCTTTTTCTTCTTCTGTTTCTTTCTTTTACTATTTTTCAACCAAGGTTGATCTGTTGAAGAACAAATTTGGGTTTGATGAAGCTTTTAACTATAAATCAAATAAACATATAATTAATTCAAATAAATCAAGACAGTTGTGATTACAAATTCAATAAATCTGGATTCAATGACATCACCCACTTTTGATGTTGAGCAAACTTTAGATCCAATTTCATAGCTCTCATCTAATTCTCATGTTAGGAAAGTGACAATAGAAAGCTAGCAGTAAAAAAATATATAAATTAGAAAAAGGACTTAAAATTCTAATGGGTAACAACTCCCCTTGAACAAACACCTCTACAATCAGCTAAAAATCTACCGGTGTGAATCAACCATTGCATACAAAAGATGCAGGAAAAAATGAAGTCATGATGGATACAGGTGTTGTTTACATAGGGGACAATTATTGGAAAAATTAGTTTGATTGATAATTAAGGTTTAAAAATCCAGCAGTCACATCTGTTGAAAAGGAAAAAATTAAATCCAAAAGAGTTCAAATAAAAAGTTAAAAGAATTTACCTTCTAAATGACCCAAGAAATGTAGGCTTGATTTGTAATTTTTCAAGAATGCTGTAGGTCTTCCAGGAGAAAAAGCCCTTGGTTTTCCCTTTTGGATTGCAGAGAGAACCTCTTTAAGGATTGAATGAATTTTCTGCACACCATACCAAACAGCACAACAATTTTAAAAATAGTAACCGAAATTTGGCAATTCAATGTTATAACCTTGCATGACAATTGAATGTTATAAACAAAATTAACATATATGCACATACAAATTTGATTGCAGTTGACTCGCAAATGCAAAATCAGAAACACCAGAAGCTTGTTTTTAAACTACCTTAAAAATCCATAGCCAAAAAAAAAAAAAAAAAATGAAAAGGGAAAAAAAATCTACCTTCTAAATGACCCAAAGAGAGGTTGCATTTAATTTTTTATTTGAACTCTTTTGGATTTAATTTTTTTCTTTTCAACAGAGAGAGAAGGGGAATAGAGACAAAAATATTATCTTTAATTTTTTTCTTTTCAACATAGAGAGAAGGGGAATAGAGACATAAATATTACCTTGCACAGATAGAAGCCTTAGGTTTGGTGTAGCTCTGAAGTAGCTCTACCGGAGAGCTCCAATCGGGATTCAAAGCAGAGAGAGAAAGAGAAGACGGCGGCGGTTGTTAATCGGAAACCTTAGCCTTCAGAAAGCGAGTGGAAGGGTTGCGAAAGAGAGGAGAGGCAGCGAGTGGGAGGGTGGGGGGAGAGGGGGAGAGACAGAGATCAAGTAGCCTTCAGAAAGCGAGTGGAAGGGTTGCGAAAGGGAGGAGAGACAGTGAGTGGGAGAGTGGGGGGAGAGGTAGAGTCGGGAGCGAGAGATAAAAGAAAAGGAACAAAGAGAAAGATAGAGATAAGGAGGAAATGGGAGGAGACGTGCAAAGAGAGGAGAATGGGGAGGAGACGTGGGTAGGTGGGAGAGAGAGAGGGCACCAATGTTTGGGCGGGAATTGAAGCATAATCTCAACCATTCATGTCTATCACAATTGATCTGGGCCCTTAAAATGAAATGTATCTCTGATACATTTCGCATATTTTCAAAATCCGTCCTACTTTATTATATAGATATATCAATTAATACGTGTAACACTACTAATAAAATAACATTTATAATTCTCCGTTTTGCAATGGGATTATATTGTCTTTTTTTAATAATTAAGGTTGAAAAAAAATTTAGTTTGTTTTTTAACTATTTTAATTTGGCTAAAAAAATTCTATTGGGGATAAACTTTTGATATTTTTTTGTTTGGATATGAGGATTGTGAGAAAAAAAAATGATTATGATTTAGATGTGACATTTTGTTTTATTTTGATTTTTTAGGCTATATTTTGTGGACTAAATTAGCCCAACCCCTATCCCTAACTACCCCAAATTATGAATTTTGCTAATAATGCCCTTTAGGCACAAGTTAAAAATAATATACTTATAAAACACAATACATTTTTTACCAACTTTAATACACTTTTTTTTTTTTTTTAACATAGAGCTCACTTGGGAACCTGATGTTTTTATTGCTTTATTAATTTATTTAAATCATATTACTACTTTACTTTTTTACACATTTTTTTTGTAATAAATAAAAAAATTAATTTATAAATCATTCTAAAACAACCCATAAAATAAGTTCAATACATGAGACACCTCAGGCATATGGCGCCAGTTGCTTATTAATACATAAATTAACATGAAAGTGATGCTTTAAGAGAGAATTATACATCAGTGGATAATAAAAAAAATAAATATTTACAAAAAAAATAAATATTAATAATTAAAATTATAAAAAAAATTATCATTTTGTAAATATTTTTGCTCAACTCCACTGTTTATTCTCCCATTCTTTAATTACAGACTGAATAGTGTTAAAGCTTGTTATCCTACACATATTCAACTGGTACTTTTCCTTTTTTATTTTTTTTTTGTTGTTAATTGTTAAGGAAATAATCTGGCAGTGATATTGGAAAAAATTTAGGGTGAAATACCAATAAATCTTAAATAGTAATTTTATAAATGGTTTGGTCTTTATTTCTCTTATAGACTCAAAGATCTCATTTTAGTATGAATTACATAAGGGATCAAGTATAAATGCACGTGTGCTATGTGTTGAGGGACAAATGTACGTTTTTCATAATGTTAAAATTACTAAACGTAACACTTCAAAAAAAATTACTTAATGTACTTTTTCCTAAACGTAACATTCCAATGAGACACTCAAAAAACATAACATTCCAATGTAACATTTCAAAAAAAAATTCTTAGTGTACTTTTTTCTAAATGTAACACTCCAATTAATGTAACACACAAATTTTTTAGTATACTTTTTTCAAGCGTAACACTCTAACATAACATACTGCAAAACTTTTTAATGTATTTTTCTTAAACGTAATAACGTAACATTCTAAAAAAATTTCTTTCTGTACTTTTTTCAAACGTAACACTCGAATGTAACACAATAATAATAATAATAATAATTAGTGTATTTTTTTCAAACGTAACAACATAACTTTCTCAAAAAAACTCTTTGGTGTATTTTCCAAATGTAACACTCCAATCAATGTAACACACAAAAATTCCTTGGTATATATCTTCCAAACATAACACTTTAATGTAACACCAGAAAATCACACCAACAAAAATATAGATTTCAACGCTCAACAACTAACCCTTCAGTCACCAATCTTCCCAAAAAGAATCTTTCAAAACTCATACTTCCATTCCTATCACAAAAATGAATCAGAAAATTAGAAAAATGAATCACAAAAAAGTATTTACTTAAACTCAAATGGTACCAAATCAAATAAATACAAATTTTCAAAACAAAAAGGACAATTGGTTCATAAGAAAACTATTAAAACTAAATGGACCAATATTTCTCCATATAAAATTTATAAGTAAATTTTATAAATATTATTTACAAAAATATAAAAAATATTAATAATTATAATTATAATTTAATTATTTTTTATTAATTTGTAATTAATTTTCACTACAATCCCAATAGGTAACTCGAATTAATTAAAGCTCGAATGGCTCAAGGTGCCAAAACGACCTCTTTTTTCTTTTTTCTTTTCTTCTCTTCTTCCTCTGTGTTCCTATATCCCAAAAGCAAAACCTCTAGAAGTGCCAAAGTAGATCTCTCATTCTTCCTATATCCCAAAAGCAGAACACTTAGAAGTGTCCTATATACACACATAGATCTGTTCTTCCTCTGTTTTTTTTTTTTTTCTTTCTTTCTTTTCTTCTTTCATAACTCAGAATGACAAAAGGAGATAGAGGAGAGGAGAGAGGAGAGGAGAAATCAAAAAATCAAACAAGAAAAAAAAACAGAGGAGGAAGAAAGAAACAGAAAAAAGAATAGAGAATAACAAAGGAAGTAGGAGAGGAAGAAAAAGAGAAAAGAAGAAGAGGAAAAAGAACAGATCTATATGTGTACGCACACAGATCTATGTGTGTATACACAAATCTATTTATATACACGAGTGACGCCGGTAGGTGGAAGGCTTTCCGACCAACGGTGATGGTGTAGCTCGACTTTCCGCGCTTCTTTCAGAAGGTAAATAGCTCTACAGTTTGGACTCCACTTGTGGTTCTGAATCTGATTTCACAAGTGCAATGTGAAACAGTGAAAACACAAAAAGAGTCCAAATCTGACAATTCTTTTTTGGAAAATCGATGTTTGAATCAAATGCCAAAAATGGATTGTTTTGCCAGATTTCAGAGTCGCCACCTAAATATTTTTGAAAAATTTAGGAAACCCAAAACTCGTACCAAAGGCCATTAGTCCGTCATCACCAAAGTGTCTTGACTCGGGAACTTAGGTACAAGAGAGGAAGGTCATAAATTGAGCACCCCACTCACCCGATCAAAGATCAACATCTACTAATCGTGATGTGTTTCTTATTTACATCATATGCTCTTGTTCCGATTTATTAGCTATTCTTTACTATGTGACACTCATACAAATATAGACTAATTTACAAGAATTGGAACATTTGATCTCATGTTTTGTTTTGAAATTGTTTTGTGAATTTGCCAATTGAAAAAGTGGGCTAAAATGGACATTTAATCAAACCGTCCCAGTTCAGGCACCTAGCCTTCATCCACAGACATTCAAACAATTTATATCATTTAAACAATTAGCCTCATAGAATTCATGCTTTGGACATGGCAACACAAAGACTCGATGCAAGATGCTAAAACGTAAAATTACTCACCTAGTACTCTGAGCCAAAAAGGCGAAAGAGTTAGCAAAATATACATGTTCCTAACTTATGTGATTATGGCTAATGCAACATACACATATGTATTTTATAGTCTCGGCTATGAGCATGGCATATGATTTCATTCAAGACATGCAAGAGAGCACGTATTCAAGAAATGAATTTGGACATTTGATATTAGGTTAGCATGATGAGCCGAACCTTGGATGCATGTAAGACAAATAGATGCAAAACATGAGAATGTTAATGAAATGTAATGCCCTATACTAACCATCGTAAGCAAATAAATAAAAGGGAGAAAGACATAGAGTTGGAAGACATACACATTATTACAATATTTGATCCCTTACGCAGGAAAGTGTGAATCAATGTTTGAAAGTCTGAATTAAACTAATTATTACAAAACCGAATGAATGAATAAATAAGCAAATAGCTAACTATGCTATTACAACAAGGATAACCAAGCTAAATAAACAAGCTATTTAAACTAATTAATTACAACAATTACAAATAGATAATAATGAATAATTACAACAATTAATAATTAACGAGACTAATTACAATAAACAACATTAAATTAATTAATTAAAATGATCATAAGGTGAGCAAGGATGCGCAAGAATTGCATGCATGCACATGCACAATGTTCAAGAACAGCCCTACCTGCCCGCTCCAAGCTTGCTTTGTTTCACCTCAGCCACTGCCCTCTGTTTTCTGCAAAAATACACTGCTGACCAAACTTTGAGGGCCGTCCGACCCTCAATAAAGCCCGGACGGGCATAGAGAAGGCCGGTTGTGCCTCAGTTTTATGCAAAACTCTATTTTGTGTTCTGAAGTGAAAATAGTGCAGACAAAGTTGTTCAAGCTCTGTTTGTCCTTTTCTTTCTTCTCTGTCATGGGAAAGTCTTGAGAGAATGTTAGAATTGCTTCCAAAGCCATCGATGAACAAATTGATTGCTTGATGATTTCAGATACAACTTTGAACAAAAATCAATTAAATGCAATAGATATGACCAATCCTCCCTCTTATCATGGAATGAACTCAAAGAGGATGGTAGAGACGTTTCAAGAATCATCAAAACGCCATGAATTAGGTCATGATCGTTCTTGACTCGATTAACTTGGCATAACGTCTAGCCAAGCCTAAGCAAGATGACTCATTTTCTTTAAGTGTATTGGTTGCTTTTAAACCAATTGTTTCAGTCATTTCCATTTTTTAATCCATTTGTCTGAAACGATGATTAAGTCCTCTAAAATAAGAAAAACATCAAATGGGAAATAATTCTCAACATTAAAAAGAGATTAAGCTGTTAACAATGAATCTCTATAGAGATTAAGCCATTAAGCGTAAGTCCCTAGTTCATATGTTGAATAACCATCAACCGATTGAAACAACTCTCAAATGAAATAGATGAATGGCAAGTTGATTATTAAAATGAGGTTATTGAACATGGAAATGAGTTGAAAAAAAGCTAGAACAACATGCAACAAGTTATGTACAAGGACTTATGATACAACAAATGAGCTAATCAAAGCTTGAAGTAATTAAATAGAATAAGACAGCCCTAAAATAGTCTGAAATAAGCCTAAAACAGTGGCTGAAAATGTAAGAAAATAGCTCAAAAGCTAAGCAAAAGCAAAGACACTAAAGCTATATAAGCAAAAGAACAAGGAGAGATCGCCAATCCCTCCAATTTCAAGACTTCAAATCATGTTTTTGGCCTCAGTTCAACTCTGAAAATTAGTTCAAAATCCAAAGAAAAATAGTGGAAAAAAACCAAGGGTTAAGCTACAAAAATAGGTACAAGTGAGGATGTTAACCTTACCACCTTTGGTAACTTATCCAAACCCAAGTTCCAACTCTTAAAATAGGTGTAAAACAAACCAAGGACACAAGAAATAAGTAGAAATGAAGAAATCAAAAGCAAGAACAAAAGCAAGAACAAAAGTTACAAGCTTATACCTCTCAAAATGGAGTAATCTTTAGTTGATGATCAAACTCACTATTGACACACTCTCAAGCTTAAATTATGCTTCTCAAGGGTCAAACAAGGCTCTAAGATGATGAGTCAAGGTTGTGTAAAGTGTATATAGATGATACAAGGTTGGTAGGGCAACTTAAAGATAGCTTACAATGGAAGAAGGAAGATGAAGGAGCTCTCTCAATATATATAGGGTCTTTCTAAATTGTGTAACCCCTAAAACAGAGGTATATGGTCGTATTTATAGAATTTGAGCACAAAATGTGATAAATATCTTCAAAAAGAAAAACTGGCAAGCTCCTGGCCAGAACAGTGTTTATCGCTATCGAAGCCCGATCGACCCTCAATAGCCACAACCGACCCTCCCTGAAGCACGACCGGGCCTCAATTACTTTCCCTATTTTTCTGTTGCAACCTCACCAAAGGATGACACAAGCTGTGAAAATAGATTCCTTGGGTGTAATCATTGGGAATAGGGAAGGTTTGAGGTTGTTTCGAAGCTTAAACAAGACTCCTTCGTTGAGACCTCGAATCATGCATAATACCACTTTCATCATCAAGTGTACCGTGCAAAGTGCTCAAGCCTTGCAGGGGTCAAAAATGAAATGTCTACAGATGGCGACGTCGGTGGTTTGCGACAGTGATTTCGGCTATCTCTTTATCTCTATTCCCTCTCTCTCTTCTCTCTTTCTTCTCTTTTCCTCCTTTTTTCTTTTCTAGCCTCTCTGTTTCAGAGAGAAAAGATAAAAAGGGAAAAAAAAACAAAAAACAAAACAAAACGACGTCTGTAACAGCCCCGACCTATGATTAGCTAATAAACCATGATTAATTACGCCTAATGAGTAATTAAGATGAAATTCTGAATTGATTGTATATGTGTTGCATTATTTGTGTTTCTATCTGTTTATCATAGGAATATCTGTTTAAGATTCTGTTATATTTTGTGAATTGAAGGCCTTATCGGCATCCGATCATGAAATTGACTTGGTATATATGTTATGTGGAATTTTTAGAATATTATGGTAGGTTGAATTGAAATTCAACTCGAAACGAAATAATTAGAATATAATAATTGTCATTACTTAGCTTAATTAGAACTCCCTAATCAAGCCTATTTAAGGCCACTTCTAGCACTATTGAGACACCATACACTTCTGTAACTTCACTCTTGAGCCTCAAAAAGGTGAGAGAGGGAGACTTTAGAGTGAGAGACTTGAATTCAAGAAGGAAATGAGGATTTGCTAGGGAATTAAAGGGCAATTAAAGAATTAAGCAAGAACTCACTAGGAATTCAAGAAATTGCGAACTTTAGGTAAGACTTTCAAGCATTAAACTTGTGTTTGACTCACTCATGCTTTAATTCAAGAGAAGTTAAAGGTTAAGAACAAGAATTGACCTTAAGAATAAGAATTAAGATCAATTCATGCATTGCATGCATAATTCATGATTTTTTAGCTCCATTTTCATATATTCTTACATGCAAGTGCACACCATTGCTATATTGTAAGAGCTCACTTTGATTTTCCTTGAAAACACTTCATCTATTCATGTGTTTGGGAGCTTTGTATTCAAATCATTGCATGCATGTTATCCTTTTATAAGTTTAAAGTTTACTTTAGAAGAATTCACTTGTTTTTGGACTTGATTTTGCAAAATGACTTTCAAATCAAGAAGTTCTATGAGTTTACAAGTGTTTTATCAAGTTTTGAGTCCAAAAGATGTGTTTTGAACCATTGAATTCGAGTTTTGAAGCTTAGAAGCAAATCTAAAAATTCCAGAATTCTGCTCTCCGCTCGAGTGACAGAACCTACGCTCGAGCGACCACTCTTTCTTTGGCACTCCCACTCGAGTGACCTAAAGTTGGTTCGAGCGTAAAATGTATGCTCCTAGAAGTTTACAATTTTTGCAGACCGCTCAAGTGACAAGAGTTGCACTCGAGCAAAGACATCAGCTTCATGCTCGAGCGACTGTCAAGCGTGCATCGAGTAAAAAAATAAGCAACCAATACTTTTGTAAAGTTTACAGACCGCTCGAGTGAAGGAAGTTGTGCTCGAGCGACCACTCACATGCTTGGACGTCCGTTCGAGTGAAGGAAGTTGCGCTCGAATGAGACTCCTATTTCCAACATATTTGACTCAATGTTTTCGAGTGTATTTTAGCATCCTCATTGCATCCTAGACATTCCTAAGTCAAGATTAAGACATAATAATAAGGATAAGACTTAGAAACACACTAAAAACGAAATGTAATGAGTTAAGTACATTCCAAGCGTGTGTTTCAATATGTATCTGCTATGTATTTGTGTAGGTCACGCACCATAGACTATTCGAATCTCTCGCTTTCTCTATTTTGCTATCGGAGCCATCTGTGAGTAATAACTCTGTAAAATTATGTTTAATTTTAATTATTTCTGATGATATGTAATTATCAGTTTTTGAACTGCTATGTTTTGTTTGAACGAATGATTGTCCAAGTTTTTGAAATGTATCCTTGGCATCCTTACCATCATATGATATGTGTCGCTTAATGGGTCATCCGAATACCTTTATGGTCGTCCCTTTATGGGTCATCGAAATGCCTTTACGGCTGTCCCTTCATGGGTCATCGGATTTGTTAACGCTAATGGATATACCACGTATTATCATGTGAAATGTTTGGACTTAGAATACAAATATGACTATGTATATGAAACTGTTTCTGCTTTGAAATCTGATTATGTACAAGACTCTGTTTCTGTGACAAACATCAGTCATCAAAACCTTTACTTTGTTATTATTCACTGGGTTTCCGTTCACTATTTATATTATGCATATAGGTGAAAGCGCGTGACTAGGCCTAAGCTGCTGCTTGGAGAGTTTTGGGTTAACTAGCCACCGTGCCTCCCAGAGAGGTTCCCGTTTCTAAAGTCAAGTTTTGTGATTCATGTCAAGATGTTTTGTTATTTTGTTTTTGTCTACCTATACACTGGGCTAAGTCCCATATAATGCTACCTGTATGGTGATGTAAGACTTAAGGAAGTTTGATGTCACTTATGTATGTATATATATCTGTTTTGAAATCTTCCATCCCATGTATGTCTACACAGCTCTATAGACATTCTATTTTGTATATTTGCTTCCGCAGCTCTTCTACTATTATGATTTTCAGGTCAGAGGCCTTCGATAATCTCAGGATTACTGGCCGGTTACGACGATAAACCTATTAGGGTGGGTTTGGGTCATGACAACGTCGTTTTGGAATTCGAGTCACTCGAGTCTCCAAAATTTTGAGCTACGAAGCAATTTTTATTTCACTGACTCAGCATCAGTGTCCCTAATTGTTACATTAACCAAGCACATGATGGTTTCATGAAAGAAAGATAGAAAATGACGAATCATGATTTTAACGGCCCTAAAATGCGTGTCACAATGATTGTTATGAAATTATGAATTAATATGATTTAATTTAGAAATATCTGTCTAAATTGGGAAAATATTTGTTAGGGCTATGACTTCAGAACTTAAATTGATAACCTTAATGGGTTCAGAAACCGAAATTGAGTACATGAATATACTAATGGAAATTTTTAGAGCTATTTAGGAAGTTTAATTGAAAATTAATTTCGTCTAATTCGCTGAGTTGTGTTTGGCTTATTATTTTGCAATTAGATATGTATATATAAGATAAGAGCTCATATCAGCTGATCCTTATCAATTAAGAGCTCAAAATATCTAGAGAAAGAGAGAAACAAGAGAAAGAAGAAGAAGAAGAGGGGATTAAACTAAATCTTCACCAATTAAACCATCCAAGGTAAGATTTATCCTCTAATTTCATGAATCTATGTTGTATTACCCTTGACATCTAGCAAGTTAAGCAATTTAGTAGTGTGAATTGTTGTTTAGAACTCTCATGAGTTCAAAAAGAGAATTGTAAAAAAGAGCTCAAGATCTTGACATACTTGGCATGAGTTCATGAAATTCTTGTGCATGCATATTTACTTTTTACATGGTTCTTTAATTTGAAAGGAAGTCTCCATGGATTTTGAGTTTGGGACCCAAAAGTGCATATGTTATGATTTTACATTCCAAGTCAAGAGTTTGATCTTGTATATGAAAACTTGAGTTTTGATTTGAAGTTATAAGGTTTATTTCAATATGTTTCCAAGAGTTTTGAGCCTTATATTGTATACAAAGAAGTGGAGATTGCAAAAAGAGAGAATGTCCATTTTTAGCAGATTTTTGGACTATGTTTCAACCCAGACTGGTCGTGCGGTCTGGGCCACCACACGAGGGGCCAATCCCTTTTTGGCCAAAATAGCATTCTGAAGTTCACCCGCTTGTGCGGCCAAGGCCACCTCACGAGTGGCCAAGTCACCGCACTTGCGGCCAAACAGGGCAATTTTTTTGGTTTCCTTTTTGTTTTCTGACTTCCGAGCCTTCATATAGTCAGAAGACAATATGTGATATGTTCTGTGGAATGTACTATTATGTTATGTTCTGATATGAGACTGATATAAATGATTGTATCATGATTTGTTTTACGGATATGATATATTTGGAATTCGTTTACTAACTCCTTTACTTTAATGTTATTCACTAGGCTTTAACTCACTGTTTATTTATACATGTATAGGTGAGCGTTTTGGAGGACAAGCCTAAAAGAGGTCTTTAGCCGAGCTACCGTTTGAAGCTTACCGAGTTGTTTTGTGTGCCTCTGAGTTAGGACTAGACCTGGAAGGTCGTTGTCAAGCTTTTGATTATGATGTACACTTTTGACTTGTGCATATGTTTTGTATACAATATTATATTTTATAAGTTATGTATTGTATGTGGGTAAATTAACGATTATGTATGTACATGTTTGTTCATATAGATGCACAGCTCATTGGACCATTGGTATTTTTGTATATTGCTTCTGCTAGCCTCGATTATTTTTAATTGTACAGGAAGGCCTTTGGTAATCTCGGATTACTGGCCAATTACAACGCCAAACTTTTAAATGCGAGTTTGGGTCGTGACAACGTGGGTGTAGGTTTTTTTTTTAATCATCGTGAATTCTTTTAAATTTTTAGATTATACTCGACCAGATGACTTGAAAATTATTTTTCAAAAAAAAAAGGGTAAATTATCCTGATACGTCTTAATATTTTTTTTTTAATACAGATTTTCGCCTCACATTTAAAAAATTATATTTCCCTCCTTGAGATTTGTAATCTCATTATAAATTATCCTTTGAATTGTTGATGTCATCTTCTAAAATTTTTTAAATGATCATTTTACACTTTTTTCTATAATTTCTTCTTTCTATCATTATGACTACAATTTACAACTTTTCATCATTAAATTATACCTGAACATATTCTTATTGAGTAATAATATACAAACATAAATTTTATATACAATTTTCAAACATAATGATATAGATTAATTGTGACCTTTCATTTTAAAACAAAACACACATAAACATGATTTATATTTACAATAATATCACTATCATAATATTTTTATGATATTTTTTATATAAATTTTTGTATATGAATATAATTTTTCATTTTTATTTCCATCATTATATCTAGATTAGATCAATTTAATCCAGATATACTTAAAAAGTATAAAATTTGTATAAATTTTTTTTAAAAAATCCATTGAATACAACAAAAATAAGAAAATGTATTGAATTTTTATATTTTTGTATTTGGTAAATTTTTTAAAAAAAATCACAAAATATTATACTTCTTAAATATATTTAGATTAGGTGTATCTAAAAAATAAAATAAATACTTAAAATATTAAAAAAAATTAGTACAAATAAAAAAAATTCAATTTTTTGTGTGAGTTGAACTAAAGAAGATGATTATTATTTTCCTTAAAATGACATAGATAAAATATCTGTATTATTTTATTATTTTGTATGTATAAAGGTTAATGTGCAAATATGTTATTTTAATTTAATAGGGGAGAAAGTGTAATTTTTCAAATGTAAAGAGAGGATCTGTATTAAACAAAAATCTCAATGGGTGTCTGTTACGCCCCACTTTTTATTACTCAAAAGTATTACCAAATCCATTATTTAATTCAATTTCAGAGATAACAAGCGGAAATAAACTCTTTAGTCCAATGAGTAGAAATAAATAATCATTCTCTCATCCGAATGCGAATTAAATACAACATGAGCATATTGAATAAGATGCCCGAAGGCTTACATCATTAAAGAATCAAGAAGAAGGGTGTAACCCTTTTTCATACATGGCATTCTGCCAACACGAAAGAGGCCTCGTGGCCAACAAATAAGAAGATCCAGATCTTGTAGCACATCTTGCTTAACACCTGAAAAAGATTCAACAACGTGGGATGAACATATAGTCTAGTAGGGATCTCTACATGATCCTCAACAATAATAACTTACAGATAGCTATGATTATGAATGCCCAGTCTCATACTAGGAAAATAAGGTGACAGTTTATACAAAATATACATAAGTAGGAACTTTTCTCAAATCAGCCATTTCATTCAACGCTACAAGCGATTCCTCTTTCTTTTCTTTTTATTACCCCTTATTCCCAATCGTTCATAACAATAACAACTTCTTAGAAAAACAATTTCACTAAGCCCAATACCTTTTTCCCATTTTCCATACTTACAACAGATTTGCTTTTCTCAAAACATATTTTCAAATACTCAATTTCCTTCACACTTTTCCAAGTTTCAAAATGACATTTAGGTTTGTTCCCAAAACATTTATATCTATACATGCATGCCTTTCATAAAAGGGAGATAACAAATCATCAACATGTATATAATCAACAAATGAGGTAACTCGGCCCTCCAAAACTGTAACCATCGCAATCCATGATATACTCAGATACACTAAGACAATAACAATAAAACTCTACTCTACCGGCTAAGTTAGTTCTCCAGGCGGTAGCTGGAAGGTAACGGTACCTTTGATTATAAGCGCGTTCAGTTCTCCAGGCGCTAACTGGAAGGTAACGGTACCTCTGATTATAAGCGCAGTGTATAACACAAATAATTACAATATAACAGAGCATAACCAACGAGTGTAATGCATACACGACAATTCAACACAACCATGTTATCCTCCACCGATGACCAAGGACAAAACCTCTAGATGCATGAATTCAGTACACCTATTAGAAGACTCAACTATCATGAGATCTTAACCCAACACCAATGCTAGTACAATAGGTAAAGGTGAAACCCCAAATGTGGGTGTTCAACACTCAATGATAGAATAATTCAATTTTCATATTCATTTTTCAAGACTCACATAGAGTTAACATTTCATAAACTTTCCAAGTCAACAAGTTACACCACTTATTCCCAAAAACACTTTTCCCATTCACAAAACCAATTCCATTCTTTTTATTTTACAAAATCAATTCCATGGACAATAAAAGCCATAATCCACCTCGGTTCAATACATTGATTTCAAAACAACCCCAAAGCCAAAGTTAATCCCTTAGGCATTAACACATTCACCCAACTCATATTAACAATAGTAATTTACGATTATTGTTCAACTACTCTCCATTTTTAATTTACCAAATCAAAACATAATTTAGAGCTTTTTCCTCTTTCCACCATAATATGCTAATTTATACTCCAATTAGCCCAAAGAACTATCAATGATAAAAATAATCATTCTCAAACAACCAACCCTAGGTTCCCTCACATGGTTTTCAAAGAAATTCAACATGATATGATTTTTATGCAATACAAAACTACCACGTCAATCTATAGACGGAGTATTGAAAAAGAACAAGGAGAATCTCTACCTCAAATGGAGAACCCAAGGGGAAGAAGAGCCAAACTCGAAAGTGCTCCAATCCCAAAAATTTTCGAATCAAAACGAAACCCACGCAACCCTCTACCTTTTTTACAAAGAGATTAGGGTAGAAACACCCAAGAACTAGATCAATCCCTAGAGAGAAGGTAAGTTTAGAGAGAGAGGGAGCCGAATCTAGGGTTTTGAGACAAAAGGGAAATCAAAAAGTGAAGAAGAAGCTATTGCTGCGCACTGATACAAACGTTCCTCGCTCGAGCGAATGAGTGGTCGCTCGAGCGACCAGACACAAAGAAACCTCGCTCGAGCGAACAACACGAAGCTTCAAGTCTGCAATCCAGAAGCACGCTCGAGCGAAGAAACTCTCGCTCGAACGAAGAAACCCAAAACATACAGCTCGCTCGCTCGAGCCAAGGCTGCGTCTGAACAAAACCTGAAGACACGAAAAGCTCGCTCAAGCGTACAAACCCTCGCTCGAGTGAAGAAGCAACAACACAAGGCTCGCTCGAGCGACAAAGTCCTGGCTCGAGCGAAGAGGCTAAAAACTGGACAGCAACCATATGCTTCCAATCACAACCAACTTGAAACGAACCTGCCCAAAACGTCCTATAACTCAAATACAAAGTATTGAAGGACGGAAACAAGCTAAATACAACAACCGACATTCATGGAACCAAGTCCGGATACAACAACCAAAGGAGGAAGAATCGGGATCACTACAGTGTCAGTGTAATTTACCCAAAAAAAAATCCACATGAGTTCAAAAAAAACAAAATAGTAAAAAAAAATGTTTTTGTAAGCTAATTTTAGCTTCTTATTTTTATTTTTTTAATTTATCTACACAAAACGAACCGAAAAAAAACTTTAACATAATCTTGAAAAAAAATTCAAAAAAATATGACTTTTTCTTTGTTTCCAAAATCCTCATACTATTGAGTTGCAATACAATGAGGAAATAGATGTAAAATGTGCAATCAATTAGATGGTTGGAGTCCAAAATTTACGCAAGAGTCAGCGCATCTATTAGCTTCTCGAAATATATGATTAATTGAGTGCCCTCCCAGATGATCCAGTAGGTTACTGATAAGTTGATGATTGTTATTTGGTTCACCATAGATGAGTTGGATAGCAATGAGAGCATCAGTTTCGACTGAGATGTTGGTGAATCCGTCGTCTAGGCAAAGTTTGAGCCCGTCTCTGATGCCCCAGAGTTCTGCAGTGATGATAAGTGGTTATGCCAATATTCCTTGTGAAACCAGTGATCCATCTCCCTAGGTTGTCTCTAATGATGCTACCACAACTGTGTCCCATGGATTACCTTTGGCAGCACCATCAGTGTTGAGTTTGAAAAGGCCTGGGTCAGGAGGTTTCCAAACAATATTCAGCTAGTTTAGTTTTGGTTTTCATAAAGTACTTTTTAGAAAATTTTATTTTTTTTATTTTTCATATTTTTTTTTGTTTTTAATGAATTTGTTAATATTTTAAATAATTTTTTTAATTTTTAGACACACCTAACATAAATACACTTAAAAAAAATATATTTGTGATTTTTTTATAAAAAAATACTAAATACAAAAAATACAAAAAAATAAAAATTCAGTACATTTTTCATATTTTTGTGTATTTATTAATTTTTTAAAATATTTTTTTACAAATATTTTAGTATTTAGACACATCTAAGTAAAGTGCATCTAAAAAAAAATAAAAAAATTGCTTAAAATTTTAAAAATATTCACTAAAAATAAAAATATATATATATATAAAATAAAAAACTGAATTTCAAGAAAACTGAAATCAAACACACAGATTGTGAGTGTGTTCCCAAACAACTTGGCATTCATGGTCCAACTTTTTTTCATCTCAGTTACACGTCACTATAATATGTAAAAGAGTTTTACAGACCGAGGCTGTGTTTGGAAAAAAATTGTAATCATAATTCCACACTCATATTTGAGTATAGTGTTTGGTTACAACTTTCAAAAATTAATTTCATACTACTTTTGAAAACTCATTTTAGGCAGGATTTTAATTTTAAAATTTGGCCTATCCCGTCGTCCAGTCGATTGACGGGAACAATGCAATTTTTTTTTGGCAATTGGCACATGCTATTTTTCATCTATTAAATAAAAAAATATTTTCTGAATTTTTTAAATTTTTTTATGAGGTTTGAATAAAATTTTCCACTGTGTGTTTGGTTATGAGTTGTAAGTTTTTGAACCAAATATCATATGTCACATCAATTATTCCAAACTCAATTCAAAACTCATATCTAAACAAATTTTTCACACTCAAATCATAATTGCAAAACTCACAAACTCAAAATACAATTCTATTATCAAATCATAATTCTAAAACTCTATTAAACACAACCCAAATTTTTTTATTTTTGAAAGTGAAAATTTTGTTGCAAAAAATATTTATGAACCAATTTCTATCATCATGAGGATAATTACTAAAAAGTCTTCTCAAAAAGTCGAAAACAAGACTTTTAGCGACAAAATTTTGAACATGTCACTAATAAATATACTTTTATGGACAAAATAATTTAGTCTCAAAAAGGTTTATTTTTTATAACAATGATTCATCCCACTAATTTGGAAGCACTAATTGACCACTAATGAGGTGGAAATTCAAAAAAAAATAAAAAATAAAAAACACAAGAGCAAAACATCCCATCATGTGGGACTCACACCACTTTAGAGCTATTAGTGCTCCTCTTTTTAGTGGTCTCACTCATTTTTCTATCTTTTAAGACAAAAAAATTGGTTCCAAAAAGATAATAATTTATCATTAATGTCTATTTTTCATTGCTAAAAATATAATAACAACACATTTCGTAACAAAAATATTTGGTTATTAAAAAATAATTGTCTCTAAATTTTAGTCTCTAAAATTTTAATTTTTTTGTAATGTGTAGACGATTGCACCCATTTTTTTTTTCCTGAGAAAATATAAATATCACCATCAATGAAAAAAATATTAAGACAAATTTTACTTTATGTACGAATTATTCCCTCTCATTTAGACTGAGATGTTGGTGAATCCGTTGTCTAGGCAAAGTTTGAGCCCGTCTCTGATGCCGCAGAGTTCTGCGGTGATGATAAGTGGTTATGCCAATATTCCTTGTGAAACCAGTGATCCATCTCCCTAGGTTGTCTCTAATGATGCTACCACAACTATGTCCATGGATTACCTTTGGCAGCACCATCAGTGTTGAGTTTGAAAAGGCCGGGTCAGGAGGAGGTTTCCAAACAATAGTCAGCTTGTTTGGTTTTAATTTTTAAATCATACTTTTTTTTAAAAATTATTTTTTATTTTTCGTAATTTTTTTGCTTTCAATAAATTTTTTAATTTTTAGACACACCTAATATAAATACACTTAAAAAATATAACATTCGTGAAAAAAGTCTATAAAAAATTCACTAAATACAAAAAAGACAAAAAAAATAAAATTCAATACATTTTTCATGTTTTTGCACATTTATTAATTTTTTAAAATATTTTTTCATAAATATTTTAGTATTTAGATATATCTAACTAAAGTGCATCTAAAAAAATTAAAAAATATAAAAAACAAAAAAAATCAATTTTTAAAAAATTAAATTCAAAAAGCTGAAACCAAACACACTGATTGCAAGTGTGTTCCCAAACAACTTAGCATTCATGGTCCAACTTTTTTTCATCTCAGTTACATGTCACTAGAAAAATGATTGAGAGCACTAAAAAGGAATCACTAGAGGGAGCACTAATAATGTGACAGTGGATCCCGCCCACTTTCTATGCCTTGTTTTTATTTATTTTTTTTTTTGCCATTCCCAATGCATTAGTGCTATTAGTGATGTATTTTTTAGTGGTCTAAATCATTGTTGCTGGTCACTATAATATGTAAGAGTTTTAGAGACTAAATTTTTTTGTTTTTAAAAGTGAAAATTTTGTTACAAAAGACATTTATGAACTAATTTCTATCATCATGAGGCTAGTCCCCAAAAAGTTTTCTCAAAAAGTCAAAAATAAGACTTTTGGCAAGAAAATTTTGAACATGTCACTAATAAATACACTTTTAGAGAAAAAATAATTTGATCTCAAAAATATTTATTTTTTAAGACAAAAAATTTGGTCTAAAAGAGATAATAATTTATCATTAATATCTAATTTTCGTTGCTAAAAATATAATAATGACACTTTTCGCAATAAAAATAATTGTCCCTAAATTTTGGTCTCTAAAATTTTAATTTTTTGGTAATGTGTAGACGATTACACCAGATTTTTTTTTTTTTTGAAAAAATATAAAAATCACCATCAGTGAAAAAATATTAGGACAAATTTTACTTTATGTGCAAATTATTCCCTCTTATTTGGAAATAATCATATAATCATTTTGTAGTTTGTGAACTAAAATGAATCGTCAAACTTAACAACAATGACTAAAATACCCATGTGTGTGGACTATGGATATTTTCATCATTTGTTTGGTATGCAAAATACACTTTAACCCTTTGTACTTTATTTATGTGCGATTTATTCCCTTAAAATTTAAAAATGAGCATATAATCCCCTTCTATTTGGCACGTGTTTTACATTTACTATTAAATTAGACAGAATATTTAACGGTATCATTCAATCCATAAACCATAAGAGGTTATGTGATAATTTTTAAATGAGAGGGGTAAACAGCACATAGATAAAAATATAAGGAAGTAAAATGATAAGAGGTTATGTGGTTATTCTCAAATGGTATATATTATATGTACTTTATAATTAAAAAAAAAAATGACATAATTTTATATTTTTTGAGTCGAGAAATGCTATGTATCCCAAATATTCTATCAAACCTCTCACATGGGGTGAGATTCACACAAATCCACATGTGTGTGGATCCCATACCCATGTGAGAGATTTAATATAATATTTAGTAGAATACTTGAGGTTCCTACAATAACTCTTTTGAGTCATAACAAAAAAAAAAAAAAAAAAGATCATAACCAATTACTACATGATATATAACTAAAGATCTCATAAATTAAAACTAAAATAATATAAAAAATTAGTTATATATATATATATTATATAAGGAAAATGGACTTTTTAAGAATATTGATTGTGGGAGTTCCAAACTCCCAAACTAATTTTGTTAATTTGTTAATTTAAAAAAACAAACAAACAAACAAACAAACAAACAAACAAACTTTATTGGTTAGTTCATTAAGTCAAAAAATCAAAACCAAAAACAAAAAAGCCTCTAATTATCTATGATTTTGAATTTTAAAATTTAAAACAATATGATAAGTCACCCCATTCTTTTCAAGAATAATATTGATTAAAACAATTCGAATAAAGAAAACAATAAAGACACTAATTATTTATGATTTTGAATTTTAAAATTCAAAATAATATGATAAGTCACCCTCATCCTTTCTGAAAATATATAAATTCCAAAATTTCAAATTAAAAATTCAATACAATTCTCTCTTTAGAAAAGCCAATATTTGATCTTTTTTCATCCTGACCAACTCCTCTCCAAATGTAATGATGCAAAAATTAGTCTCTCTCTTTGTCAATAGTTCAAACTTATTTCAAGTTTGTTTGTTTGTATTTTATTTATTTATTTATTTATTGTAAATTTCTATTTTTGTGTGAGTATTTTTTTTCTCTATATAACTTTTGTTTCCCAACTAAATTGATAATAAATATATATATGTGTGTGTTTAACTATCTTTGTTTTGGGAGTTAATTTGAAGTTTTATTTTTATTTTTTTGGTGGATGTTGTGTATTATTTATATTGTTGTTATTATTATTTTTGATATATGTAAATTGATAATACGAGTATGAGTTTTTTTAATAGAATAGAGCGTCTTATATTGTTCTTTATGATTTGACCTTTTTTTTTTTAATTTCTTAAACAAATTTTTCAAATTTTTTTATTTGTAAAAAATTAAAAACATTTAATTGACTTGCACATCAATAAATAAAATTTTAAATAATGAATACTATTCCATAATTTATGGATTTAAAAAATATATATATCACCCATATATGGAATAAGAAAAACTAAAAACACACATTTTTTTAAAAAAAAATTTTAACTCTTTAAAACTCTAATGGTACCTTTTTATTTTTCCAACATTATTTTTTTAAATTTACAAAGATAAAAAACTATACCGGAGTTGCATAGTGATTAGTGGAGGTGGTGAGCACGACAACAACAAGAATGATAATGAGCTTAGTCAGAGTATTATTTGGGTGAGTTTTGAAAAGATGAATATTACTTAAAAAAATAGTAGATAGTTTGGGTGCTGAATTGATTTAGAAAACTAATGTGTGGTTGAGATTAAGTGTGAATTTTACAATATAAAAATTGAATATGGATCATATATTATTTTTTTATATAACATTTTGGGTACTTTTGTATAACTATAAAAAGTTATTGTGATCACAAGTTATTTATCATCTGATATATTATTACTGTATTATTGTAATGAGTTTTATTATTAATGTCTATTATCAATGTAGTGGTGAGATGTTACATGATAAATAAAAATATGTTTTGTTATTATTATTATTGATAATATATTTCTTTATTTATTTTTTACAATGTTCAAAAAATAATTTATGTTAATTCTTAGTTTTTGTAGATGAGAGGTCAAAAATAAATTATATATAATTCAAGTAATAACTAATTTGAGATTGAAAAGGAAATTTCAAAAGAAATTATAATTATATATAATTTTAAAATATTTTTTAAAAAATACAAAGAAAAATTAGAACTATAAATTATAATTATCAAACAACCTAATTCTATTAAGAAAAAAATTAAATGAAAAATTGATCAAATTTAAATTTATAATTATTAAATATTTTTAATAAGCCATCAATTTTTTGTTCAAGTTCTAGCATAATCTGGTCTTAAATAATTTTTCAGATATAAATATATTTTAATATTGATACAATCAATATTAGACATATATAATAAGGGTAAATTATATCAATAATCCTTGCATTTTGTCTCTTGTGTCAATTTGGCCTCTATAATTTTAATCAGCTTGTTTTGATGATTAATTTTCGATTTTGTATCAATTTGATCCAATTGATAATGTTAGTCAAGGTTTTTAAAAGAAAATAGTTATTGAGTTGGTTGACATTAACTTAGTGAGTCAAACAAATTTATAATTTTGCCTATAAATTATAACAGATGCTACTCATGTGTATATTTTCAATATAAAAAAAAAACTAGCAATTATAACAATTAGACCAAATTGAGACAAAGTTATAAATTCAGGATCAAAATCGAGCAAATTAAAATTGCAAGGACAAAAATAACACAAGAGTTAAAATATAAAGACTACCAATGTAATTTATTCTTTTAAGAATAATTTCTTAATTAATTTTAAAATTATTAATAAATATACCAAACAAATATGTACATATTTCCTATTTTTGTTATAATTTTTTTTAAATATATATATATATATATTTGCTAATTAAAAATTAAATAAATAGATGGGTCTACTAACTCATGCATTGGACATGAACTAGACGATTCTCCAAAAACTAGGTCTACATCAAGAATCATTGGCAAAAAAATTACTTGAACTAAATTTTCTTGACTACTTTTTAGTATTTAATCCAATATTAAAAATCCCCAAATTAGCTCATATGAGTCATGAATTGATAAGTTATGATAAAATTTAAATTCATTAGGATTAGAATATGACCTACAATTTAGAGTGGCTCTATCTTAGATGTTTTTTTCATCCATAAATATATATATATATATATATAACTATTTATTTAATTGTTTTAAACATAAACTATGTTCAAAATTTTTAATTATTATAAAAAATGCTCACAGATATCTATTTACTAATTTAATAAATAGATAGGTTAAATTATTCATATATATTGGGAATAGACAAAGATAATTTTTAATGATTAGGTGAATGACAAGTTAGCGTAAATCTAATATTAAGGCTAAACAATATCACAAGTGAATTATAATCCATTTTACGTAAATCTAATAACATAAGATAAATGATCATTTGGATCCTAGACAAATTTTTAGACTTTACAAAACATGAAAAATTAATATATTGACAAATGTAATTTACCACTATCATATGATACATTAAATTTACAAAACTCATAAGATAAAATGTATTTATATTTTATCATAAATATAATTTTTGTGATTTATTTTTTAATTTTTACCAATTAAATTTGACATGTATTTGTTATTAAGAATTTAAAGCACACAATTAATGATATAAAAATAAAAATAAAAATTCTCTTATATGTAACTACGATAAAAATAAATAAAATTTAATTGATTCTAAATTATTTTTACTAAATATTTTAGATTATTATTTAATTTTAAAAATTAGTTTTTATTATTTATTTCACGGGTAATTATGCTAGTAACTAAAAAATAATTATATAATTATATGTGGATATGATACACTATTTTTAAAAGAGTGTATTATAGAATTTTCTAAATAAAATTATTATTATAATTAGAACATGATTGATTATAGAAAAATGCTTGAAAATTGTAGGATAAGAGCTCTAAATCATGCATTAATGATAAGGAGGTGTATGAGGTCCAGCTTGATGTGATATTTTAGCTTAAATTTTTTTTTTTTTGTTTTATTTTTTTTAGACATACCAGCTCAGTAAAACTCCTTTTAGAGTTCTATAGCATTGTTGTTGATTATAACATGATTGATATATTACCTGTTGATGACAGTGTACCCAATCTCATCAAATTATTGTCTCAAATCATTGGGGGTCATTAACGTCTTTTTAAAAGTGAAGTTGTTAAGACCCTTTTGATGCGAAAATTATTCCGTGTCACCAATTGTTAATATTACAAATTCATCTCAACCATTGATTTGTAAACGGCCCACGTACACTCCCAGATCAAAGGCTGACATCGGTTTGTGGGCATGGCCACGTCACTGCCGTTGGTGGCAGTGGATAAACCTTTCTCATGCTGACGGTGAAGTTTGACCTTTCATCTTCTTCATCATATTCATCAGTCGATCACCACCGTGTCACTGTTCGATTCGATCGCAAAGCAGTTTCTAGGGTTTTCTATTCCTATTTTGATTTTGATTTATCTTAGTTCATGGAGATTCAACCACATTCAAGCAATTTCAAGCTGTGGAGCGAATTGGAGTTGCACGAATTCGAAGACAAGTTCGTCATCAAAGCCGTCGAATCCCCCGATCAAGGATTCTCCATCCGCCGATCCGACGGCAACGTCGAGTCAATTAACAGTGAGTATTTTCATGTTCAAACTTTTGAAAATCTCTCGGGTTTGTTTGGTTGCTGAGAAAATGTAGGATAGGGAAAGAAATTTAAAGGATTTGAGTATTCTGGATTTTTCGCTTTTTTATTTTTTTTTTAATGTATTTCAACGATTTAGCTTAGTTAAGCTATGGAAATTTAGGAAACTTAAATCGCAGGAACTTTCATTTTCTTGTTTTTGAATGTAACTGAATGATTGAAATTATAATCATTGAAACTGATATCAAATGTTTTTTCTTCTTCCCTCTCTGATCTTATGTTGTTGCCTATGATGTGCAAATTTAGATTGATATGCATTTTGTTGAATACAGAAGCATGTGTACTTGTAAATGTCAGTTTGTCAAGAAGGTTAGTGAATGTAACTGAATGATTGGAATCATAATCATTGAAACTGATGTCAAATGTTTTTCTTCCCTCTCTGATCTTATGTTGTTGCCTATGATGTGCAAATTTAGATTGATATGCATTTTGTTGAATATAGAGGCATGTGTACTTGTAAATGTCAGTTTGTCAAGAAGGTTAGTGAAATGTAACTGAATGATTGGAATCATAATCATTGAAACTGATATCAAATGTTTTTCTTCCCTCTCTGATCTGATATCAAATGTAACTGATGTTGTTGTCAATTGTGTGTATGTAGCATGTAAATTGTTACATGAATTCATTCAAGAGCATACACTAAACAATTAAATACCTAATGCATATCACTCAAAACACTCAAAACATTAATCCTGATACTTCTATTCATTAGTATTATTTAGAACTTATGACAATTTTTTTAAGTTTTGTATAATTTTCAGCTAGAGTATCAGTAAAATTATAGATATGGTGTAGAGAACAAATCTCAGTCCGAGGACTTGCTTAATTATTGTCTAGTTTTGCATACATGTTAGAACAAATGGGCTGCTGTGTTGGAAAAGTCAATGTATTATTCCCAGGAATTTAATGTTTTATTAATTGTCACAGGCGATACTTCTGCAAATCCTCTCAAAGTCTCCACAATATATGGGGTGGCTGGAACTATTAGGTTACTTGCAGGTACCTACTGAACGAATTACTGTATGAAGTACCCTGTTCCATATGAGCGTGTGTGGTTTCATGCACAGTATGTGTGTGGGCATGTGGATTGGTGACTTGATCTTAAATGGGGCACATGTACAATCATGTGGTTTTTATGCATTTGCAAATTGACGGTTCAACTTGCAGCAGATATAGTTGCATGCTTTTTGTCAAGTTAAATTTAGAAACTTATCCTTCAAAAGTTTGAATGATCTCATATTTTGATTTGTCAAAAAGCTGTCCTACTATGGATCTTATTCATTTGTATATTATGGATTAGTTATTCCTTAGACCATTGCATGACATAGAAATTATTAATGCCTCATTTTTGGCATGGGCTGAATAGTGATGATAACAACTCTCCACCAGGTCCTCAATTTGATATTCAATACCTCAAGAACCTAGGCTATAATGATGGGAATCAAGTGAACCCATCTAGTGTTGGGTGACATGTAAAAATGATAAAAAAAACTGTGTGCTATCTTACAGTGCTACGACAGTTCTTATTTTTCCCACATCATGCGCTCAAGGAGATAATTGGCTCTTTAATTCTTCCTTCGAACAATGTCCTGCATGTTGACATTTTGAAGAGTATCAACTCAAACAGGGGTTTTGATGTTTGGAAGGACTTCGATTTCTCAATTGGCTTAATTGGAGGTGTTGATTGAGGCTTTCCATTGATCAATTTAAGAAAAAATAAAGAAGTATTATGGAAGAGGATACAACTAGGCTCCAATGTTAAAATGGTAGCTATGGACCTTCATTTTAGAATTGAGATCATTTACATTATGCTGCATGATGAAAATCCAAGAGCTGGATTTTTAATGTGTTCACAGAGATTGGGTATAGTAGAATTAGGTGCAAGAGTGAGACATCATTGGGTTGACAAAAAGTGGTGTTGCATTTATGCTTTGGGTACTTTTCAATTTTCCAGGATAATTGGCTTAACAGGACTAAACAAAACAGTAGGCAGAAAAAATGGAAAATAGTAAGAAATCGTGTTTTATACTTGTGTTGTTTAAAATTGGGTTTCTAAACATGTTCTTCTAATTTTGGTGCAGGGACATATGTACTGGTGATAACTTCTCGGAAAGAAGTCGGAAGTTATCTTGGTTTCCCTGTTTTTCATGCACTGTCCATGAAGTTCTTGTCCTGCAATGAGTCTTTGAGACTTTCAAATTGTCAAGTACGATTTTCTCATCTTTTTTTTATTGATTCAATTTATGGAATCAGAAATTCATGAGGCACCCCTTGAGGTGACTGAAAGTCCAATCATCACCCAAAACCTAATGAAAAATTTGTTGCGCAGAAAAGAGATGAGACTTACTTCAGGACCCTATTAAAAGTAGTGGAATCGACTCCAGGATTGTATTTTTCTTATGAAACAGATATAACGTTGAAGTATGTACTTTTACCATACAGTCTTTTCTTTAAGTAAATTGGCTTGTGCTATACTTCAGTTATCATCTTTACTTTCAGCTTCATATTTTCTTCATCTTGTGTTTGAATAATGTTTGCCAGCTTGCAAAGAAGATTCAAGTTGGCTGAAGGGTGGATGATTAAACCAATTTGGAAGCAGGTTTGTCTGCTTACTGTGTTTCTTAGCTAACTTTTACTCGAAGTAACTCAAACCTGATGAATTTAACAGATAGTATCAGTGTGACTTCCAAATTGCATGTTGTACACTTCTATATAAGGAAAAAGATGTCTCTGTGGGCCAAATTACTCATACAGTACTTTGACAAAGTTGCTTGATTACTTTTTAAAATCTGAAATGACAGTTGGGTGAAGATATTAACTAGTTCAAGAAAATTCAAACTCATCATAATTAAGTTTCTCTTCATTCTTCAGAATTTGGTTCATTACTCCATAGTTGTAAGATCTGTTTATAACAGACTGTTGGTAAGAGACTATCAAGTATTGTCTGGGGTGTGTCTGTAAAAAATTTAACATTCTTTGTTCTTTCATTGTTTTCAAGTAACAGTAGCTACAACTTTGCTGAATAATCTGGGATTCTGAATTCTTATTTGTATTTCAGGTTGACCCCCGATTTGTTTGGAACAAAAATATTTTGGAGGAGCTCATTGAGAATAAGGTTAACATTTCTTATGTTCAAAAGATGTTATCATTGCTTTGTACTCACCTGTCTTTCCTTAGGAAACAAATATTGCATTAAGTTTGCAATAAAAAACAAAGCAAGTACTTCTAAGTGATTAATCGACGTTGCCTATTTGGACATCTGAAATATGATCACTGAAACAAATTCTTTGTCTAATATGTTTTATTTTTCCTATGCAGCTTGATGGGTTTATCATCCCTCTGTTACAAGGGAATATCCTGAAGCTTTTCAATGCTTATTTTGTGTGTGTGTGTTCGCGTGTGTTTATGCATGAGCACATGCGTGCGTGTTATGCAAGAGTAGTTTCTTATTTATGGTGTTTTCACTTAACCAAGGCATAAGCTATCAGACTGGACAACTCAAGCTGAAAAATTCACCAGCCACAATTACTTTAATTTCAAGGAGGTGTACACGGCGCCTAGGTAGTGCAATATAGACATCACTGGTTTTTGTTCCTATTAAAATGGCTATGGCAAAACATTGTAGTAACTGGTTGTTATATTGAATGTAGGGACCCGAATGTGGAGAAGAGGGGCTAACCTTGAAGGTGATGTTGCAAATTTTATTGAAACCGAGCAGTTATTGGAGTTTGAAGGTTCTATGTCTTCATTTTTACAGGTATTATTTCCACAGGAAATGTGCCTTCAGATACTGATTGTTCCGGATAATATCTTTTCAACTCAATATCTTAAGTGGACCAATTCACTGGCTGACTTGCTTTTTTCTTCTCTGGACCCCAAAGTAAATTTCTGGCAAGTGAACCAATGAGTAACAGCTACTTCTTAATTTGCTTCAGATTCGAGGTTCAATTCCACTCCTTTGGGAGCAAATTGTTGATTTGAGCTATAAACCACGACTTAATATTATTGATCATGAGCAAACAGTATGTATTTTCTTCTGGATACAGCTCTTTATGTTTAAGTAGTGTAATGATGAGCATCTAACTGTGTTTTTCTTCCTTTAGTCAAAGGTTGTGGAGCGCCATTTTCATGATATTATAGAAAGATATGGAGAGACTGTAGCAGTTGACCTAACCGATAAGGTAAGACTTTCCAGCACCACACTAGGACATTAACCTGGGGTGTAGTTTCAATATGATTTCCTTACTGGAAGTGGAGAAATCCAGGTACAAATATGAATGTTCTTCTTTGAAGTCTATTTGTTATGTAAAAGAAACTCTATGATGGTTCAAACATTTTAGGAAATTATCACTATGGTAGCAAAAAATTTTTTACATTCTTTGAGTCAGTTTCCATGACATTGTCTGGGTCAGCTGGTCCACTTTATGGAATTCCAAACTGGAAATTTATGCACATAAGTTTACATATAATTTTATGCAATTATTGTTTTGTATTCTCCAATTGCAAATATTCATCTTTATGTTATCTTGTGTTGTAGCATGGCGATGAGGGTCAACTGAGTATGGCATATGCTACTGAAATGGAAAAGCTGCCAAATGTGAGGTGATTTTCTTTTCATGTTCATTGCAATTTGTGAGCTTTTTTTAGATTTCTATGAGTATGGAAATCTTTAATTTTGAACAGATAATATCCACAGTGACAGATGTTTGCTTAGACATCCACTGATCGGTTTGGTTTGGTTTGCAGCATTATTTTCTGAATTTTTTTGAAAAAAACTAAAATCTAATTTAGTGAAAAAATAATAAGTAAAAAACACTCATCATTTTTATATAGTCTTACAATTTTTTTAGGAGAAAATAATTTTTTAAAATTCAAAAATATCATTATGGTGTTTATTTTTGTCAAACTAATTTCTATTTTTCAGAAAAATTTTAGAAAAACAGATGTCTGGATCTGACGTTATAAAATGTTGAAAAGATTGTATTTTTAGTAGAAAGAGATGTATAAATGCAAAAGAGATGTGTCATTGTCTCTTTCTGCTTGAGTTCCAATTTTGGTGCTGAGAAGAGGTTCTACGATATGTGTGCCTGTACTTGCGCTTCAGATTATGCCATGTTTCTGATGCATTGATTGGAATATATTTTATATTGTCAGTACATTAGAAACCATCTAGGTCAACATGTGACTTGGATGACTGAAACACATCATAAATAGAATATTTGTTTGCCTTTTCGGCTTCTGAAAATCTTATTAACAAGATACCTGAGAGATAAACTAAAGAAAGATTACAGGAAAAAAAACAGTGAAAAAGATTGGAGGAGATGAAAGCAGGTGACAGCATTTGTACATGATCAACTTTTTGTTTCTTCTTCAACCACCGTTATCACGTGCAATTAGGAAGGATAAGATTTTCCGGCCTTGCTGAAATTTGAGAGATAGATTGAATCATAGCAGCTTTTCATTTTTTATGGAAAATCTATGCATATTACATATCATTTTCACATGCTCTGTTTCTAAATGAAAACATCATCTTTTAGACTTTCATTCCCTACATATAGGGGAAGTTTTAATTTATACTTCTTGTTGATTCAGATATATTTCATTTGATTTCCATCACTATTGTGGCAACTCAAACCTCGACAATATACAAGTTCTCTATGACCAAGTCTCTGAGGATCTTCAAAAGGAAGGGTAATCAACAGAACCAGAGTATAATTTTCATAATTTAGAACATTTTCTGAATAAAATGTCACAATCCAGGTATATGGGTTTTCCATAATTCTGTTTTTAATCATTACTATTCCAGCTGAGCAGATACTTCCTCGTGGACACAGAAGGAAAGATACAATCAGAGCAGAAAGGAATTATTAGATCTAACTGCATTGACTGCCTTGATCGAACAAATGTTACACAGGTTTGAGGAAATTTACTAATGCTCTGGTTGTTTTTCCAAAAAGATGTGGGAAATAAATGAAAACTTGATGCACTATTAAAGTTGAGATTGAGTTGTCTGTTGTAAAATACTAATGCTCTGGTTGTTTTTCCAAAAAGACGTGGGAAATAAATGAAAACTTGATGCACTATTAAAGTTGAGATTGAGTTGTCTGTTGTAAAATATGCCAAGTTTCCATTTATTTCCTTAATTTTATTAACTGTCAAAGACAATTCAACTTATTGAGATGAGATTGGTTGTGCTAATTATTTCATTTACCTTCATGTTTTGTTTTGACACAGAGTTTCTTAGCTCAAAAATCATTGAATTCACAGTTACAGAGGCTTGGTGTACTTTCTCCCACAGAGTGCATTTCTATGTTCAGTGAAGATTTTGCAATTTTCAAAACTTGTAAGGTTTATATTCCCCTATCTTTCAAGAACTGAAATTCTGTGTGATTATTTTTCTGCTTTCTTTTGAACTTGGATATTTTCTTATAGTGTGGGTGGAGCAAGGTGATGAAATAAGCCTTGAATATTCTGGCACCCATGCACTAAAACGGGACCTTGTCAGGTAATATCTTCAGGAACCCAGATTTTACGGTATCTAAACTCATTTTTATCCTTTTCTGATGCATAGTGATCCCCAAATGCAGATATGGAAAACAGACTATGGCAGGACTAATAAAAGATGGGATCAGTGCAATTTCAAGATATTATTTAAATAACTTTCAAGATGGTGTTCGCCAGGCAAGCTTCCTATAACCATTTTGATTATTAAATAATCTCAATTACTAAATAGGCAGCCAATAGATTTTGATGTATGCTCATCATACGAATTTTGTTTGTCTTCAGGATGCTATGGATCTTATGAGTGGCAGATATACTGTCAACAGAAACAGTCCTTCCCCATTTCTGCTAAATGGTTTTGACACATTCTCTGTAAGTAAATATTCTAAGAAATCTTATATTTTATTTGGTACATAGGGATTCATGGGATGGGATTTCATGTACTTTCAACCATCTTCTTTGAAAAGAATAATTACACTTTTAACGGAGGTGATATGAGGGACAACCACCTTGTTGCTTTAGTCTCACTGTCATCAGACAAGTATGTTGGATTCTCAAGATAATGAGGGATTTGGTCAAAGTCCCCTCATAATAAAATTTTAATGCATCAAGGACAAGCACAAAAAGTTTTCTTTAAAAAGTTCAGCACATACTACTATTATCAAAATATCCTTAGTCAGTAATTTAATATTTTAAAACTTTAAAATAATATAAATTTTGATCTAGAAATCGGTTTTTAATAATATTAATAATTTTAGTATCCTCTTATCAAGATCTATCAAACAAGATCCATATTGACTATGAAATTCATAAAAAATAAAAAATAATAATAATAATAATAATTACCATCGAAATTGACGTAAACAGTACTGTCTTCTTAAACAGAGCATTAATAACAAAAAAAACATAGTATGAACTTAAGGAAGCTCTACAAGTTCTTTCACTACAAATTCACAAACAAATCATCAATAATCAACAAACAACAATTCAAATAAAAAACTATTCAGCAATAAATCAACAAGGATACATGTACCATCAAAAGCCGAAAATTGTCTCTTCTCATTGTAACATGAGGCGGTGAAAAATCGATCAGTTTCTTCAAAAAGCTCTGTTTCAACTTCAAAAGCAATTTCAATGGGTGGAGAGAGACATAACGTGAGCGAGAGAGAGAGAGTTGGGAATGGTAAAGAGAGAGAGTTGGGTAGGTTAGAGGGCAAGATTTGTCCCAAAAAAAAAATAGAAAAATGTTTGTGTCCTCCATCAAGTATGGGTCTCCAGTTGAGGGGGTTTATGAAGGAAAAATTTATGGGCTGTCCTTTTCACCAAAGAAGGGCCCAATGGAGGGGTTTTGACCAAATTTTCCTAAGATAGTTATTGACATATTGTAACATATATGGGATGGGCAATTTGGTGGAATATATAACTCAAAGATGTTGACTAGATTGTTATCATAGATCTCAATTCATGATTGCGATAGAAAATAAATTGAGAAAGAATAGATTGAGAGGGTTTGGTCATATACAATGAAGACCAATAGAGGCAGTAGTAAAGAGATACAATATAATGACAGTAGATGGAAGTGTTAGGGGAAAGGGCAAACCTTGATTGATGTAGGCTAGTATAGTAAATAGTGATATAAATCTCCTTCATTTTGACCAACCAAATGGCCGTTGATAGAGTCGAGTGGAGAAGAAGGATTCATGTAGCCGATCCCATTTTATGGGACTTAAGGCTTGGTTTGGTATGGTTGGTTTGGCTTGGTTCAATTCATGATTGCCAATTCAGGTCTAGACCTTATTGAGTTCATTAGACTGGATGATTTGGGCCTATGAAAGATGAGAAGAAAAAATTGAAGGTATTTTCAATTAATTTGGTTAGAATCCTGATGTTGGTTAGCACATTTAGCTCCAGGAAATGTGGATCACAAATCTTTAGGATCCCAAAAAATAAATTAAAAAATATATATATATAAGTCCTTCCAGTTGGGTCCATGCTAGGTGTCTTGCTTAAACTTACAGAAGTTACTCAAGTTAGTAGATGTGATTAGTCTATACTAATATGGTAGGTAGTTCATTGGACTATTGGTTGTATTTTGATTCCATGCTGCATTATATTGATATGGATCAACTGGAAATATCGCAGTATCTTCCAGTAGCATCAGCTCTGTTAATTGGAGGATTGACAGCAACATCAGTCACATTCAACCAAGGTATTACCACTCTTTCATGCCGTTTCTTAATGTTAATTACTTTTTCTTTATACATATATATATATATATATATATTTCCCCTCCCTTTTCTTTTCCCTCCACAAATCCCTCTCAAGATCCAAGATCCAAAAATAGCCTTAGAATTTTCTGTGTTGGTTTATTTGTGCCCTATTGGGTTTGTATCCAGTCGACATGTACATGCCACATACATTGCCATTTTCAGAGCCGACTCAAGCTTATTGGGAACCTTAAAAAAAAAAATCTAGGTGAGGCCTTTTATAATTTTTTTACAATGTAATTTTTTTTCACTATTTAAAATGCAAAATTACTAATTAAATTTTTATATTTAAGTTTCGCTAACATATCATTCATAAGGACATTACAATTTATTTGCTTAGAATTGACCCATTGCTAATGCAACACTACTACCTACACACATGGAATCAACCACAAAACTGACATTTCTTTTGTTGACGCTGACTTTTTATTTTGACACAAAGTGATATAATGATGAGAATTTTTTGTTTTTACCAAGAGAGATGTATGATGATGAAGGCCTTTTGTGTGTATAATAACAAAGAATTTTTTTTTCCTCTTTTCATATTTAGCAGTTGATTTTATGAGTATTTACTTTCTTTTGCCTTTTTTGCCTTTTTTTTTTCCCCCCCAGTCTTGATAGAGAGAGGGCAGAGTATAATGAGGACATATGCACTATATATATAATGCATATAATTAAAAATGGGACCGTCTTTTGTGCAGGGCCTTAAGCGAGCACATAAGTTGCCTAATGATCGAGACCTTGATCTAATCTGTGTTTTTTTTTTTTTTTTTTTTTGGGTAGCTGGAAGAAATGCACAGCATTTGATGATGTCTTCAGTAATCTGTGCTGGTATAGCTGCAGGGATGATGGCGTTGGTCAAAGTTAATGGGAGGCAGTTCTGTTCTAGGCCTCGCTTGTGTGGCCTTTTGTAAGTGTAAATTAATTCTATGCGCTAAGAACTTGGGGGTTCTAGATTGCCAGGAAAATATATGAACATAATATTGTTGTATATAACTCGAGAAATAATGTTTGGCTATCTTCAATGAGGTTTGCCTTTGTTGCATTTGGCTCATTTTTAGTGGATAATTTCTGCATTTTATGAGTTTCCTATATATATATGTATCAGATTTGTCCTAAAGTCCCCTGAAAAATTATTGGGTGTAAGATTGATACTATCTCTTGTAATGTTACTGACTAATAGAACAGACCAAATGAACGAGGTGGGACTGAGCATGGCAGTGCCACCAATGCTGGAACTGGCAAGGCTGGAGGGAAGACAAGACGGTTAAGGGATGGAGAGACTCGGGGAGGTGGACGTGGTGCTTGAAGCTTGGAGATCAACAATGGAGTTGGTCTGGGCAAGTGTATTCAGATGTGGGGGTTGCAGAAAGAGGCTGGGAGACCAACAGCAAATGAAGTGGTAAATTTGGTTTGCTTTGAAGTATATTCAGTTGGACAACATGTAAAAACTTTTTTTAAGCAAGTCTCATACACAAGAAATATTTGCACCAAACACATAAAAAGACTTGCACGATACAAGAGACTTTCAATTCATGAAAATTACTTCTTTTTTTTTTTTTTTGCAGTCCAACTGAAATGCAATTTTTCAACCAATATTATAAATTCCTGAACACAGAATTTTATAAACTTTATTGATAGGACCCACTTCTCATAAATCTTATTGCGTAATCAAACAACTGTTTTCTTTATTTGGTTTCTGGCTCCACCCCTGGAAGGAAGCAAGACTTACATCCAAGGTAAAGTGAAATTACATATTTTTATTTTAATATCATTTTTTCTCTTTCTGGAACCCTATTACAGCCAATTAAGATTTAATGAATGGTTCAATCTGGGTTCATCACGCACCCGTGCACAAAAAAAAAAAAAAAAAAAAAAAAGAACACCCAATATATATCAGCTATAAGAATAGAGTTTTACAACATTACAGGCGGCTCTGTTGGGTTGATGCAGCTGGCTTGAAACTGGCAATCCCAGTGATTTCTCTGCCTGTAACCAAGGTGTTGATGTCGTAAGTGCCTTCAAATGTGTAAATGGGCTCCAAGTCACAGAATGCCTGTAAAACACCGGAAAAGAGACTGTCAATGTTAATTGTTTAAAAATATATATATATATATATATTAAGGCTAGATGGGTAGAGGTTAGCCATTAAGTTTCATTTTTAAACTAGAAATTGTTGAACTCATAGGGTCCCCTTCATTATTCCTCTACATTGTTTAAAAAATTATGTTCTTTTGGAGTTATAGTTGATAGCAGTTTCTAAAATCGATCTCTACTACAGAACTGGACATGACAGTTTCTTCCCATCCAGCTCCTCACGAATAGGACTAGTATTCCAAATCCAATGGTTAGAATCAGGTGCAAAGGATTCTCAAAATAAAAACATTCTGCATACATTCAGGGACGGATCCAGGATTATGACTTTGGGGGGGCCAAAGTACGTTTAACCTCTAACTAATAAAATTTGAAGTTCAATACCAATTTCTACTAACATGAAAAAAAATCAATAATGTTACGATAAAATATTGAACTATATATTCCTTGTCAACATAGTTGATTACCAAAAGGTGATCATACAATTGAGAATATTTTTTTACCCATATTCACCTACAAAAAGTAATAACTATTTTTACATGCATTTATTTACTAAAATAAGACATCTTCAATTGAATTCGACACTCTTTCATAATATCAAAAGCATGGATGATAGAATCTACATCAAACCCTTGACCAATGTCTTTTTCAATATACGTAATCAAGTAACTAGCTAGAAAACCATCTTCCATCCTATTGCGCAATTTAGACTTAACGAGTTTTATAGTTGAAAATGCGCGTTCTGATGTAGCAGTTGAAACAGGTAAAGTCAACATAAGACGGATCAATCTATCAATAAGAGGATAACTTGTCAAATTTTTTGTTTTTGCCAACATTTGACACAACTCAGAAATGGTTGACAGTTTCTAAAACTCGGGAAGTATGGAAATATCAAGCTTATAGTTTTCCAACTGATACTTCAAATGCAATTTTTCTTGCTCGGAGAAATCCATGGGATAAAATTTATTTGCAAGTTTGCAAATATCCTCAATGTTGAATGATCTATAACCATCCCTAGGATCCAAAGCTGAGCTAAGAACAAGTAATTCCATTACATCTTCCTTAAACCTATTGTCCCTAGGATCCAAAGCTGAGCTAAGAACAAGTAATTCCATTACATCTTCCTTAAACCTATTGTTTAATTCTTGTAACTGGGAATCAACTGTAACCATAAAAATATCAACTCGAAAATGATGTTCCATGGTGAGCTGATCTCTTTCAGAACGAGACTGACCTCGGCCTCCTTTATAAGGATAGCTCATATCAGGAATCTGTATACCATGATCATTAGAAAATAATTTAATTTTCTCCAACAATGGAACCCATCCATCTTCTCTAAATTTTTGAATAAGTATCTTCGTTGTAGACACCAAATTCATTGTATTTAATATATCTTGAGATTTACTTTGCAAAACTTGACAAAGATCATCAGTAATCTCTATGATATCTCTCATAAGAACAAAAATTCCAAATAGTTTAAAAAATTTGGGTGGGCTAATCTATATAATTTTGAAATTATCTAAAAAAAATTTGAGAGTGCGAACTCCTATAATTTTAAATTATTTTAAAATTTCTAGTATAATATATGATATTTTTCAAATTTTTGGGAGTGCGGCGGCCCCCCCCTAGATCCATCCTTGCATACATTGCATCATTCTTCTAGAATTTTTTTTTGGCAAAATCATGAATTCAAATCCTATTCCACTTTTGGATTGGATATCAATAGACACATGAACTTAGAACCTATTTAGTTTATTTATTTTTTAGAAGAAGCGTCTAAGATCCTATTATTTATCTTTGTGGAATCTAGGATTCATTACTTGTCAAAAGGCATTAACATTACAATCTAGATTCAATCAAAATTCAATCCTTCACAAGTCAAGTTAAAGGGAAAGTTTTGAAATCAAGGAAGTGTTTGAGAACCTTTGCAACGAGAAAGTCAGTCAAGATTCCATTGCCACCAAGTAACTCGCGCCCAAGAGATACAGTCTCCCTTCCTTTTGAGGTAATCCAAGCCTGAACAGCGGTAGAAATTTGTTGTCAGTGCTAAATCAAGCAGAGTATCACCACAACACTAAATAAAAATTCTTACCTTCCCCAAGCTAACATGACCCATAGTCATTGTTCCCTTCTCATACATCTTACAAAGCCGCCAACCAATAAGAATCATTGCTTGAATATTACCCAACATTTGAACTAGTTTCTGTTGGGTTAGTTGGAAATCTGCCAATGGTGCTCCAAACTGTTTCCTCTCTTTTAAGTATCTGTCAATTACATTAAAATAAAATAAAAAATCGCATGGTCATCAAAATGAAGCATGAAAATAAAATACAAGCACATTGAACAAGGGACTAGGCATACTTTCAGAAAACAATGGGCCAAAGTTTTATTCTACACAGATCTTTAAAGTTGTATCTTTAAATTTTACTGTTTAAAATTTAGAAATTTCAGATTTTTAGTTGGAATGGTCATGAATATGAGCATTCACCACTTATTCAACAATATCCTCTCTTTGTGTTCATATATAAATCAGTAATAACAACAAAAAAGCGGGCTCGTGCTTCCAGTATTGACATTCTTGGAAGTAGAAGTGACAAGTGAGTTTTGGTTAAGGATGAGGAGCATCCTATATGGAAATTTCACTCGTAACACTCCATAGCTTGCTTTTTCTCCACCAATTTTACTTGAATTCACAATTTGATTTTGACAAGGGGACAAAGAGTACAACTGAAAAGCTGAACATTAGTGAGATCCCCCCATGCTAGCATACCTGTGACACATATCATAGACACCCATTGAAATGCCAATAGGTTGCCAAGCAACCATGAGACGTGAAGCAGCAAAGACCTGTATCCAGATAGCAGTAAGTAGATGAGTAAATAAACAATACAAAGGGACCAAACACTGACTCACTTCTTTCATAGTTGTTCACACCCAAAATAAATAAATAAATAAATAAAAATAGAAGAAACAAAGATTCCATTTCCTACAGATGTGAGAGATTAAATCAGCCCATGGCATATGGTACAAGAGAACATTCAGAATTGGTAGAGAAAGATGTTTTTCAATTATATTGTGCAGTATTCAGTATCCAAGGAGCACCATGGATAAGGATTACAGAATCTTATGGCCTTGGTGGTTTGTTTTCTGTATTGTCTCATTAACCCTCACGTAGATCACAAATAATTGCATGTGGATACTCCGTTTTCACAACAACGTGAATGGTGTGAAAGGATGAAGAATAGGGATGAATAATAAGAAAAGAATGCTCCAAAAAGCAAAGCAAAAGCACTTTTTCTTTGGAACAAGAGTTGTATATAATAATAATAAAGTTGCACAGGCACAACTGTGGGATGCAGAACAATGCTAGAAGCAAATTACACTGTTCGTTTTACTATTTTGGCAGGGCTGTTTGGAATGTTCTAAATAAGTGTACCTTTTGACTTTTGATGTGTAGAAAAGTAGAGAGGAGATATTGATTGATGTGATCCAAAAAAGATAAAAAGATAAAAAGTGTGACTTATTTAGTCTTCCCAAACAAGGCCTAAAGCAACACTCATAATGGTGTGCCCCTAATGGTGGTGCTAAAAATTGCTTTTGTGACGCTCATGCGAGCACCACAAGGACCTTTTATGATAGCAAGATTCCAATTTTTTATTTTTTTTTTTATTTATTTATTTTTTTTTAAATTCCTCTATAGCAAACAGATGTTCTCTCTCTCCCTCTCCCTCTCTCTCTCTCTCTTCAAGGAAGGAGGGGAGTCAGTGGACTGACAGGACAAAAAAATGAGAAATAATCGAGTATGAAAAAGACAACCTTGGAACATGAAATAAAGCTACTCAAGAATAAGCTAAATTTAATTACAATGATAAATGGTGACCTGATAGAACAACTTAAAAGTACACGTATCAAAGAGGATAAACAATGAAACTCCAAAATCAGCGATGGCAATCTAGCCACAGTATAAACTGCTGGCAAGATAACTGACCAAAGCATCATACCACCGAGATTAATATAATAACTAAGGAATTGATACATGCAAGCACTGTTAATAGAACCCCATTTGTTGCCATACCTTTTTTGTGTCCCGAAAAGAAGTGATACCAGGTAATTTGTCCTCGTCAAGAACAAAAACTTTCTTAAAGAGAATATCTCCATTTTGGACAATCCGCAGGCCAATCTTATTTTCTATTTTAGTAGCTTGTAGTCCAGGGGCGTCTTTCTTTACCAGAAATCTGGAACAGATGGAATTAACACTGGCCATGTTAAAAGAAAAAGAAAAAAAAGAAAAAGAAAAAAGGAAGATACAGAGATATAAGAAGCCCGCAAACAGTTAAGCAGCATGTGTTGTCTGGGTGTTGCAATAAAAAGAATAAAGTATATCAAAACCCAGAAAAATATAAAGATAATGGAGTGAAATCCAGCACTGTTCATCGGATTGCCCTGCAGGACACATCGATGCAAATAATAACAATATCTACTAATTAATTAACTTCAGGAAAGCAGTTGTTAGCCTGGGTTGGACACGGTCAAATGGAAATCAATTTAACCTTCTCTATTTTTGAACATTCAGAAAACTAAAAATTGCGGGTTAGATAAGTACGTTGAATTATCAATTATTTGAAATATCGAACTGCAAGAATGTGGCAATGCAAGAGACCAGTTTCTTGCCCTTGAAACTTTAGTTTCTATTCAGTCTGAGCAACCTTCTATGGATTAACACAACACTCTTTCCTTTGATTTTTTCCTTGGTATCTTCAGGGTTGTATGTTTGGATAACCATGTATATTTTCTAAGATGTATCCTTTTTGGTGCTACTTATTTGATATCATAGAGAGCCTGGGTCTATCCACAGGATCTGGTTGATGTAGTTGGGGTTTTCATTTGTGAACTTTACATGTATTCATTCTTAATGATACACTTTCAATATCTCCATAATAGTACAGACACAACAACTGCACATAGATAGCTTACGATTTATCTGATTTGTGGTTGTGTTCCTAGCAAAAATAACCAACACATCTGCAAAAGTGCTGTTTCCTATCCAGCGCTTTTGACCTTCAAGGATCCAACCTCCTGAAACCTGATTATCCAAAAACAAAAAGCATAGCATAGACATAAAACGCCAAGAAGTTGATGATCATTAATCAGCACTACGAGATTAATAATTGTATAAGAGATTAAGGCACTGGACCTTTGTTGCTGTTGTTTTCAGAGAACTTGCATCGCTTCCATAGTCAGGTTCAGTCAAACCCTGATGTGTGAATAAAAGAACCGAGTTACATGCTTGCAGCAGAGACAGAAACAGATGTAATATTAGGAATCTAAACACATGCCAAAACAAAAAGATACAGATTGTTACCCAACAAGCTATGGTTTTAAATTGTGCCATTGAAGGTAAATATTTCTGCTTCTGTGTTTCAGTTCGGGCTATTGCTGTTGTTGATGAACCAATAAAGTATCAGAGACCTCATCATTCATCACCCATAAGCATAAGATAAGAGTAAGGAACATTGTAATCTCTAACAATGAAACATTATCGAGGAAAGTAAAAAATACAAGATTTACCGATGGTGAGCATTGCCAAAGCAGAATGCCCCAAGACAAAAGTAGAGCAGCTTGCATCAACTCTGGCAAGTTCTGCCACGGTGATTGCACTTGCAGTAATGGAGAGACCTGGACACCCATAGCCCTGGAAGAAAAAAATCAATTGAAATTTCCACCTACCTCTATAACAAGCTCAAAAAGAGAGATCAAAGCAAAATACATAAACTACCTTAATTGTGCCACCTGCAATGCCCAGGGCACCAAGCTTTGGAACAACATGAAATGGAAACTCTGCCTTTTCCCAGTACTGAAAAAGTGAAAAAGAGAGAATTTTGTATCGGCAAGACTCTAAAATAATAAAATAGAGGGCCATAAGCATGGCTACCATTACAATTGAATCTTAATTGTACTCGCCGTCATGTGTAAGTCTCTTAACATACACAGGAGGAAATGAAAATGAATAAAAAATTTGCTCCGCCATTTATCTATCAGACAAACCAATCAAGTTATATGACAACTGCAGGCAAGTTGAGCATATAAAGAGAAAGTACCTTTGCCATTATTGGCGCTATTTCTTTTTCCATGTACTCTCTTACTTTCATCCTGATGGACTGTTCCTCAGGGGTCAATAAGTCATCAAACTGGTAATAGTCCGAAGCTGTAATTATAAGAGTTCACGGTAATTAGTACAAGGACGGTGGCATTTGTAAGGAACCCAATAAACAACTTTTAGTTTTCAGGCGGGAAGCAAATATGTTTTGATGTTGAAAGCAAACAGTTAGCAACACAAGGCAGAAGTTCTGCACTAACATTTCTCATTTCAATAGGAAACATCATGTATAATATCAATATATGTATGTATATATGCATAAAAAATTGAAAAAAAGCACAACCAACCTCAAACAAAACAAAGACATTCCACAAATCTCTAGAAGAATAAAATTTTATCAATCTTACTGCAAGGAGGAAAGAGAGAAGCCGGAGTTGCTTGGGGGAATGCAAGAGAAACATCCAATGCCGGTAAGTTGAAATAAGAGCTCTTTGGCTCGTTGTATTGCTCATCTGCGTTCATTGAAGCCAAGTCTTTCAATTAGATGAACGGCCAAATCACAATAAAGTAGAAGACAATTTCACCATCTAGCTAGCTACAAAATTTTGCAACTATAAAAAAGTTAGTTTCACTTCATAAAAATAAATAAATAAATTCGTTCCTCACCACCCACCACCACCATCGCTAATCACCACCACTGACCACCGCCACCGCCACCTCCGGCCACTATCGCTGCTGACCACCTCCGGCTACCACCTCTTGCCGGAAACAACCTTCAGCCATCACTTAACCATCTCAGAACATTGGCACTCACTTTCGGCTACCACACCGGCAACAACCTCTCATCGCCACCTCTACGGCACGCAGCTGACAACCACTTCCAATCACCATTTGCGATCATTGACAAAACACCTCTCAGCGCCTCCACACTTTCACTTGCTTTCAAAAATATATATATATATACACATACATATTGTCCTTATTTTTATTAAAAATAAACATAAACATGTTTAATATTTTATAATAAACCAAACAACATCTAATAGTTTAAGCTGTTGCTTTTGAGAGGAATTGATATCTCCATTAATTTGAATTCACGTATTTAACTAGTTAATCAGTCACGTCACTCCTGTAAATTTGGATTCTACTGGTTCCAAATTCCAATCCAATTTTTATTGAAGATTTAACTCGTAGATTGTCAACTCTCAACTAATCCAACTATCCGACCAATCTTCAGCAGAAATCAGAAGAAAAAACAATCGAAATTACCAAGAGAAAATTGCATGCGCATATCTGTATAGATAGAAAATTGAATATTTACAGAGACAGAGAGAGAGGAACACAGACCTTGAGTTTCTGAGGATCGAACAGTCATGGCCATTGAGCCGAGAGAGAGAGAGAGAGAGAGAGGGGTTTTGGAAGAAAAATCAGAGAGATGGGAGAGAGGGAAAGTATTATTGTAATGCTTTGTTGTGTTGTGTACGCAAGTTTAACGTACGATATGTTTACTGGCAATGGCAAACCAGAAATGAGTCCGGATCTTCGGCTGCCATTCCCAGCAGCCCTTACCAGCAGCGCCCCAAAACGACGTCGTTATAGGGGCAATTTTCCCAAAAAAAAAAAGAACAAAAAAACAGAAAAAAAGACAAACCAGACGGGGGAAGAAGATCAAAACCCATCTCTGAAACTCAGACCCCATCAATGGAAAAGCCATCAAAACCCTTTCTTCATCTTTAACCCTTTTTGGAATAATTTGTTCATCTTAACCGAACCCAGCAGCAACCTTCGAAAAAAAAAAAAAGGAACCCAGCAAGGAGATAGCCAAGGGCAAACCAGAGGGGGTCGATTTTTGATAAAAGATGATAAAATGATAAAATCAACAACAACATCATCAGATTTTGATAAAAAAAAAAAAGACAGATCATTAGCAATATTGATTTGGGGAACCCTTGGAATTTTGATGGGTTTCGATTTTTTTTCTTTGTTCCCTTCATCCTCAGATTCAAATCAGCAACATCATCATCTTCAACATCACCATCATCTTCATCAACCAAAGAAGAAGATCCAGATCCACACCTTCATCAAAATTTCCACACCTTTTCCTTCATCATCATCATCATCATTTTGGAGTATAGAAAGATACAGATCCACAGAAGAGGGGGAAAAAAAAAAATCGACAACAACAACATCTAAAACAGAGGCGATCGAGTGGGTTTGATTCATAAATTTTTTATTTTTTTTTTTTTTGGAACACACATAGTTCTGCAAATATTGGGTTTGATTTTTTCTCAAGTTCTGGAGTTTTAAACACACATTTGTTGTTCTGCGATTTGATTTGAGCTTTCTATTTCTTTGTTGCGTTAATCTTTGTTAAGTTTTTTTTTTCTTTTTTGGACTAATAGTTTAGGATTTAATGGACTGTATCTGCGAGCAATTTCGTGATTTTTTTTTTTCGCTGTTCCATCTATTTTATACTACGAGGGTACACTCTACATGTTGAATCTTTAATTTGTTTTGTTATTTTTTTTTTAGTGTAGATTCTGTGTAAATTGCTCCTTACTGTAAATTGCTCCTTACTATTTTTCAGTCCTTTTATTTTCTTTCTTATTCAATAATCCTATCATTTCACATCATTACCAGAAGCCATTGCTTTGCCAATGCATGAACACACATTGAGAGAGTGAAATATATATATATATATGTATTATACTTATGTATCTGCCATTATTGAATATTTGGATTTGTGTGTGAGAGAGAGAGAGAGATGGATAACAGAGGAAGACAAACTTCATTCAAGTGTTCGTTCTGTTTGTTTTTTTTTTTTTTTGGGAGAAAATTGGCCCCAAAACGACGTCGTTTTGGGGCGCTGCTGGGAAGGACGGCTGGGAATAGCGGCCGTGGATCCGGACTCAACCAGAAATAGTTATGATGTATTATTTGAGTGGTGGTGGTTTGACGAGTACGATGTACGACGTACGAGAACTATGAAAAAGGTGAATTTAAGAGTATCCACAGTGGACGTCTTAGCAGTGTTGTTAGTGTCGGTGGCCAAATTTTAGGTAGTTATAGTAATATTTGGATGTCATAATGGATGCGTTAAGCAGTGTGTTAGTGGGCTTTGTTAGCGTCAGCTGCTAAATTATTTGTTAACTGCGGCTAGCGCTTTAGCTAGTGCAAAAAAGTGTTTTGTTTGTGTTACGGATTAACCGGCCGAACGTCCGGCTAGTTGACCGGCTTTAGCTAGTGCAGAAAAGTGTTTTGTTTGTGTTACAGGTTAACCGGCCGGACGTCCGGCTAGTTGACCGGTCAACGGATTTTTTATTTTATTATTATTATTATTTTTTTACATGTTGGGATTTTTTTTTTTTTACTTGAAATTTAATTTTGGACTTGAAATTTTTTATTAAACTAAATTATTTATTTATTATATACACATATATATATATTTAACACACACCTTAACACATCCATTGCACCACCACTTACTCTCTAAAATTAACAAACTCTTAACACATCTTAACAAACATTTTTGGGCCCTACTTTTATCACTTTTTGTCATATAACACACTTTAACAAACAATTTTGGCTATCCCATTGTGGATGCCCTAACCCAAGGGTGTTTGGCAACTTGGTAAAGATTTGGGGGTTAAGACCCTAGGTCCCAAGTTCAAAACCCAGGCCAACCTTGGGGCAGGTGGTTCGGAGGTTAACTTCAAGTTGTTGCTACCACAGCACTTGGTGTGGGCCCAATGCTCCCCTGCTGCTCGAATCCTAACTTAAGCGGAGCTTGTCTTGAGAGGTCGGGGCAAGTTCCCAGGTTATAGTCTCCTATCTCGGAACGGACAAACAGGACACCATGGTAATTTCTGCAAAGGGCGCTGCCCTGGATCTGCGGGAGAGTGGGAGGATTTTCCTGTAAAAAAAGGTGCATTATTAACAAAAAAAGTTAGGGATCCTAAAAATGATCATGAAAGATTTTTGACTCTTAAATTACCTTAATTAATGTGTGGCACTTTATTTTAAGTGTAATTCAAGGGTCATAAATCTTTCATGATCATTTTCATAAAAGTTTTTTCATGATACCTAACATTGTTGTTTAGGATGATTTAAATAAGTATATTTTTTAATTTTTTATGAAATATGAGTTGGATGTAGGTTGAGTTTGAAGTGATATAATGTGATATGACTTAAATAAAATAGTAACTTTTTAATTTTTTAACTATCTTAAATTAGGTTAAACCAAACCAATTTGTGTTTAGGAATTTGAAATATATAAAAAGATATAATAAATGACGGTCGGTAACCAATTATAATTTTTTCAAACAGAACGCTAAGGGCCTGTTTGGTAACACTTACATTTTCAGTTTGTATTTACAAAAATTTTATAAACTGGTTTTTGTTTATTTTTAGAAAAACATAAACTACAAACGCGTTTGGTTTGGACAAAATGTTTTAAAATTTTAAAAAATATAAACTAAAAGCGTGAGAAATAGCGAGTGGTGGCGTGGTGATGAGTGGTGGCGGATGGTGGCAGCGGAAGACGGTGGTAGCGGGTGGATGGCGACAGAAGACGGTAGTGGTGGGTGGTGGCGAGTGGTGGTGACAGAAGACGATGATGGCGAGTGGTGGGTGATGGGTAATAGCGGTAGGTGGTGGGTGGTGGGCGGTGGCGGCAGAAGACAGTAATGGAGGGTGGTGGTGGAAAACGGTAGTGAAAAGTGGTAGCAAGTGGTGGTAGCGGAAGACAATGGTGGAAAGTAATAGCAGCGGAAGACGGTGGTGGAAAGTAGTGGTAGATGGTGGCAGGTGGTGGCAGGTGGCGGATGGTAGGTGGTGCTGGCAGAAGATGGTAGTGGAAAGTGGTGGCAAGTAACGGGTGGTAGCGGTGGAAGACGGTGGTGGAAAGTGGTGGCAGGTGGTGTCGGCGGAAGACGGTGGTAGAAAGTGGTGGCAGGTGGTGACAGTAGAAAAATGTGGTGAAAAGTGGTGGCGAGTGGTAGTGGCGGAAGATGGTGGTGGCGGGTGGTGACGACAGAAGACGGTGGTGGGTGGTGGCGGCAGAAGACGGTGGTGGAGGGTAGTGGTGGGTGGTGGTGGCGGAAGATGGTGGTGGAAAATGGTGGCAGGTGGTGACGAATGGTGGGTGGTTAAAAAAAAAAAAACTGAAAACTGAAAACTGAAATAGTAAACTCATTTTTTTATTTTACAAATTTTGGCCAAATTTATAAACTGAGACCACTAGTTTATAAACCAAAATATTTATCAAACAAATTTTTATGACAGTTTTTAAAATTTTTATAAATATAAACTGAAAACGTGGGCCTGTTTGGTAACGTTTACGTTTTCAGTTTATATTTACAAAAATATTATAAACTGGTTTTTGTTTATTTTTAGAAAAAACATAAACTACAAACGCGTTTGTTTTAAACAAAATGTTTAAAAAAAATTTAAAATATAAAAAAAAGTGAGAAATAGCAAGTGGTGGTGGGTGACGGGTGGTGGGTGGAGACGAGTGGTGGCAGCGGAAGACGGTGGAGGAAAATGATGGGGGGTGGTGGTGGCGAAAGATGGTGGTGAAAAATGGTAGCGAGTGGGTGGTGGTGGTGGTGGTGGTGGTGGTGGTGGTAGGTGGGTGGTTGGGTGACGGTAGCGGATGGCGGGTGGTAGCGAGTGGGTAGTGGTGGTGGCAGGTGGGGGGTGGTGGTGGCATATGGGTGGCGGATGACGGGTGGTGGTGGGTGGTGGGTGGTGGCGGGTAGTGGTGTTGGATGGGTGGGTGACGGTGGCGGGTGGTGGGTGGTAGCGAGTGGGTGGTGGTAGGTGGTGGGTGGCGGATGCGGATGGTGGTGATGGGTGGGTGGGTGGCGGTGGCGTGTGGTGGTGGTGGTAGCAGTGGGTGGTGGTGGTGATGGTGGTCGTGGTCGTGGTGGTGGTGGTGGTGGTGGTGGTGGTTGAATTGGTTAGCGGGTTGGTGGTGGTGGCGGTGGTGGATGGTAGTGGCAGGTAGGTGGTGAGTGGTGGTGGGGGGTAGGTGGCGAGTGGTGGATGGTAGTGGCGAGTAGTGGCAAGTGGGTGGCAGGTGGGTGGTGGTGGTAGTGGTGGCGAGGGGTAGGTGGTGGTGGCGAGTGGGTGACAAGTGGGTGGTGGTGGCTGGTTGGTGGTGGTGGCGGGGTGGTGGCAGGTGAGTGGTGAGTGGTGGTGGCAAGTGGTGGTGGAGGGTGGGTGGTGGGTGGTGGTGGCAGAAGACGGTGGTGGAAAATAGTGGTGGATGGTGGCTAGTGTTGGGTGGTAAAAAAAAAAAAACTGAAAACTCAAAGCGTAAACTCATTTTTTGAGTTTATATTTTTTGGCCAAATTTATAAACTGAGACCATTGATTTATAAATCAAAAATTTACCAAATAAGTTTTTATTTTAGTTTTTTTAAGTTTTATAAATATAAACTGAAAACTGAAAACATAAGGGTGCGTTTGGTAACGTTTACGTTTTCAGTTTATATTTACAAAAATTTTATAAACTGGTTTTTGTTTATTTTTTGTTTATTTTTAGAAAAACATAAACTACAAACGCGTTTGGTAATTGACAAAATGTTTTAAAAATTTTAAAAATATAAAAAAGAGTGAGAAATGGGAAGTGGTGGCAAATGGCGGCGGAAGACGGTGGTGGAAAGTGGTGACAGTAGGTGGTTGATGGGTGGGTGAGTGGGTGACGGTGGCGGGTGGTGGGTGGTGGTGGCGGGTGGCGGATGACGGGTGGTGGTGGGTGGGTGGATGACGGTGGCGGGTGGTAGGTGGTGGTGGTGGTGGTGGTAGTGGCGGTGGCGAGTGGTGGGTGGTGGTGGCAGATGGGTGGTGGCGGGTGGTGGTGGTGGTGGTTGGTGGGTGGGTGGGTGGGTGACGAGACCGGCCCCGAACCCGCCCCTAGAAGTTCGGTGACGAGACCGGCCAGTAATCTTAGATTACCAAAGGCCTTTCCATGCAAAACGTAAATAAAAGGGGCTCGCGGAAGCACAAGTAAATAATAAAGAGTCCAAGAGCTGTGCATAAATATGAACAAGTTATATACATGCCAAAATGATGAGTTAATTACCCACTATCTTTACATAACATGATCATATACACCGCATAACATCAGTTACAATAGTACAACAACAAAACAAAACCACAACGGCCTTCCAGGCCTAGCCCCGACTCGGAGCACTCAAAACTGGTAGGCTTCAAAATGGCGGCTCGAACAAGAATCCGCCTAGGCTTGACTCCCCGAAGGCTCACCTATAAATACATAAATACACACAATGAGCTAAAGCTCAGCAAGTAACATAACAGTAAAAGGGTTAGTGAACGAAGTCCAACATTTTATATATACAGTCATAAACAGTCAACAGTCATTAATGGCATAATCCACAGAACCTTTTCATAATCTTTTCATAACCTTTTCATAACATGTGTCGACTAACGACTAGAGTAACCGGTCCCGGACACCGGTTAAACACATACCGAGATCTCGTAACCTTTACCGTGGATGCCATAATAGATTCGCAAACTAGGACATTCGTTCACAGAAAACATTAACGTTTCAAAACCATATCATAATAATCATTTTGAACATACTTTCATATAAACATATCTTTTACAGTGATGTTACTCACAATGGGTTTCCAATACCGATTGTACGGTCTTCGAAGTTCGACCTGCAATTGACATTATGAAACATTTCTTCAATATACATATCATAAATCATGTAATTCATGCACTTCATTCTTTTCTTTACATTCTTCTCATGTTCATTCCTTTCACATTCGTTTCATGCATTCCATTCATTCTTTACTTCCTTTCATTCCTTATTACATTCTTTCATACTCATTTCATGTTCATAATATGCTAAAAAACACAATTAACATGCTAAAAATCATGCGAGCAACTTCCGAATTTTCACGAAAATAAACCTTCCCGCCGAGCTCCCCATGTCCGCCGTCTGACATAAATCCGTCAAAAGCTATTGAGAGGTTGAATTCTCGCCGAAGGGCCTATCTCACTCGGCCGAGACATCTAAAAAGTCCGAATTTCTGGGCTGTTCTTCCCTCTTTCAATCTTCCATTTCTTCTTACAAAATTATTCCCAAATACATGAAATCTAAGTCTCAAAACCTTGAACAACAACTTGAATTAACTATTACAACTTTAATCAAACCTCAATTACATCATATAAAAGATCAAACCCTTGATTTAAAATGAAAACCCATAAATCTATACATGCAACTTCATATCTCTATATTCATGGAGATTTCCCTCAAATGAGCCAAAGAAACATAAATCAACATATGTAAAGCCATGGATGCTCAAATTAAACATAATTTCCTCTTCAAGACTCTTGTTTACCATGAAATCATTGATGAACCAACCTTAATTAAAGGAAATAGGAAGAAATTCTTACCTTAATCTCTTGATTTCCCTTAATTTCCTTCTTGGCCTCCCTTTTCTCTTCTCTTTCCCGAACTCCCTCTTCTCTCTCTCTCTCCAGATTTTCTCTCTTCTTGATTTGGTCTAATGAGTCAAAAAGTGATCCATCCATCCTTATCTTATAAGCCATATATAACACATAATCCATTTGAGCCAAAAGCGGGTACCAAACAAGGCCTAACGAATCGATAATTTTCGTCTTAAATTTATCATTTGGATCGTTCTAAATATTCCCAGATCGCATAGGTATTTTTAATTTCATTTTCGAACTCATTTTGGTCATTATTTTGATCCAAGATGTCATTTCAACAGATATTTTTCCAAAAATAAACAGATAGTCTTCAATTAAATCACACTCAAGCTTAATTAATTACTGATAATTGTATCACACGGTTCCGGGTCGTTACATTCTCCCCAACTTAAGAAGTTTGGTCCTCCAAACTTTTCTCATCTTAGCAGAAGTTCAATCAGAAATCTCAGTCATATGTTACCAATCATTCCGTCATCACGCAATAGTTCACAACAGTGTCATCATGTAGAAAGAATAATTCAGCAGTTCTATTCAGTTATTCAATTAGTCTATGTAGCAATCTCATAATAACCCGACATATAAGATACATATTCACACGTGCTGAAGTCAACTAACAAATTCCACAGGGTTCAATGCAAAGGTAATAACAGAACATAATAATCCATAGCAAAGGGAATAGTCACAATTCCATGTGGTAATAGCATTCATACGTATCTGAATAGTCCATAGTCCCAATTTGTCAGGTCCTTCACAATAAATCAAATACCGTAGAAGTCATTTATATATGCCCACTAAATCAGTTCAAATCAGTTCAATTCAGAAGTCTAGGATACATTCGGTTTCAGAAATCATAGTTCAAATTGTCAAGCATAATAACCCATGGTCTAGTGTTCCCATTTCATGTTCAAGTTAAAAGTCCTTAGACAATTAATAGCAAAGGATAGCATAGGTAATAGCACAAGTCATTTATTCCGTCATGGTCATAGCCAATTTAGTTCATGTCATTCATATTCAATTAGTGTCACATAATTTGCATAGATGTATTAAAATCCGTCGCATATTCAATATTTCTCCATTGCATAGGTATCATCACTAACATAACATATATAAGAAATTCATACTGTAGTTGTTTGTCCACTATTCTGCGTTTCACTTTTACGTCCGCTAATAAGATCTCACATTTCTTGAGTAAGCGTATGGGCAAGCTTTAGCTTTATGTCCTTCTGTCGCATTTGAAACAAACTCGGTTCACGGCGACAAATACCCCAATGATGCTTTCCACATTTCTGACAAGTAGGTTTACCCACACTTCCCTTTTTCGTATTCTCATCAATGTTCAACTTCAGATTCTCATTCACAGACGTCATTGATTCACCAACCAGTTCCACTTTCTGTTTCTTATAAGCAACATACTTTTCCACCAACCCAGTTAAAACTTCCACCTTTCGTTCTAACCGATCTATTCTGGCATTAGCTGATTCAGTCTCACTTCCATTCTTTGCTTCAGTATTCTCCATTGGTCTATAGAACCCATAACATATAAATCATTTCATTCTCAATATACTGGTTCTTCTGTTATTTCATCATTCACTGTTCTCATTTTCTGTTCTCATAAACACACACACACATGCACATGTATGTATGCCATGCTCTAGTTCTTTTCTAATGCACCTAACAGCTCAATGGACACGTGTGTGGGAAATTAACTCGTGCGCTCTGATACCACTCTGTCACGCCCCGAACCCGCCCCTAGAAGTTCGGTGACGAGACCGGCCAGTAATCTTAGATTACCAAAGGCCTTTCCATGCAAAACGTAAATAAAAGGGGCTCGCGGAAGCACAAGTAAATAATAAAGAGTCCAAGAGCTGTGCATAAATATGAACAAGTTATATACATGCCAAAATGATGAGTTAATTACCCACTATCTTTACATAACATGATCATATACACCGCATAACATCAGTTACAATAGTACAACAACAAAACAAAACCACAACGGCCTTCCAGGCCTAGCCCCGACTCGGAGCACTCAAAACTGGTAGGCTTCAAAATGGCGGCTCGAACAAGAATCCGCCTAGGCTTGACTCCCCGAAGGCTCACCTATAAATACATAAATACACACAATGAGCTAAAGCTCAGCAAGTAACATAACAGTAAAAGGGTTAGTGAACGAAGTCCAACATTTTATATATACAGTCATAAACAGTCAACAGTCATTAATGGCATAATCCACAGAACCTTTTCATAATCTTTTCATAACCTTTTCATAACATGTGTCGACTAACGACTAGAGTAACCGGTCCCGGACACCGGTTAAACACATACCGAGATCTCGTAACCTTTACCGTGGATGCCATAATAGATTCGCAAACTAGGACATTCGTTCACAGAAAACATTAACGTTTCAAAACCATATCATAATAATCATTTTGAACATACTTTCATATAAACATATCTTTTACAGTGATGTTACTCACAATGGGTTTCCAATACCGATTGTACGGTCTTCGAAGTTCGACCTGCAATTGACATTATGAAACATTTCTTCAATATACATATCATAAATCATGTAATTCATGCACTTCATTCTTTTCTTTACATTCTTCTCATGTTCATTCCTTTCACATTCGTTTCATGCATTCCATTCATTCTTTACTTCCTTTCATTCCTTATTACATTCTTTCATACTCATTTCATGTTCATAATATGCTAAAAAACACAATTAACATGCTAAAAATCATGCAGAGCAACTTCCAGAATTTTCCTGAAAATAAACCTTCCCGCTCGAGCTCCCCCATGTCCGCCGGCGTCACATAAATCCGTCAAAAGCTGGAGAGGCTTGAATTCTACGCTTTCGGCGGGCCTATCTCCTTCGGCGAGACTAAAAAGTCCGAATTTACAGAATTTCTTCCCTCTTTCAATCTTCCATTTCTTCTTACAAAATTATTCCCAAATACATGAAATCTAAGTCTCAAAACCTTGAACAACAACTTGAATTAACTATTACAACTTTAATCAAACCTCAATTACATCATATAAAAGATCAAACCCTTGATTTAAAATGAAAACCCATAAATCTATACATGCAACTTCATATCTCTATATTCATGGAGATTTCCCTCAAATGAGCCAAAGAAACATAAATCAACATATGTAAAGCCATGGATGCTCAAATTAAACATAATTTCCTCTTCAAGACTCTTGTTTACCATGAAATCATTGATGAACCAACCTTAATTAAAGGAAATAGGAAGAAATTCTTACCTTAATCTCTTGATTTCCCTTAATTTCCTTCTTGGCCTCCCTTTTCTCTTCTCTTTCCCGAACTCCCTCTTCTCTCTCTCTCTCCAGATTTTCTCTCTTCTTGATTTGGTCTAATGAGTCAAAAAGTGATCCATCCATCCTTATCTTATAAGCCATATATAACACATAATCCATTTGAGCCAAAAACGGGTACCAAACAAGGCCTAACGAATCAGATAATTTTCAGTCTTAAATTTATCATTTCAGATCGTTCTAAATATTCCCGGTATCGCATAGGTATTTTTAATTTCATTTTCTGAACTCATTTTGGTCATTATTTTCAGTCCCGAAGATGTCATTTCACCAGATATTTTTCCAAAAGTAAACAGATAGTCTTCAATTAAATCACACTCAAGCTTAATTAATTACTGATAATTGTATCACACGGTTCCGGGTCGTTACACCATTGGTATTGAACTGTTGTGTACCTCTTGTTCGGGTGCCTAGAAGATTTCATTTTGAAACATTGTGGACCACTAGCCCAACTTGTGCAGCTATTCTTCAATTGGAGTGGGGTAAATTTCAAGCGGGTTCTCCGATGTTCACCTTGGTGCAAAAGCTGAAAAAAAGCCAAAGGCGTTTATGGGCCTGGAGTGACAAGGAATTCGGGAATGGGCGTCGGCGGATGGAACATATTCGGGGTCAGATTGCCCAACTTCAAAGTCGGCCTTACACTTTGCTTAGTGATGAGCAACTTCGGCAGTTAACTTGTGAGTTGGAATCGGTCATGAGGAGGGAAGAGATGTATCTTCATCAACGATCTCGGGTGCGCTGGCTCCAGTATGGTGACCGTAATTCAGCTTTTTTCCATTCTACACTCACTCAACGTCGCCAACGTAATCAACTCTTGCAATTAAAATCAGATGATGGCAGACTTTTGACATCGGAATCGGAAATTAATTCTCATCTGTTTACTTACTTCTCGACTCTCTATTCCGATACTGCTAGAGGTGACATGAATGCAGCTCTCGATGTGGTTTGCAGAGTTATATCGGAAGATATGAACTTGATGTTGATTCGTGATGTTCTAGATGAGGAGATTAAAACTGCGGCGTTTCAACTCGGATCTTTGAAAGCTCCTGGACCGGATGGTTACCCCGGGTACTTCTATCACCACCACTGGGATATTGTAGGGTCCTCCTTGTGTTCTGCGGTAAAGAGTTTCTTTAGGGGGGGTTTTTTGTTGAAGGAACTCAATCACACCAACTTGGTCCTCGTTCCCAAAGTGCCAGCTCCGGAAAAATTAGTGCATTTTCGCCCAATCAGCTTGTGCAATTTCAGCATGAAAGTGATCACAAAAATTCTTGCAAACCGTTTGAAGGGGATTCTCAATTCAGTGGTCTCGCAAAATCAGTCGGCTTTCGTGGGGGGAAGGTTGATCCAAGATAACATTATTGTGGCCCATGAGGCATTTCACGCGATGAAACTTCGACAAGGGAAGGTGGAGGACGTAGCGATAAAGGTGGATTTTAATAAAGCCTATGATTGTGTGAATTGGCATTTTCTAGAGGCATTGTTGGTTAAGATGGGCTTCCACTCCCAATGGATCCAATGGGTGATGCAATGCGTTACCACCGTTACGTTTTCAGTTATCGTGAATGGGGCCGAACGGACTAGTTTTACACCGCTCCGGGGTCTTCGTCAAGGAGACCCTCTCTCCCCTTACCTGTTTATTCTCATCATGGATGTGCTTTCGAAGTTGATTGATAGAAGTGTTCGTACTGGGAAATTGTCTGGGATGCGCATTCGCCGGGGTTGTCCGTCATTGTCACACTTGTTCTTTGCGGATGATGCGATTCTTTTCGCCAAGGCCAGCACTGTGGAATGTCTAGAAATCAGTAGAGTGCTTCATGTTTATGGTCTCGCTTCGGGGCAATCGGTTAACTTTGACAAGTCGGGAATTCAATTTTCTAGAAATGTTCCTCTCTTTCGTCGAATGGAGGTGTGTGATTTACTTGGTATTCCGCAGATGCAAGCTAATGCCCGATACTTGGGACTACCGTCATGTTGGGGTCGCTCTAAGGTTGAAGCTTATAATTTTTTATGCGAGAGAGTGCTGTCCAAATTGCAAGGCTGGAAGGCGAAGTTGCTTTCCCAAGCAGGCCGAGAAGTTCTCATCAAATCGGTTGCCCAGTCTGTGCCTACTTATGCTATGGCCTGTTTCTTATTTCCCAACAAGTTGTGTGATAAATTGAGCTCCTTCATTAGGAATTTCTGGTGGAAAGGGGATCCGGAGGGGAGAGGTATTCATTGGGCCAGCTGGAGCAAATTGTGCCTACCGAAATTCAAGGGTGGCTTGGGATTTCGCGATTTTCGAGCTTTTAATAGAGCTCTCCTAGCTCGGCAAGGCTGGCGGTTAATTAGATTCCCGAATACTTTATTCGCAAAAATTATGAAAGGAATTTATTACCCCAACTCGGATTTCCTTCATGCGGCGCGAGGGACGCGACCCTCATGGGCATGGCAAAGTTTACTACGAGGAAGGGAAATTCTATCAGGAGGCTTACGGTGGCAAGTTCTTAATGGGAAATCTATCAACTTTTGGGAGGATCAGTGGATACCATCTAACCTAGGATTTCGCGTCCAAACAGTGAGGCCTGGTGGGAATTCGGTTCTTAAAGTCCATGAGGTCATCCACCCTGTGAACAAGCAGTGGGACGAGAGGAAGATTCGCAGCATAGTGTCTGATGTGGACTGTGATGCTATACTATCTATTCCTGTTTCTGTAGAGGATAAGGACGATGCACTTATTTGGCACCATGACTCACGAGGTTGCTATACGGTTAACTCGGGCTATCAAGAAGCAGTGAAACAAGCTCATCTGGGTTCCACCCTGCCCTCCTCTTCGACGGGTTGGTCGGCAAAAGAATGGAAGTTTGTTTGGAATTTGAATTTACCTCCTAAACTCAAGCACTTCGTCTGGAGAATATATCATAATGCACTGGCTACATGTCAAAATCTGCTTGCGAAACGGTGTGCCAACACAGCTTGTTGTCCTGTGTGCTTGACAGCCGCCGAATCTATTGAACACCTATTGTTTGAGTGTGAATGGTCTAAAAGAGTTTGGTTTGGGAGCAATCTTGGTCTTCGATGTGATGATCTTGGCAACCTCTCGGTCAGAGATTGGTTTGGGCAATGCTTTACATCTTTTGGTATTTCTAACTGGGGAAAATCTGTAATCTGCTCCATGATTTGGGTGGCTTGGACAATTTGGAAAGGTCGGAATGACCATTTATTCAACCACTGCCTGGTTAATCCCGAAGCAATTATAGCGAAGGCCAAACATGATGAAGCAGAGTTCTTGGCTACTTGCAATGTGGCCTCGGCCCCTGCTATGGCGATTCTGGTGTGCACCGGTTAATTTGCATGGGCTCCTCCGCCGAGGAAAGCGGAAATTCAAGCGTATGTGGCTGTTGATTTGCGACAAAATCTTGCGGTTCTTGATCCTTCTTCGAGATCACTTGGGCAAGTTGGTGGATGGCACGGCCTGCAAAATCCGAGTGAGGTCGGTTGCGCAAGGAGAATTGCTAGCCATCCGGACCGCGTGTCTTATGGCAAGTGCACTCAATCTGAATGTCGTGGATATTGAAGGGGATTGTAAAGCAGTGATTCAACTTTGTGTTTCCGAAGGGGTCCCTCCGTGGGAGCTTCTTGCTTTGCTGGGTGATGTTCGCTCGCTAGCCGCGACTCGGCAGCTGAACTTTCTTTGGTGTCCTAGAGTGAGAAATAGCGCAGCGCACTGGGTTGCTTCTGCTTGTTTCCAGAATTCTTTACCTGTTAATTGGATTGCCCAACCACCTATGGGCCTTGTTAGGTGCTTATTCCCCAATTCAATGTAGTTGTTGGCTGGTTTTCTCGATCAAAAAAAAGTAACATAAAATTTGGTGGAGGTAGGTTTCTTGTTTTTTCTTTTAAGGGTCGGAAAATGTTATTGGCCCTGTTTAGTAGAGTTGTGGGAAAGTGCTTATAACTTATACCTAAACAGTTTATAGCTTATAAATATAAACATAAGCTGACTTCTGACTTATAAATTAAGCATCTCCTGCCCTACTCAAAGAATAAGCTGATTTCTTACTTCCAAAAAGCTATAAGTTATAAGCTATAAGCTAAACCAAACATATCAAAATAGCTTAAATTAAGCTGAAAGTTAAAATAAGCAGCTTTTAAGCTACACTAAACAGGGCTATTGACCCCAAATAATTTATTAAATTTTCTATCAAAGTTTATATGAGTGTGGGACTCACACAAATTCACATATGTGTGAGTTTCACACCTATGTGAGAGTATTGATAAAAAATTTGATAAATTATTTGGGGTCCCTAACATAACTCTCAGGCCACGTTTGTTTAGCAGATTAGGTTAAATGGAATTATTAATGAGAGGATTATTAGTGAAGAAATTGTTAATGTGCGGATTGTTAGTGAGTGGATTAAGTAAAAGTCTGTGTTGTTTTGATGATAATGTAATAGATGATTAGTGATGGGATTGTTAAATTAGTTTTATATAAAATAAATAAATAAATTATTTCTATATTAAAAAAACTAAAACAAATAAGTACACTTGGTAGAAAAAATAAAATTAATTTTTTATATAAAATAGATTCAATCCCCTTATTATTTTCCTAATTTTGCTTAAAATTCACCCAAGCTAATACCCCTACGTAGAGAGATTATTAAGCCCTCTTCACTACTAATTTTGTGACATTTTGTTACATCCAAACAAGAGTTTAACGAATCCCACAAGCTTCGTTTGGAAAGCCCAACTTGGGTTTTTTTGGCTATTTTAGCCACAAAACACAAAATAAGTTTTTTAGTTTAATAAGACAAAACATCACATCCAATTCATAATCATTACATTATTTCTCTCACAAAAAAGTCAAAAGCCTAAAGCTTTTCCCAAACCAAACTTTTTAACCCCATGCTAAAACAGCCAAAAAAATCAAAAATCTAAAAAACCAACTTACTTTCCAAATGAACCCACAAATTGATAATTCAATTCACCCTCCCAAACCCTAATCAAACATGGCCTCAATGTTTATAATTGCTGCAATACATAAGTGTGATGACGCCAGAGATGACGTGGTTAGCTCGACAATCACACATTACAATAAGGAAAAAAGAGTTAGACCCCCAGTGGGGGTGATCCCACCACCCCCACTGTTTTTTAATTGGTGTAATTTTTTTTTTCTTTTTTTTTTTTTATATATATTTGTTCTCATAGCCCCCCACATGGAAGGGGTGTTGGGGTCACCCCCACTGGGGTCCCCAGTAGTGCTCTTACAATAATTTCTGCCACTGTTAGCTCGACAATCACACATGACAATAATTTCTGTCACTTGTACAATACCATTCAATTAACTTTTAAAAAATATGTATAGATAAATGAAGCTTTTTAAAATTTTAATTATTAATATTTGTAAATTTTAGAGTAAATTATACTAATAGTTCCTATAATTTAGAACTCATCTCACTTTAATCATTGACTTTTTAATTATGACATATTTGACCTTGCATTTTGAATCTTATTCCAAATAAAAAAAATTGAAAATACTATTGACAAAATTGTCAATTTGATAAAATATAAACTAATTTGATAAAAATAAATGTCAAAAAAATATTTTTAAATTTTAAAAAATTATTTATACACACCAAAGATAAAATAATGTGTAATCGATATATTTAATATATAAAATATTTTAGACAAATTACAGCAATGGTCCCTATAATTTATCCGTGATTTCATTTTGATCCATGTACTTCTAATTGCATCAATTTTTCCCTTATAGTTTAGTTTTTGGCTCTATGTGGTCCAATAGTTAACAGCCGTTGACTTTTTGGATGGAAACCCACGCGTGCCTTGCATGCACGGGATGAAACCACTCAATCCGTAAATGAAACACAACTAAGGGAAGGTCTTTTCTCTCTCTCGTGCGTTTTATCTATTTCACAAACGCTTCACGAAAATTATTTCAGCTTGTTTGGAGTGTACTTAAAAATAAAAAATAAAAAAGAGGCAAATTTTTTATTTTTTTTTCACATTATCTCTCTATTTTTTTGTACATTTTTTCGAAAAAAAGTCAAAAAATATATTTATTCAAATCATCTCAAACAACCTTATTTTATATATATATATATATATTATTTTTAGTGAATATTTAAAAAAAATTCAATAATTTTTTTATTTATTTTAGATATACCTTACTTAGATGTATATAAAAAGTAAAATATTTGTAAAAAAAATATTTTAAAAAATTAATAAATCCACAAATATGAAAAATATACTAAATTTTCGTTTTTTTTTATAAATATTTTTGGTATTTAAAAAATTCAGAAAAATTATATTTTTTAAGTGTATTTATGTTAAGTGTGTCTAAAAATTAAAAAAATTACTTAAAATATTAAAAAAAATTAATGAAAACAAAAAAAAAATACAAAAAACAAAAAAAATATAATTTTTTAAAAAATGAATTCTAGAAACAAAAACTAAACAGAGTGATCGATTCCTCTTATAGCACCATGCGACATGTTCTACGTTAGTCATAAATGTTTATATTCTCTTATATGTTTTAGTTTTTTAATATAAAATTATAAATTCTATCTCCTTTACCAATTAAAACACACTTAAAATATCACGTGATTATGCTCCAAAACCAACTAATAACTTCTCCAAAACAAGGCACTGTTTGTTTGTGTGCTGCTGAGATGGCACAACAAAGAGATTATTTGCTTCTAGAAGATTTGTCGCTCCTCCTCGGCTTAGGCTCCATTTGATTGAGTTTTTAATTATTATTTTTTAAATATTAAAAATTAATTTAATATAAATAAATATCTGAGAGGGAGATTTCATAATACGGCCTTGGGCTGTGGTATTGGCCAGGCAAAGATTGGACCGGGCGTATGTGGGCCGAGCTAGGCTGGGCTGTTCCAGGGGAAGTTTGCTCGGTTGAAGACCAAACCCGATTTGGCCAAGATGGTTTTCTGCTAGCCCGGTTTCCATTGGTCGCTCGTTTAGCTCGGCGAAGTAAGGTCCTCCGCGGATCGGCTCAACCGAGCATGAACTCGGCCATAGCGGAGGGCTACTAAGCTCGGTCGTAATGGAGCTCGACAAGGAGCATTGTTCGTCTCGTATAGTAACACGGTCACAGAAGGCTTGGTTAGTGCCGTCAGGTTGCTCGTTCACGCCAGCGCCATTTGGCGGTTCGATTAGGTGGTGTTTAGCTGAATTTGCGCTGACACATGGGAGAACGTGATAAGAGAGCAGGTCCACATGTCATTGGGCGAATGGATACAGAAGTGAGCGCAGAAAGTATATAAACGTGACTGCGCCCCCCATGCGGAGGATGGAACATCAATTGGTAAGAGAAACTCTTACATTCAGCTCCTCTCTCTCTCTCTTTATCTCTCTCTCTCTCTGAGTGTGTGCTAACCTGACCATCGGAGGGGTTTTCTGGCAACACACCGCCGGGTAACTCACTGCCATTGTGTTTGTAGGTTAATTAGATAGGAGCGGAGCTTGGACGCGAGGAGTACGGGCGGTAACGGATATTAGCTCCCCGTACAATTGGCACCGTTTGTAGAAAAGGAGAAGCAGACATACCATTGCCCTCCAGGCTCATCGGATCACCCTTCATGGCGAACAATGACGAAGTACCATCGTCCGCCATCAATGGTATTACCCCAGAGTCAGTCCAACGGAGAAACAGACTTCCCACCATTCCAAACATACCGGGCCTGGAAGCTTCCTCCGAAGGACTTCCCAGGGATGCACGAGATAAGAGCGCCAGAAGCTTTGGTCACTCGCGAATGGTCGGACCGGACCGGCGTGACGAAGAGCGTCGCACGCCCAACGCCTGGAGCATAAGTTGAGGGACCAAGACGCCGTCATCCAGAGAATGGCGGCAGAGATGGAAGCTCTTAAACAGCAAGTCAAAAGGAAGGGTGCTACTAGAGTGGGTGATCACAGTGAGCACACCCAACCCCGCCGCTTAGGCAACCAGAACCAGCGACACACACTCTCCCTCTCCATCACCAAAAGCTATGGGGTTGGAGACAAAGACCCACCTGCGGAGAAGTCTAGCGCGCAAGATAGTAGCTACCATCTCTTACGTCCGCCGACGACATTGAGGTCTTCGTACTCTGCTCATTCGGAGGACCTGAGGGACGTCTTAAAGGAACGAGCTCGCTGACGTAAGGCTAAAAGGGTGTCGGCGCTCCAACGGTTATCGTACTGAGGTCACGCTAGCGAGGAAGTCATAATGTCACCACCACGCTCAGCCGTGCCAGTCCTTTTGGACAAAGATTTGGCGAGGCTGAACGCCACCCCCTACTCTCTTGAGATAGAGACCACACCGCTCCCAGCAGGCTTTCACCAGCCCAAGTTTACGCGTTATGACGAGAAAAATGATCTATACATGCATGTAAGCCACTTCTAGCAGGTCATGGCTGGATATCGGCGTAATGATCTCTCATGTGCCTTATTTTCCCATCGAGTCTGGGCGAGTTGGGCTTGAAATGGTTTGAGAGGCTCCCAGAGGAAAGCATCGAAAGGTGGCAGCATTTGGCGGAAGCGTTCATGACTTGATTCAAAACCAATACCAAGACGCCAAAGAAAGTGGACCACCTCCTGAGCGTCAAAATGGAGTCAAGCGACCCCCTCAAAGCAAACAACGCCAGATATTGAGAAACCTTCAACGAGATCCTAGATTGCTCGACCAACTTGGCAATCACCCAATATAAGCCCTGTCTCCCGGTCAGACATAGACTGAGGGACTCGCTCACGATGAATCAACTGACTTCCATGGGGCAACTGATGCAACGCATCAATGAGCACATCCGAGTGGAGGATGATGAAACGGTGTCCACCGTAAAGGAAGATCCGGTGGCAATGGATAAAAGGGCGGCTGGGAAAGTATACGCTGTCGGACAGGAGACAAACCGTCCAAGTGACCGCGCAAGAGAGTCAGACCATGGTCCGGATCGCAGAAACCGGGGTAGAGATCGCCGCAGTGACCAAGCAAAATATCCCCGCGACGACGCAGCAGATGTGAACAGAAAAGTTGAACACTTGGACGAGCATCAACATGGTATTTAAGATTCCAATCTATCACATACTTAGTGAAATCCGCGACGAGGATTACGTCTGGTTTCCCGTTAAGTTAGGTGATGCGCAAAAGGGCTTTAATCCACAATACTGCTGCACATTTCACAGTGAGCGAGGGCACCGCACGGAGGACTGTTTGCTCTTGAAGCAACACTTAGAGGAGTTAGTCGCAGCCAGTCACTTGGACCGTTACATCGATGGGGGATGAAGGGCCGTGCACCACACCCCGGCTGAGCCGAACAGTTCGGATGACCTAGAGGCGGCCCCTCAAGGCGTAGTCAATGTGATCTATGGTATAGTAGAGCCGACATGGGTATGCAAGCTCCGAGGGATGATCAAAAAAGCAGAGCATATGAGGGAGGTTCTGTCAATTCAGCCCGCGATTAAAAAAGGCAAGACCGAGAAGAAAAATGTGATTAGCTTCTTAAGCAGGGACCTTGAGCACATTCAAACGCCGCACAACGATGCCCTAGTGGTCACTCTTCGCGTCAAGGACTTCGATGTGAAACACATCTTGATCGACCAAGGTAGTTTGGTCGAGATCATGTACTACGATGCCTTCAAACAGCTCAAACTCCAGGATACAGACTTGGCTCCGGCAACTTCGCCACTAGTTGGTTTCAACTCACAACCGAAGTGGCCGATGGGAAAGATAATCTTACCGGTCAAAGCCGGATCCTTTGTTAAGCAGGTGGAGTTCTGGGCATTGAAGGTGCCGTCCACATACAATCTGATCCTAGGAAAGGGATGGCTTCACGCCATGCAAGCAGTAGCGTCAACCTACCACCAGGTCATGAGGTTCCCCTCGGCTATAGGGGAAGTTGAGGAGATTTGAGGCGATCAAGTCATGTCGAAACAGTGTTTCATGGCAGTAAATGGGAGCCGAGCTGCAAAAGGCTTCGTGCAAATGATCAAAGGTCCGAAAGACCAAAGTGTCCCTGATGACGTGGACACTAGGGCCGAGGAAAAGGCTGTTAAAGAGTTGGTGGAGGTGCGGATCGACACAGAAAGTCCTAACAAGTTCTTTTTGCTGGGATCCAGCCTGACCGCCCAAGAAAGAACCGAGATGGTGGAGTTCTTGGTGGCGAATATTGAAGTCTTTGCATGGACGCCATACGATATGCCTGGCATAGATCCAAGCTTTATTTGCCACCAACTCAATGTCTTCCTGGATGCGCGTCCTGTCATTCAAAGGACGAGGAGATCTGCCCTTCACCACGCCGAGGTAATCGCAGAAGAAGTCTAGAACCTATTGGAAGCTAGGGCAATCCAGGAGGTGCACTACCCTCGGTGGGTTTCGAACACGGTCGTAGTACCCAAAAAGAATGGAAAGTGGCGAGTTTGCATTGATTACAAGACGGTCAACCGAGCTTGCCCCAAAGACAGCTTTCCTCTACCTAGAATAGACTAGCTAGTGGATCTTACAGCTGGACATGACTGGCTCAATTCCTTAGATGCTTATCGCGGCTATTACCAGATCGCCATGCATGCACCCGACCGCGAGATGACCTCTTTCACAACTCCGAAGGGATTGTTCTGCTATAGAGTCATGCCTTTTGGTTTGAAGAACGCCGGGCCAACTTTCCAGAGGATGGTGACCAAGATGTTCGCCCCTCTGTTTGGACGCACAATGGAGGCTTACATCAACGACATGGTGGTCAAGAGCAAGCAGCAGGCCGACCACTTGTCCGACCTAGCTGAGATTTTCGTCATTCTTAAGCAACACAAGCTTCGCCTGAATGCATCGAAGTGTGCCTTCGGTGTGAAGTCAAAGAAATTCCTTGGCTTCCTAGTCACCAACTAAAGCATCGAAGCGGACCCTTCACAAATCAGAGCCACACAAGAATTGAAGCGGCCCAACTCAGCAAAAGACGTGCAACATCTTGTCGGTATGGCAGCCATACTTAATCGATTCATAAGCCGGACATCAGATCGTTGCCAACCTTTCTTTCGAGTTTTGAAGTCCAAGTTTTCATGGGATGAAAAATGTGACAAAACCTTGGGTGAGCTCAAGACATATTTGTCTTCCGCCCCACTCTTGGTAACGCCCAAGCTCGGTGAAAAGCTCTACCTTTATCTTGCTATCTCTTAACATGCAATTAGTGCAGTGCTAGTCCGGGCAGAAGGCATCCAACATCTCCCTATCTTTTACGTGAGCAAAACCCTGCTACCAGCAGAGTCGAGGTACTTGCCGCTGGAAAAACTTGCTTTGGCACTAATGATGGCTTCTAGGAAATTAGCACACTACTTTCATGCTCACACAATCGTGGTGTTGACCGAATTCCATCTGAAAGCCTTATTTGAGCGGGCGGACTTCTTCTCCCAAATTCTGAAGTGGGCAGTCGAACTGGGGCAATTTGATGTCAAGTTTCAACCCCGCACCGCCATCAAAGCCCAAGCATTGGCCGATTTCGTTGCTGAATTCTCGCATGGAGTCCACCCGGTATGCCCGGTAGATCTTACCGTGACAGTCGGAGTAACGAGTGTAAGCGCAACAAAAATTGCACAATGCAGTGATGACGGCGACGCGAAACTTGCGCGCCCGTCCACACAACTTTCGGTCGAAAACGTACTTTAGACTGGCGATGCGATGATGGACTTGGGAATAACAAGTCAACCTGTTAGGTTTGGCACAGCATCGCTCAGGAAGGATAAAGACCGGTCTATTGAAATAATCAGCGGCGAGCTTGTAGCAGATATAGCCGGGTAGCCGAGCATACTTGATCCCATCAACCTTCAAGCCTCCCAGGATCCCTCAGAATGTTGAAAACTTTTCATTGGTGAAATATGAAAACTTTTCGTAGATGGCGCCTCAAATCGGCATGGCGCCGAACTGGGCATAGTTTTGATCTCGCCGGATGGTCTAACCATCGAACACTTTATCGCACTTGGATTCCCAGTGTCAAACAACGAGGCTGAGTACGAAGCACTGCTGGCCAGACTTAAAAGCGCGCTCTAGCTACGCGCATCCGAGCTGATGTTCTACAGCGACTCCCAACTCGTTGTCAACCAAGTGTCTGGAGTGTACGAGGCCAAAGATGACAGAATGGCCAAGTACCAGGCTCTAGTGAGAGAACACATGAAGGCATTCCAAGTGATAAGGGTCCAACGAATTGGCCGTGAAGAAAACGGCCGAGCAGACGAGTTGGCCGATCTAGCTTCCATGTTCGATAGTTCAACTCCCAATCCTCTCTTGATCGAGTTTCTTCCAAGACCTAGTATTGAGGACTCAGAACAGACGGAAATATTCTGCATCGAGCTTGGTCCCTCTAAGATGGACCCTATCATCCTTTTCCTGAAAGAACGGACCCTTTCGGCCAACAAAAAGGAAGCACATAAAGTCCGGGTGAAATCAGAGCGATTTTGGCTCTCTCCATCTGGCGCTTTGTATAAGAATTCATTCACCGATCCATACCTTAAGTGTGTTCATCCGAACAGTGTAGAAGCTTTCCTCTATGAGATCCACGAAGGTATGTGTGGAAGTCACATCGGGGGGAGATCTTTGGCCTACCGCGCTATTTCGCAAGGATACTGGTGGCCGTGCATGCAAGCAGATGCATAAAAATATGTTAGAAAATGTGAAAAGTGCCAAAAGTTCGCTCACCAAATTCACCAGCCGGCTATAGAACTTCTCCCCCTCACAAGTCCTTGGCCTTTCGCAATGTGGGGGCTAGACATAGTAGGACCACTCTCAACAGCGCCAGGCAACCGGAAGTTCTTCATTGCGACGACAGATTGCTTCACCAAATGGGTTGAAGCTGAGCCCTTAGCGACCATCAAAGAAAAGGAGGTCAAACGATTCGTTTGGCAGAACGTGATAACGCGGTATGGCGTCCCCAAGGCTTTAATTTTTAATAATGGCACCCAATTTGATGGGCGCTTATTCAGAGGATTTTGTGAGGAATTGAAGATAGAATTCTACAACTCCATCCCGGCTTACCCGCAATCCAACGGCCAAACCAAAGCATCAAACAAGACCATTCTCGATGGGTTGAAGAAAAAGCTAAAGAAAGCCAAAGGAAGATGGGCCGAGGAACTCTCTAGTGTCCTCTGGGCATATCGCATGACCCTGAGACGCTCAACCGAGGAAACCCCTTTTGCCTTGGCATATGGCATGGAGGCGGTCATTCTAGTGGAAATTGGCATGCCTACCATCCGCAGCGAAAATTTTGAGCCCGAGTTAAACTCTGAAGCAATCGCCTTGGAATTGGACCTAGTTGACGGGCGCCAAGAAAAGGCGTTGATCCACGTGGCTGCATACCAACAAGAATTTTCTAGGAAGTACAACAAAATGGTGCACCCCAGACCGTTTAAAGTTGGGGATGTAGACGTCCCCGAACGCATCCCGGGGGAAGGGAGTGCAAGTCCCCCCCGTTCTGGTTCGATATTGGGTCACTACAGTTTGAAGGACTCAAATGTCACGGTTCTCAATCTTGAACCGAAGAGTCCAAATCCGGCAAATCGTTTTGAGAAAACTGATTTTTGAAAGAAGTGCCAAACATGGACTGCTTCGCCAGATACAGAGTCGCCACCTAAATATTTTAAAATGGAAAATTTAGGAAACCCTGACTCGGTGCCAAAGGCCACGTGTCCGTCATCACCAAAGTTGCCTCGGCTCGGGAACTTGGGTACGATTGGGAAGGTCACCGTGAGCACCTTCGCCCGATCAAAGAGGCCTCTACTAACCATGATATCGATTTTGAAAACATTGTGAATTCTTATTCGGTTATTAGCCTAGGTTACTATGTGATGACTGACATACAAATATAAATGAATACTTTGAATTGGAACAAAATATTTCATGTTTGTTTGTTTGAAAATGGTTTGATGGTGCTACCCGCAGGTAGGCTAAGACGTAGATTTGCCACCCTCGGGTGGGCTTAGAAAACAATGATTTTGCCACTATCTAATGGGCTTAAAACAAGCATTTGATGAATTGTTCCAATTCAGATAACTCAACCTCCACCCACAGGCATTCAAGGCAGTTATATCACATAAGCATTTAGCCTCATGGTAAGCATGCTATCATGGCAGCACTCACACGCATGTAAGGATGCTAAAGCATAAAACTCACCGAGTACTCCAAGCCAAAACAGAAAACTACATTAGAAATCATGCATGATCCTAAGTATACAGAAATGTCTAATGCAACACATGCAAAGATGCAAACTATAGCAGGCTCGGCTGTCCTAAACATGGCATGTGAAATGCTACAGTTATCAAGTATTCAATTTGGAATTGAAATACAAATGCAGTTTGTATGATCTTGAGCAGTGCGTGCAAAACAGATGAATGATGCAAACATGCTGTCATACTGTATGCTAATTGAAATATGCCCTATATCTAACCATCATAAGCAGGTAAATAAAAAGGAAGAAAGGCGTGAGGTTGGAAGACATACATCACACTCACCCACACTTATTACAGTTATGCCCTCGCACAGAGGGTCCGAATAAATAATAATACAGTCCGAAATGAAAAAATAATATAGTCCGAATAATACAGATTCCTAATTAATTAACAAATTAACTAAGAAAGCTGTAAAACTGGCATGCAAGCCAGGGACTGCCTTGCTTCTGCTCCGGATGATGAAATGATGCATGCCCGGATGCCTTTCTTGTGAAATCCTGGCGGTGCCCGATTAGCCTCTGTTTGCATTTTCTTGAAATGCGTGCGAGTTCAAAAGTTCTTGATTCTTCATTTCTTTTAGAAGCGAGAACAGGAAAGGGGCATAGCAATGTATTTCACAAATATATGCATGCCTCGATTCTCGTGCCACCAATCACGCATATCGATGCATGATGGCCGAGGAGTCGGATTGCACAACTCACTATAGGGTGAATGTAGATGAATGCTACAACAAAACCTAACTCCATCACGGGCAATCCGGAGTGTCGGTGACTTGGGAATTGAGACCCATTCTGTCGCTTGGAGTGCGAAACGTGCCTCGTTTCCCGTGCCCGGACTAACTCCTATCCCGAACACGATGCAATATGTATGATATGCATGAAATGCAGCTAATATGCAATCCTAATATACACAATGCTATGAAAATGAGATGCCTCGAGATGCGTGCACGCAGGCGCGCAAACCGAGGAAATGCATGAATGCAATCTAAGATATAACCTAGTATGCACAATGCGGATGAAAACGAGATACCTCGAAATGCGTGCACACGGGCACGTAAATCGAGGAAATGCATGAATGCAATCTAAGATACAACCTATTATGCACAATGCGGATGAAAACGAGATACCTCGAAATGCGTGCACACGGGCACGCAAACCGAGAAAATGACACACGCGATGTAATGAGACTAAAATGGCATGACAATGCAATATGGGCTTACACCAACATGAGAGAGTCTCAACCACTCTCACATAAGAGGCTAATGGATGAAAATGAAGTGCCTCGAAATGCGTGCACACGGGCACGCAAACCGAGGTAGTGGCATACTCGATGCAATATGGCTAAAATGGCATATAGAATGCAAAATGGGCTTATACCAACATGAGAGGGCCTCAGCCACACTCACATAGGACGCCAGTGGATGAGAATGAAGTGCCTCGAAATGCGTGCCCACGGGCACGCAAATCGAGGCAATGCATTAAAGTATGAAATGGCACTCCAAATGCAGATTGGACTTATACTAACGTGAGCGAGCCTCAGCCACACTCACATAAGAAGCCGATGGATGAAAATGAAGTGCCTCGAAATGCGTGCCCGTGGGCACGCAAACCGAGGCAATGGCCCTAAGGCATGAAATGGCATGCAAATGAGACGTGGCATATGGCATATGGAAAATGCAAATTTCAGCAGCCAAAATGATGCAAAAACAGCCCCCGAGTTATAGCAAAATTACACCCGATGCCCGAAATGCTATGCTAAGTACCCGAAATGACTTGCAGCTATGCCAAACATGCACAATATGGACATGAAGTGTAAAGACAGATGCTAGGCAGTCCCTAAACTAGCATTTTTCCAGTACAAAGTATGGCCAAACAACAAACACAAGTATGGAAAAAATAGCATGCAAAAATAGGGGAAAAGAGGGGAACAATGAAGCAAATGATATATACAATGCTCAAACTGAAAAATACAGTTCTACAACTTTGAAGAGGGTCCAAAAATATAAACATTTACAGCTTATGAAAACCCTCAAAACAGTATACAAATACGGCAAACATAGCATGCAAAATGTGAGCCAAAAGAGGGTTATAAAGAGAGGTATACCAAACATTCACCAAACAGCCTAAGACCCTTAACAAAACATGAACAGTGGGTCATTTTAAGACTATTTCCAGTTCTGATCATGGCCAAAAACAGAAGCAAGATAGGCCTAAAAAATCATGCAAAATATGGACCAAATAGGGGCTATAAAGAGAGGTCATGCATGGAAGCACCAAAAAAGGTTGAGCCCTTCTAAAATGTTTTAGAGGAGCTCAAAATAAGCTCAATCACAGTTTATGTCATGCTCCAAAAACAAATGTACATAAGCTAAAAATAGCATGCAAGTTTACGGTAAATATGATGGATATTGAAGCAAGTGGTATGTAGAAGCTCCAAACAAGGTTGAGCCCTTCTACAATGTTGTATAGGGGCTCAAAATAAGCCTAAACTCAGTTAGGGTCGGAGCCCAAAACCTCAAGAAAATAGGGTATAAAAATGAAGTAAGAATAAGCTCAAAAAGGGTAAAAGAGTACTCACCCTTGAAGACAAGACTTTTGTTGCTTCTTGGCTTGAATTTGTTGCTTCTTAGCCTTTGAAAAACCTTCCTTTGCTGCTGGAATGGAAGTGGTAATGGTGAGGCTTGGTGTTGATGAACAAATGAGGCTAACACTTGAAGTTTTTGGAGGTTTTTGGATAGGGAGATGTAGGGCAATGCTTAGGAGCTCTTCTAGGAAGTTTTTGTAACCCTAATGAAGGAGCTGGCCAGCCACTTATAAAGGCCAAGAAGGGGGTTTAAAAGAGGAGGGAAATGCACCCAAGCTTTCCCTCCCAAAATATCTCCCGGATGCCCAGATATTTTGGAGAAAGCAATATCTGAATTGTAATGAACCTGAGTGAGGATCTTGGTAGGCTAGCCACTTTTCTTTGGAGGTGGTGGCCGGCCACCCCCCATGGCCGGCCGGCTAGGGGTAAAAATGAAAATTTGGAATTGCTGGCCGAGCACCAAAGGGTAGTGTCCTCCCATGTGTGTACAACAAGGCCCTGTGGTTGGAATTTGGCAACTCTGAAGCAGGAGAGACAACAAGCCACCTCTAGGAGAGGTCCAAAAATGAAAAGAAGAATTACTGGCTGAGCACCATTTTTTAGGGTCCTCCCATGTGTGTACAACACAAATATGTGGTTTTGGCTCGAAGAAAATGGCCCTAGGGTGTTCAACATTAGCCCGGAAGTGAGAAAAACGGGCGCCGAGAGGCGCTGGAGGAGCATAACTGGTTGCTGAGACAATTACTGTCCTCCCACCCTCTAGTGACCTTCCTTATGATAAAACAGAGGTACCTACCAAAAATGAACAAAAACCGATGCAAAACGAATGCTCGGGGGCCAAAACACGCAGTTCGGGGTCCCGAAAACCGGCCGTTAAGCACCGAAAGTGGTGTTTGGCCACGAAGTGGGTATCTAAAACCTCAGTGTCCCTTGAAAGGGAGTAAATGAGATGCATGCCGGAGACCGGAGGAATCGGAGATGGTTGGGTGGTCCCGAACCGAGGCACACGACCTGACGGCTCCGAAAACCGGGAACCGGGCTCCGAAATGGGCAAAATGGCCTACGGCCACGAAATGTAGCCCAGGCCACTGAGAGTACGGGACCTCTCCCTCCCCTCAGGAAAGAAAACAGAGAAAACCGAGCCTGGTTTGCAAACCGAGATAAGGCACAGAAGAGAGTTCGGGAGTCCAGAGGCAGGGCGCACGGCCGCGACTCTGAGACTTCTAAACGAGCACAATATGCAACATCACCGAGCGCTCAATCGGTGACGTCTGAGTCTTAAGGTCGGTCAAAAATGGGGTGTCTACAGGGGACTGGATTTGTCACGACCCAAACCCGCGCCTATGGGTTTAGCATCGTAACCGGCCAATAATCCGTGATTACCGAAGGCCTCCTTAACAGTAATGACAGTAGTACAGAGTAAAGGGGCTGGCGGAAGCCAAAATCTGGAATAAAAGATGTCCAATGAGCTGTAACAATCTGAATGCAAAAGACTTTTTATAAACATGCCACATTAATAACCGAAACATATATACATGCGACATATACACAAACATCCATGTCAGGGACCAAATCCCTAACTATAACTGTACGGTCAAGTCTTAACCATTTATTACAGAACAGAGGCAAAGGGGGAATCTAAAACATCCCAAAACAACCTTGGCTTTAAAGCATTCGGAACCTCGAGGTGAGGCACAATGGTTGGCTTTGACAAAACGGGAGCTTAGCATGACGCTTCTAGCTTCGGTCCAGTGCCTGGACACCTACATTTAAATATAAACAGTGAGCTAAAGCCCAGTGAATAACATATATGTAAAAGGGTTAAGAATGAATGTCCTTTCGGTAATTAAAACAGTCAATTGCATCAGTAAATCAGTCATTTAGAACCATAATAGTCATATGTGGTACATCCATTAGCAACACAGTACAGTAGGTCTTAACAGACTGAACAGTCAGTTAATGACCATCATAACAGTAAACAGTAGTGGTTTCAAACATGGGAACCAACAGAGATCTCTGTGACAGTAGCAGTAACAGTACAATAACAGTAAATTGCTATGGATGCCACGAATACAGTTTACAAATAGGACAACCATTCATTCATTAAACAATAACATTTCAGTAAGCAGAACAGTTAATCATTCAGAAAATAATCAGAATTGAACATATCTTTACAACATTGTTATTCACAGAGCACTGGGCTATAGGCAAGCTAATGAGCGTTCTCGGATGCCAAACCTACATAGTAACAGAATGAACACACACTAAGTTACACGTTCGGGATAACAACTTAGCCCCTATCTTGACTTGGTGTGGTTCTATATCAATATCTTCATTAAGATGCCTTAAATATAACCTAGGAATGCCTAGGATGGAATGAGGATACAAAGATGCACTTTAGAACACTTTTCAAAATTTTTACTGAAACAGGGGTCTCACTCGAGCGTGCCTTTCTACGCTCGAGCGAGCTTTCCAAAACAGAGAGGTCACTCGAGCGTGGACTTCCTCACTCGAGCGGTCTGTAAAAATGCAAAAAGTGCTGGATATTGAAAATCTCCGCTCGACGCTCGCTTGATGCTCGCTCGAGCGTAGGACACAGTCCTCGCTTGAGCGTAGGTTCCTTCGCTCGATCGTGCGTCTGCACACGCAGAAAACCTGAGAGCTTGCAATCTACGCTCGAGCTAGTATTCCGTCGCTCAAGCGGAACTCTGAACACAAAGGTGGTCGCTCGAGCGTGGAAGACAAAATCTGGGTTTTCCAGATTTGCCTCCAAAGCTCAAACTAAGCATTCAACACATCAAAACTCGACCTTTTGGGCCTATTTTTTGGAAAACGCTTGAAAGCTCACACTATAACATATTTTGAAGATCAATTTTGTAAAGTCAAGTCCAAAGGTAAGCTAATTGAACACAATTCTAAAGAAACTTTCATAAATAATGCAAGAACTTAACATGCAAGAGTTCACATGAATTCCAATGCTCTAAAACATGACTAAATGTAAGATTGAGCTCAAAATCATGGTGAATTCATGGACTATAACAAAAACATGAACATGCATGTAGAAATTTTCATAGAAAAGACCTCAAAACTCAATGACATGGACATGCATGCAACCATAGCTACTCAATACAATACTTTGAGCCAATTCAAGACTCTAATCACCAATTTTACCATGGGTCATGCATGTAACAACTTAAATACATAAGCCAAAGGATAAATATCCTACCTAGGTCTTGAATTTCAAAGTATGGAAGCCCAATTTTGCAAGTCCTCTTCAATTCCTCCTAGTTCTCCAAGTCAAATTCTTGATGAAACCAACTCTCCTCTTACCCTCTTCTCTCTCACGGTTTGGGTCTCCAAGTGGATGAAGAAAAGGTGTAACAAAAATGAATAAGCTCCAAACATGTATTAACAAAGTGGCCCACTAGTATGGCAAAAGTGTAATTAACTCTAATTCAATAATTAATCATTATTTAATCTAATTTAATCATTCCAAATCAAGTTCAAATTAAATCCACCATAAAATCACATAAATCCAATTTAGTATATAACACTAATCAATTTCTGATTTGGTCGCCGATAAGACTTTCAATTCGCAGTTCGAAACTTAAAACACGAACAGATCAATCTACGACAAATAGATAGAAATGCAATTAAGGTAATACACTTATGCAATCAATTCAAAATTTTTCCATAATCAATTACTTATCATGCTAAAACATAGATTAGCACTAATCAAAGGTGAGGGCTGTCACAGGGTTTTAAGGAAAGTGATGGGTAACACACTGGTGCCGAGCGAAGACAAGCTAGGAGCAAACTGGAAAGGGCCTTACAGGATAATCAGTCTAGCGGGCAAGGGGGCATACCACTTAGAGGACTTGGATGGCAAAGACGTACCCCGGCCATGGAATGCGACCAACCTCAAATTGTACTATTTTTAGTATTTGTCTTTTATATGAAGGCCTTGTTCCCCTTTACTTCTGAATGTAATGCTCCATTTGCCAGTGTAATAGAAATGAATTATTTCTGTTTAGGAAGTTTATTGTGTTGAAAGTAATGTAGTAAATGACGGGGCATACTCTCGAAAAAGCCAAGATGATTTACCCCGGCTAAAAGAGTTGATGATTTGCCCAACTCAAAGGCTCTAGCCGAGATGCTCTACCCTGTCTAGAAGAGTTGATGATGTGCTCAACTCTTATGTTTTAGCCGAGATGATTTAACCCGACTAAAAGGGTCGGCGATTTGGTCAATCTTGAAAGTTTTGCCGAGATGATTTACCTCGGCTAAAAGAGTTGATGATTTGCTTAACTCAAAAGTTCTAGCCAAGATGCTTTATCCCGGCTAGAAGAGTTGATGATGTACTCAACTCTTATGTTTTAACCGAGATGATTTACCCCGGCTAAAAGGGTTGTCGATTTGGTTAATCCTGAATTTTTAGCCGAGATGTTTTACCCCAGCTGAAGGAGTTGGTGATTTGCTCAACTCTAGGTATAGCCGAGTTATTTTACTCTAGCAAGTAGAGTTGTCGAGTTCTTCAACTCTGGATAATTTTCGTGTCTTTAAGACCGAGATAATGTTCCCGGTTCAATCTGTTTGTAATACGCTGGGCAAGAGTAGTTTGGTTAGCTGGAAGACTACGACAAGCAACGCAACAGTATAAACAAAATGAGAACTTTTCATTGATGATAAAATGTGGTACATATGGTGGGGCAGGCAGTCCGGTTACATTAAAAAAAAAAAAAAAAGAGAGACTAAACTAGGGAGGAAAGGTCAACGAAAGCATCTCCGGTGCCCTCCACGGCTGCCTCTAGATCAATCGTGGAGGAGATTTCTCGAGTGCTGGACTCAACCTGGTCGGCCTCCCTTTGGCAGTCTGCTTCCTCGGTATTCTCCTCGGCATCATGCTCTCCCTCTTCCTCAGCATCCTCTTGCAAAGCATTAAAGACTTCATTTGCGTATGGGACCATGTAGGCCGAAAGAAAGGCAGCAGGGGGAGAGGTAAACACCTCGGTTCCGGATCCTTGGCCGAGCTGTTCACAAGCAGCCTTCCAACCGAACTTAAAGAATATGTCCTTGGTGGCCTCGACCTGCTTTGTGTAGCTGTCTTCGGCCTCTTTGAAACCGAGATTGTTTGTCGCGTCCACTTCATCTTTCCTTGATTACTTTAATGCTTCCAGCTCGGCCTGGAGAGTGTCTCTTTCCTTCTCGGTAGATCCAAGTTGGCCGAGCAATTTGGAGTTGTCCGTATTGGCAATCTCCAATGAAGCCTTTGATCATCCCAGCTTGGTTTCCAGATGCTTGACCTGACTGGCGGCGTCAGTCACCTTTTGCCGAAGTCTATGAATCTGGTCTATCACAAGATGTTGTTTCTGGATGGCCTACAAGAAGACGGGTTAGAATTCAGATAAGAATGACTGCGAAGACACTTGAACAATTTTGAATAAACGTGCGGAGTTCTTACCCGGGTCATAAATTTAACCGAGGACTTCACGAGCCGGGTGTCGGGCACGTGGTCGCTGCTAGTTACGTCGCTCGGTAAGAGTAGTGCTTTCGTCAAGTCAAAAGCTAGGAGATATTCTTTATCGCCTTTGACTGAGGCGTTGGCCGGAATCTCCTTATCCCGGTGCTTTAACTATGGCTGCCAGGGGGGCGTTAGCTCAGAAGCCTCCACTAGTTGCTCGGTGCTCAGCTCCGCAACGAGCTCGGCTGTTAGATCGGTGGACCGAGGCCTTTTTCTAGCTCGACGACTGTCATTGCTAATTTGCGCCGTAGTGGTCGACGCCAATGCGATCACGGTTCCAGACGTTTGATCGGCAGCAAAAGCTCGGAGGGAGATAGTCGGCAACTCGGTGGATGTGGCGGTAATAAGATTCTTGATACGGCTCCGTTTAGCCATCTCCTCTTCCTCGGTTAGCCGGATTAGGGGCACGTCCGGTAGTGTTGGATCGGGCAGTGGGGACGGTGCTCGCAGAAAGTCGGTGACTCTACTCCTGCGGGTAGCCGTGTACCTATAGCTCGGTACGTAACCGAGAAGGTCGTGGCAATCTCGGTGACGACACCGTAGCGTGGCTCTGAGGGCGACCTCGTCTGGGTTGAAGTAATTCGCTTGCAAAGCTTTGATTGCTGCAAGGAAAAGAGCAATTAGTACAAAATAGTAAGGGAAAGTAATTTGACCGAGCAATGAGCACGGCTTATATGTCGAACCGAAGTTTTGCTGATGTACCAGCCGGGCACATCAGCCGTCTCATAATTCCCAGACACCCAAAAGAAGTCGTCATCATGCATATCTTTGTTCGGGGTACCGGTTACCAGCTTCTTCTTACCCCGTCTAATCTTCAAATAGTAGTTAAACCCGTCGGCTGTGTGCCCGAGGATGTACTGGCGCAAAATCTCGGCTAGCCCTAGGTTTAAGCCAAGCCAATTGTTCAGCTCGGCCACCCCGTTTATTATTTTGTATGTATTGGTCGAAACTTGTGTCTGTGCTAGCCCGGTACGCCTCAAGAATTCACACATTAGAGGCTGAACTGGGAAGCGTAGACCCCCCTCGGTTATGGATAGCACGGTGAAGGGGCATTGGTCCAGTCTACCCCAAGGTATGGTGTCTTCTACACCGAGCTCGAGGTGGATGCCTTCAGGGATGCCGTACTCCTTCCGAAACATGGCTAGCGCGTCCGGCGTGTTAACAAGGAAGCGGTAACGCCCCATGGGAAGCTGGCCTGTTTCAGCACGGCGATTTTGGTTTGGCAAAGTTTCGTGTGAAGGCAACTCGGCCTTTGAGAGCCCTGGTGTTGGTGTCTGGTCCCCTAGGACTCTGCAGTAAAAGTCAAGTGTAAGTGGAAGCGCAGTCACGCAAACGAGCACGACTTTAGCTCGGACATATAGAATACCAGATCACCTCGGTCACAGTGGTATACACAGAAACTCGGTCGCTCCAGCAGACCAGATATTAGCCCAATCGAGCGATCTAGCATTCTATTACCTCGGTTCCTACACAAGTCTCATAAGCTTGCAACTTGCTCAGTTTTGGTATTTTTTGGGATCAAACGAAGACCTGGAGCTCGGTTTTTCCCAGATCCTCGCGTGTTCATCATAGAAGATGATGAACAGTTGAGGGAGAATGGGCAAAGGTGGTTTTTGGGGGTTACATCCTAAGTTAAACTTCATTCAAAATCCTAAAACCTACTGTTACCATGCCCTAGACTCAATTATGACAATCTCAGGCCCAGTTGTACAGTAAGAACACAAGTAACAGAGGAGGAACAGAAGAGATTCGAAGAACTTACAGGTTTGGAGGTGAGAATCGGATCTTCAAGCACGGAAATACTCCTGAGCGATAATAGTGAAGCCAAATCCACCAGATGGATGCTAAGGTGTAGGCAAGAATAGTGTTGGATAGAGGGGGTTACACTGTAGCTCTGGGTCGCTGGGTAGTCTGGAAGGGAAGATGAACAATAATGAAGAAATGTGAAGGGGCAAGCGACGTATATGTAAGAGGAGAAGAGGAGCCAAAAGTTCAAATTTGAGAAAATGGCGTGGGACGGCTGAGTTGGCCATTCGGGGCCAATGAATGAATGACGCATGTCTGCAATGACGGCGCGTCAGTACTGAAGAGACAGGTTGGCAAGTCGAGGCGCCGACCGAGCAATTAAAGAGACCGAGCATGGGGATTAACACGGTTAATGTCTTGCTGAGTAATGTCGAGTAGAATTTTGACCCCAGTCGAAGCATGTGATCCCAGTCACGCTAGCACGGACGGAATTAAGGGACAATTGAGAGGGAGATTTCATAATACGGCCTTGGGTCGTGGTATTGGCCAGGCAAAAATTGGACTGGGCGTATGTGGGCCAAGCTAGGCTGGGCCGTTCCAGGGGAAGTTTGCTCGGTTGAAGACCAGACCCGATTTGGCTGAGATAGTTCTCTGTTAGCCTGGCTTTCATTGGTTGCTCGTTCAGCTCGGCGAAGTAAGGTCCTCCGCGGATCGGCTCAACCGAGCATGAACTCGACCATAGCGGAGGGCTACTAAACTCGGTCGTAATGGAGCTTGGCGAGGAGCACTATTCGTCTCGTATAGTAACACAGTCACAAGAGGCTTGGTTAGTGCCGTTGCGTTGCCTGTTCGCGCCAATTTCATTTGGCGGTTCGATTAGGTGGTGTTTAGCTGAATTTGCGCTGACATGTGGGAGAACGTGATAGAAGAGCAAGTCTACGTGTCATTGGGCGAATGGATGCAGAGGTGAGCGCAAAAAATATATAAATGTGACTGCGCCCCCCATGCGGAGGATGGAACATCAATTGGTAAGAGAAACTCTTACAATCAGCTCCTCTCTCTCTCTCTCTCTCTCTCTCTCTCTCTCTGAGTGTGTGCTAACTTGACCGTCGGAGGGATTTTCCGGCAACACATCGCTGGATAGCTCATCGCGCGTTGTGTTCGTAGGTTAATTAGATCGGAGCGGAGCTTGGAGCTGAGTACGCAAGAATGATATTAGCTCCCCGTACAATATAAAAAATAAAATTTTAAAAAAATTAAAAATTATTTCCTTCCCAAAAATAAAAAAATCAAATGAAAATAATATATATTTTAATTTTTTTACCAAACTGATTTTTAAAATTTTAATATTTTTCAAAACATAATTTTTAAAACTCAACCAAATAAAGGTGTAATGAAGTAACCTGTCTATTTGCTAAAATATAATTTTTATTGGAATTTTAGCTAAAACATAATTTATTGACTCAAAATCAACTTATAAAAACTTAATACTAAAAAAACTAATTTATTTGATACATTGTTAACTTTTTGACTCGTGCAATGTTTGGTAATTTTTTTAATTTTTATATTTTTATGTAAAATTACCAATTTATCCATGAATAAAAAAAGTTCATAAGAATGATGGATAGAGACAAAGTAAGGAAATTACAGAAAGTCTACCCTCACAGACAACTTTCTCACAATCAAGACTCAAATCTGTGGCTGTGATTCACTGGTTGTGGCTGTGACTGTGAGATAAATTTTGGCACGTGCAAAGGCTTCTAGATGCCTTTCTTTGGAGGAGAGAGAGAGAGAGAGAAGACCCTTCTCTGCTGGTTTCATTTGCAGATTGATTGGTTTCATTCTGTGCGTACAAGGCACGCATGGATTTCCGTCCAAAAAATCAATGACGGTTAATTATTAGATCATATAGAGCCAAAAACTAAATTGTAGGGATAAAATTGATGCAATTAGAAGTATAGGGACCAAAATGAAATCACGGGTAAACTATAGAGACCATTGCTGTAATTTGCTCAAATATTTTTAGTTTTGAATTTTTTAATTTAATGAATTGGTTTAATAACAATATCAAAATTGTCATCATATTTGACTTTTGAAAAAATAGAAACTAATTTAATGAAAATAAAAACAACCACCCATTACATGATCATCATCCAAACACATAATAAAAATTAATTTAGTAAAAACATAAATAAATAATGTCTAAAAGATTTATCAATTTTATGTAATTTTATCCTTAGTGGATAGAAATAATTTTTAAAAGTTTAAAAATATTTTTTTGACATTTATTTTTATCAAATTAGTTTATATTTTATCAAATTGACAATTTTGCCCATGAAATTAAGCAATGATATCTTCAAATGTCCTTATTTGGAACAAGATTCAAAATTCAAAATCAAATGTGTCACAATTGAAAAGTTAGAGACTAAAGTGACACAAATCTCAAGCTGTAGGGACCGTTAGTGTAATTCACCATAAATTTCATCACTAATGTGTAATTATTTTTCTAAACTTATACTGAATAGTAAATTCTCCATTATTCTTTTGAAAAATTATAATTAAAAATTCTGAATTTATCTCCAATAATAAAATAAAATTTTAATTTTATCAATTTAAATTTCAATATTTGAGTAATTTTTGAGAAATTTTTATAAAATAACAAATTAAACCATGAAGTATGGCTCACCATATGTATTGAGAAAATCAAATAAAAAATACAATCTAACAAAGTAAATGAGTTTAGTTAATAGGATCTCACCATACGTATTGAGAAAACCAAATCAAATAATACAATATAATAAAATAAATAAGTTTAGCTAATAGAAGTGACGTGCAAACCTTCCATGTTAATATGACCCAATAATGTTGTTAGGGTTGTTTTGAAAAGTGATTTATAAATTATTTTTTTGATTTATTACAAAATAAAAAACAAAAAAAAAATACATTTAAAAAGTAGAATGTGATGAGGCCTCGCTTGCTGAAATGACCCCTGGCCCAATGCTACCTCCGTGTGGAAAAAAAAAGTGTCCCAACTGGGTAAGCCCAGACTTAAAATTGGGCTCCTGCTGGATCTGGCAAAATTACGACTTGTTTAGGCTGATTTTCTAACGAATTTGGAAGCCTGGCCCATATATCATAGATCTGGTTTGCAAATGGATGCCCAGTGACTTTGTATGGTTGGATTTTTTTGAGCACTAACTTTATGTACTAATGGTGCTGTAGGTTGTTCAAATTACTCAGCGAATTGAAAAATCGAACTAAACAGATCTCTCTGGGTTAGGTTAGTTTGATTTTTGAGTGTATAGGTTTGGTTATGTGTTTACAAATCATCAAACCAATAGAATTAGATTAGTTATTGATTTGATTTAGGCTTTACATAAACCAATCCAACCCGAAAACCGAACATATATATATTAAAATTTTATTTGTATTAACATGTGTTCACTTAATTGGTTTATTATAATGGACTTGATTTCAATTAATAATTTCCCGTCTACAAGAATTATTAGGTGAACGAAGAAAGTATTATAAGTTTAAAAGTTTGAGTCGAATTTCGTAATTTATTTAATTTGCATCAGTTGTATTAATAAATTTAATTAAAATTGGTTATGTCTAAGTTTGAGTTTGATTTAATTTATATTAGTTTGCATTAAATAATATTTTGCTCTTTGTTTGTGCTATGTTTAAATGTTAAAGACTTGTTTATTTTAATTATTTATTATTGATTGATTCATTTATTTTTAGAGTAAATTATTGAAAAGTCCAAGCTAAGGAATGTATAAGCCATTAGATCTAATAGATATTTTTTTGTTGGAGAGAGATCTACCTTTTTGTGAAATAGTTTAGCGAGAAATCCTTTTGTTTATTTTAAAGGACAATTTATTTTTAATTTTACCCCTCAATTTATTTGTTGATTTTTTTTTTTATCTATTGACTTTCACTAATTATCTGTTCAAATTTTGTTACTAATTGATTTTTTTCATAATTTTTGTAACTTTTACGAAAAGACACCCAAAAAAAATAATAAATAGATAGAGTGCATTGACTTTTTGTTGTGATTTCTTAATTTTTTGAGTAAAAAGTTGAGTGTCAAACCACCCATTAAAATTCCTTTAGAAATTGACTCTTTTAGCATTTTTTTAATTTTTTAAGAAAAAAATATACAAAAAAATTAAAGAGAGTAATTAACTTTTTGTATTGATTTTTAGTTAATTTAGAATGATGCAACAGAATTAGGTCCTTACGATTTAAAAATAAAATAAAATTTGTGACATTTTCAAGATTGATGTTATCACATCATAAATTATTCCAACTACCTAACTCAAAATCAATTTAAAATATATAAATCGAATCTTAAATGATTTTGAGCCATGTTACCGCAAATAAACATATGAATAAGAGTTAATTTCACTTTTTATCCATGAATTATTATCATATTATTTATTTAGTTCCTAAATTATTGATTGAGTTGATTAAATTCTTAAAATATATAAATCAATATTTACTCAATCTCTAAATTATCGATTGAATCTATTAAATGTTTAGAATATTTAATTCAAACGTATTTATTGCTTGAAAAGATTACAAAAATAAAATATAAGTCCATAAATATTATAAATTAGTAAGATACCTACCTAATTAAGATTTTATTTTTTTAAAACACATGTTAATTATTTTTGTAAATAAAAATATAATAAATTGTAAATGTTTCCAAAATGACACCATAGCATGACAGCAACCCCAAACCCCTTTTGTTCTCCAAAAAATTTCATTTTTTGTGATCTCCTGAATTATCTTTGGGAAAATTACCTATAAGTGGTACTATCAGAAAATTATTATAACTTTAATTATTAATATATATAAAGTTTACAACTTATTTGTAAATTTTTTTAAAAAAAATCTACACTGAATTAAAATTTCCCCGTGAATTTTCCCTGATCAACCCGTGCCTCCTAATTATTGTTTTCCTGTTCTGGTGGATCGAATATCCATTCCTAACTCACATTGGTTATCAGGTCTGAAAAATTCACATCTCCTAGAACAATTGAACTGGTTTGATTACTTTTAAAAAAATAAAAAATATTCCGTTTAATTTGATTTTAGAATTATAATTTAAGTGTGAATTGTATTTTGAGTTTTTGAATCATGATTTAAAAAGAGAAAATTTGTTCAGTTATGAGTTTTGAAAATAGTTTTGGGATCATTTGTAATTTTTTTATTTATTTTTGATTGATTGATATATAGAAGGTAAGAAGAGAGACGAGAGTTGAGAGATAAAAAATGATTAATTGATTGATTAATAATAATAATAATAATAAATAGAATAGAGGAGTTTTGAAAGTAATTTTAAGTTGTGTTTTAAAAATATATTTGATTAATATATTTCATTAAAATTATGATTTAAAAACAGAGTTAAGTTTTAAAAGGTAAACCAAACGCTACAAATAAAAAGTGATGGGCTGTTTGATATATTGCTAAAAAAATTATACAGTATATTTTTTCTAATGTCATTATAACAATAGCAATGTTATTCATTTAATTTATAATAATATTCGATGTTGAATTTGTATAATTTAGTTGGTTTATAATTTAATATTTAATATATTTTATATATTGAAAACATATAAAGTAGTTATATTAAAAAGGGGCACTCGATTTATAAATTTAAATTCGGATTTTATTTGTCTAAAAGTTTATACTTTAAAATATTTGACATATATATAGGGTTACAAATGAACCGAACTGTTTATGAACAAGCTCGGAACGAGCCGAGCTCGAGCTCAAATATTATGCTCGTTTAGTAAACGAGCAAAGCTCGAGCTCGCATAAGCTCAGCTCGTTTATCTTTATTTAAATTATATAATAAATATATTATTTATATATTAAATAATATATATTTGCATATTAAAAATATATAAATATATATAAATAATAATATAAATACATTTTTTATATATTAAATAATATAAATAATATTTTTTATTTAAATATTTATATTTAAATAATATAAATAATATTAAAAAAAATTATTGAGCCAAGCCGAGCCGAGCTCGAGTTTCACTAAAATTAACGAGTCGAGTCGAGCCGAGCCGAGCTCGAACCCAGTTTCTTATCGAGCCGAGCTCGAGCTCAATAAACGAGCTCGATAAGTAAACGAACTGAGCTCGAGCTCAGCAAAGCTCGGCTCGACTCGACTCGATTCGTTTGTAGCCCTACATATATACCTGGGGTTCATTTCTAGAGACAAAGGATTACATATCCACTTTCTTTCCTGTCTCTCTCTTTCTATCTATTGGTTTCAAAGCCTCAAGTTCTCACATACTCTCTCTCCTCCTCTCTTTTACAAGAAGAGAATAGCTATCTACAGAGACTCCCGTTAAGGAATTCTAGTGGAAACACGTTGGAGATGAGTCATCGTCGGTGTTATTTCAGCTGAGTCATGGCGGCAACATGGAATTCGACGAAAACTGTCTCTTCAAGGCATCACACAAGGTGATGGGATTGATAGTGGCAAAGATCGATTCAAGAGAGCTACATCGGCAAACAACAAGAAGGCTTTTGGAAAATCTTAGATCTGGGGATGAATCCTCATTTGTCCAAGCTCGGCCCTAGGCATAGGCCCATCAAGCCATGGCCTAAGGCCCTTCAAAATAGACCAAAAAAGGGCCCCTCCTATTATTATAGTTTAGTGTAATATATTAGATATATTTTAGGTCAAAAAAAGTTAAAGAAGATTCAAACTAACTTAAAATAAATTGATCCATTAAAAAATTGAAAAGTCTATTCAAAATTAAAAATGTCCATTCTCTCTCCCTATCTAATTCCTAACCCTAACTACTCTTAATCGAATTTTTCCAACAACTTAACAGCAGCAGCCCAACAAAGAGCAAACCTAACAGCAGCACACTCGTCTAAATTACTACCAATTTTGAGTAAGTTTCTGTCACTTTTTATTTTTATTATTTTTATTTATTTATTTATTTACTTATTTATTATCACTCTTCATTGTAAAGTTGCAATCTTTTTTTTCTTTTTTGAAATTTAAGGTCTGTTTGTTTCAGCGAAAATATTGTCCTGGAAATTTTCCACCATTTTATGATTATTTCTTTTGGAAAAATTTAGAGAATATTTTCCCTCCAAACAAACATAACCGTGGATTTATTTATTTATTTATATACAAATAAATTGTTTTTTTTTTTTTTTGTTGACTTGCACATACAGAACAAATTTTAAAAATTTATTTTTCTAATAGATTGAAACCCTAGAGTTGATGAATTATGTGTTTAAGCTATACTGATTGTTTGGGCAATTTATGTAAAATTTGTTATTTGACTTGGTAATTGAGACTATACTTTGTGTTTCAATTTGCAATATCTAGAATTATTTGTTCAATTTAGTAAATATCACATAATTTAAATTTTAATGTGTTCTTCTTTTTCCTTGTATACAATTATTCTATGTTACTCATAGGGCCTTCTCTGTAACATCACATAATTTTTAAAAAAAAATTATTTTGTTAAGTGGTGGTGGTGCTCTTGTTTTGCATTTTGATCTAAAAAAGAGTTTTGATCTCAATTCATCATGACTATTAAAAGAAATTATTCATCTGGATTTGCAAAAAGGAAAAAGAAGCAAAGAGTCGAAAAATTAGTCGAATGTCCAAGAAGAGCTATTGACAAGTTCTTAGTTCTTTATGAGTAACAAACAAATAAAACAATCAGTTGAAGACTTGAACAATGAAGAATTTGAAAATTTGGTGAATAATAAGAATGAAAATTTAGTGGACAAAGAAGGAAATGAGGAATTTGGGAGTGCAGAAGCCAATCAAGATGATGAGATGAATGTGGAATGTAAGCATTCAAATATAGATGATTCGGAGACTTGGAAAATAATTGATCAAAATTTACAAGATTTTTTAGTCAAAAGAGGTCCTGGAAGAAGAAATTGTGAATTCAACTTTCCTAAGGATGATTTTTCGAGGCATGGGCATGTCTCACCTGTTCATTACATTCGGCATTTACCAAATGGAGAAAAATTTGATAGGACATGATTGATATACTCGGAACTTTTAGATAGAGTATTTTGCTTTTGTTGTAAGTTGTTTAAGTAAGAGGAAGATAAAACTCAATTGGCTACCGAAGGATTTAAAGACTGGAAAAATATTGGTGAGAGACTTAAAGGCCATGAGAGTGGTAACGAGCACATTACTTGCATGAGCAAATGGATTGAGTTGGAGGAAAGATTTGGAAAGCATCAAATAATAGATAAAAGTATACAGGAACAAGTTAACAAAGAAAGAGAGTACTTGAGACGGGTTTTATTGATGATAACTGTAGTTGTGAAAACACTTGCCAAGAATAATTTGTCTTTTCGTAGAAGCCATGCGAAGATTTATGAAGAGAGCAATGGACTTTTTTTAAGCATAATTGAAATGATTGGCGAGTTTGATCCAACAATGGAACAGCACTTTGCGGCGGATAGAAAATGGTGAAATTCATTACCATTATTTGAGTCACAAAATTCAAAATGAGATGATACAAATGTTGGCTGGGGAAGTCAAAAGTGCAATTTTGTCAATAATCGAACTAGCAAAATACTTTTTAGTCATACTTGATTGTACTCCGGATATAAGCCATCAAGAACAAATGTCTCTTATTGTACGATGCGTGGATGTTTCAACAAGTCCAATTACGGTGAAAGAGTTTTTTTTTTAGAGTTCTTGAATGTGGGTGATACATTGGGGATGAGACTTTTTGATAAACTTCAAGAAGCATTAGTTAACCTTCAACTTGATATTGGTGACTTAAGAGGGCAAGGATATGACAATAACTCTAACATGAAAGGCAAAAACAAAGGTGTTCAAACAAGAGTACTTCAAGTAAATCCTAGAGCATTTTATACGCCGTGTGGTTGTCATAGTCTTAACTTGTGCTTTGTGATATGTCCAACTTTTGCACTAAAGCAAAAACCTTTTTTTGGTGTGGTACAACGCATAATTGTATTGTTTTCATCTTCCGTTCAACATAGGAAAGTTTTAAAAGATAATCTAAAGGAAGGCCTCATGATTAAGTTGTTGTCGCAAACGTATTAGGAAAGTCGCATTGAAAGTGTTAAACCACTAAGATACCATGCTTCAAAAATAAGAGATGCTTTACTTGACTTGTACAACAATCTAACCACAGATTCAATTGCAAAAAATGAAGTTCAATCCCTAGTAACTCATGAACTTGAGACTTTTGAGTTCTTATTTAGTATTGTAATTTGGTACAATTTGTTGTTTCATGCGAACTCTGTTAGCAAGCTTCTTCAAAGTAAAGATATGGATATAGTAGTTGCTGTAAAGCAGTTAGATAGGCTTGTTAAGTATTTTGCAATGTATAGAGAAGTTGGTTTCATGGAGGCTATGGTTGAAGCTAAAGAAATGGCAAGTGAATTGGGAATTGAACTTACATTTGTTGAAAAGCGCATCATTTCTAAAAAGAAACAATTTGATGAAAATGTTAGCGAAGAGGTGACCTAGTCGGTTGAAGAATCATTTAGAGTTGGTTACTTCTTGTATTTTGTTGATCAAGCCCTTTATTCACTCAAAAATAGGTTTGAACAATTTAAAGTATATGAGGCAAACTTTGGCTTTTTGTTTGACTTGAAAAAGTGCAATGATGAATCGTTGAAGGCGGGGGTGTGTGAACCTTGAAGAATTTTTAAAATATGGTGAGATTTCTAATATTGATGAAGCTAAAAGTCTTAAAAGAGAGATTGTCAAAAGAAGTCAATAAACCAATTGAAGTGCTTAATCATCTGCAATTGATGGCAAATTGTTTTCCAAATTCATGGGTTGCTTATAGGATACTTTTGACTATTTCGGTTACAGTTGTATCGGAAGAAAGAACCTTTTCAAAGTTAAAAATGATCAAAAATTACCTTCGATCAACCATGTCATAAAAAAGATTGAATGGATTAGCAATGTTATCCATTGAAAATGATTTTGCAAAAGAACACTAGATTATGCAAGTATGATTGATTTATTTGCTTTTAAAAATGCAAGAAGAACAATGATCAAGTGATACTTATTAATTATTGTAATGTAATGCTAAGTATTTTTTGTGATTTTGACACAATTTTTTTGTCCTTTACCTTGAATTTTTTTTTTTCATTCAATGAAAAAAAAAATGTGAAGGGTCCTAGAAATTTATCAATTGATTATCGGCTTTGGGCCCTAGAAATCTCAAGGCCGGGCCTGCGTCTATCACTAGTCAAGCAACAAGTATCTGAAGCTAGATGAGAATTGTTATTATTCCCACCCTACTAGGTCCATCTATTTACAAATTATTACAAGTTTAGGGCCATAAATTGTAATAAACCCTTAAAATTAATGAGACGAAAGACAAAGATTTATATATTTTTTAATATTTAAATTATGGATAAATTATGCTGACTTCTAAAATGGGTAAATTATGCTGACCTCTTAAGATTTAGAGAAAAATGCAGTAAATCAAACGATTTTGATATAATTACATTGAGCTCTCTTGAAATTTTAATTCATATAACATTTAGTCCCATTTTCCTTAATAATTTGTTAGTTACATGGATGAAAAAATGATATTGTCTTCTTTTTACACAAAAATGTGTACTTTACATTTTTTGTTTTTGTTTTTGTGTTTCAGTTTCACACAATCTGCATTAATCTATATGCATTTAACCTTACTAAAAAGGAGTCAGTGTAATTATGTCAAAATTACGAGACTTACTATATTTTTTTTCAAACCTAAGGAGAGGTCAGTGTAATTTATCATTAAATTATTATAGAGTTTAGTTTTTTCTCACGTTCATATTTTAATATGAGAGAATTTAAGAAGTTTGTGGGTTCCATCACGGATTCCATTGTGATGATTCGAAATATTCATTTTGTAAGACCCTCAATATATATCATTTAGAAAAAATATTGATTCGATAATCCCAACTTTTATCTCCAAAAGCTTTTAGCTCTAACTTTTTCATTTTATCATATTTATTTTCAAAAATTAAATGGTCTATTTTTAAAAATATATTTGTCATTTATTTTTTTGGAGACAATGTGATAAAATGAAAACATTACTATTTCTCTTTTATAAATAATATACATTAAAAATTTCACAAAATAAATAATTTAAATTATTAAACGATGAATCTTACCATCCTCTCAAGTTCTCTAAACATCAGAAAAGCATCCATTTTCACAATGTGAGGCAAATACACCTATTTTTTTTAAAAAAATTTAAATTTATTATAGTGGCCCATTTGATTAGGCCATATTATTATAGTAAACACACCTATTTTTTTTATAAAAAAAAATTGAAAATTATTATAGTGGGCCATTTGATTGGGCCATTTTATTTCGGTGGGCCATAGCAACACGTGGACTCGAAACAACGAGCCGTCGAATTTCCCAAATTAACGTGCAATTCGAGAAACGTTGTATGTACCAAAAAAACAAGTCTTCAAATTCAGCAAACAACAAAAACGAAGGTTTGATCGTTTGATTTGAAATTTCAAGTTTCGAATTCTCAGCAAAATCGCCATGTTTGCGAAGCGTCTGTTGCAGAAAGCTACACATCTCTCTCAGGTAATGCTTTTCTTTCACAGATCACGAACTCAGAGCTCTTCATTTCAATCTTTTTCATTGCTAATTGATTTCAAATTGGCTACATGATCAATTATGAATGACGATGATATATAGGGTTTCGTTGATTCAATTGAAGTTAGGAGCAATTTTGGTTTTGAAACTAATCGTTGATGAATTGATGAATGATTTGATTTTGAATTTCTAGAGCTGATTTAAGTGTTATCAACTGGTATATGGTATCTAACATGAACAAAATTTTAGTTGAAATTGCTGATGAATACTTTGAATTTGAATTCTAAAGTTAATTTAAGTGCTATCAACTGGTTTAATTCGAATCGGATTATCTACTGATCAATGTATATATCTTCATTATTCGGTTCTTTTTTATTGTTTTAAGACGTTGTATATGTTTATTTATATATCTGTTATCATGTTTCCAAAGTTTGTATTATCTCCTGTTGAAATACTATTTTAACTTGCTATTATCGTCAGTTGCTATGAAAAAATTCATACAGAGTTGCAACAAATGGCTTTTCAAATTTAGTTTTCTCCAATCCTTAATTGATTGCAGTGAAATCTCTTTTTACGTTTTCTTCATTCAGAAAAATGTGCATAGCAATGTGATGTTACCAGACGTGGACGTGCAAATTGCTATTCATTATGGTATCCCATCTACTGCATCAGTTCTTGCGTTTGACCCCATTCAGAGCCTATTGGCCATTGGGACACTGTAAGTAGAAATTTAAGCAAGGGCCGATATGCTAGTTGGTGACTAGAGATGGACAATATATGGCACAATATGGTATTTCTATCACTTCCAATGTTTTATTTATTTTTTTCCTTGAAACCCATGCAGGGATGGTAGGATAAAAGTGATTGGTGGTGATAATATTGAAGCTCTTCTGATTTCCCCAAAGCATTTGCCTTACAAATACTTAGAGGTTTGTAAGTTTTACAAAAAAACTGATTCCAAAGTTTGCAAATTATTGCATCATCTATAAAATGTATATTCAATACGCAATATTGGGTAATTCCAACTCTTCGCACATTTCTGTTTTGTGTCTTATATTCATACAAATATTTTCAAGCCCGTGTAAAGGAGGAGTGTTGTGGTATGGTGTTGGGTCAACATTCAAGTTGTTGTCTTTTTTATTTTTATTTTGGTACATCAGAATGTAAAGTGATCTCAAATTTTTCCCTATTTATTTCTTTAAGGTTTCCTTAGGAGGGAAAAAATATATATATATATAATCTACTAAAATCTAGGGAGAGTGGACTTTTGGTTAGACAAAATGTCAAAAAAAGAGCCATAATGCTCTTAGAAATGTGATTTTATATGATTAATTTGAAGAAAAAATAGATTATATTTTATTGTTAAAAGAAAATTGCTTTAGAAGTACCTTAAGTTCTAATAGTGTAATCTATACACGTCTACCCTTTACCATACCGAATTTTAATGCAAGTGGCATATCACTTCTCTGTTCTCGTTCCACGTACCGAAACTATCTGTGTTCTAGGTAATATAGCTCTAGACCTCCTAGTGAGAAATTAATATGTTGATTTGTTAACCACTAACTCATCTAAAGGCTTAAGTTGTTAGAAAGATGGGTAATTTTACTATTTTTATCCTCAACACATCACCTCATGTGTGGTCGGACTTTCCTTCATAAATGGGATAAACATGTGCAAGTATTTTAATCATCAAGTAGGCAATGAGGTTCAAACACAAAATCTATTATCTGCTTAATGCCATTTTGATTTGTTAATCACCAATTCATCTGAAAGCTTAAATTGTTAAAAAGAGGGGTAACTTTATTATTTGTATTATCATCAAACTATATATTGAGTGGCAATGCATTTGATTGTTAAACTATTACTTATTTGCCACCTATAGTTTGAGTTGCTTGACAAATGGTAAACTATGCTAGAAGATGCCATGTAGATGCTGTAACTGAGAGATAATACAAGCTCCATTATATATTTGTAGTATTTTTTGTCTCACTTTCTTTTTCTGATAAAAGTTTTCAATTAAGTTTTAATGCAGAGTTTTATTTTCTTTGTTCCTCTGCAGTTTCTCCAAAACAAAGGCCTTTTAGTCAGCATCTCAAATGATAATGATATTCAGGTATCTATTTTCTATGGATTGTTTAGTTGCTTCTTGTGTAAACATGACTTAGTGATAGCAGTATTGTCACTCTGTCAAACTTTCACATCATATGTTCTTCTAATATTCCTTCTCATTGTTCAATGGTGTAATGCTTCTCAAATCAGTAGCAAGCAAGACAAACTAGACAGATGACAAAGGGAAAAAAAAAAAAAAATTAACAAGCAGCAGAGGTCAGAAATGTTAAATTCTTAGCAAAGGCCTCTGATACTGGGAGATAAAACGCTAAAGGATCAAAAGCTCCCAAGAACTTGAGGGAAAGTCCCACTGAGGTAACTGATGACCAGTGTAATTAAAAGATCTGTGGAACTTCATGAATTGTTGGTTAGCTTTGCTGGAGCTGGTGGAGAGACAAGATAGTATCTAAAACTAAAGTTAGAATATCCCAGGATGCAGAGGAGGCTTTTGTTGACTGTTTGGATCACCCTCAATGATGATATCCCATCCCCAAAAAAACTAGCCTAATGACTAGTGCTTCTGCTGTATCTGAGTTGAGGGACTTGCTAGGAGCTCTATGCTTTGGAATTCAGTTTTTGAATATGTGCCATTAGTCTATCAGTTATTAAATCCAAGGGACTGGAGTGTTTTCAAAGTTGATTTTCATTCCACCGGCCCTTCCTTTTCTATTCATTTTTTAGTGCTAGCAGAAGCTGGATCAAACACCAACTGACTTATAAGCTATGTTAATCATTTTGATTAAAACTTCCATTTTTTTTCTTACATTGTCATATCGCAATTCAAGCATAATTGGACGTGTTGATGATCCTTGAAGGAATTAAAAAAGAGAAAATAAAAAAAAAAACATGTGACATCTTTTTGGTGGGATTACTGGACAGATATATCATACATCCATATGTATATGTATATGTATATGTATATGTATGTTTCTAGAGAGTTGTGTTGCCTTAATGGCTTTTGTACCATTGATATTGATAATAAAAGCTTATATTCTCTGTTAAATAACTTCTCTCCGTCTCCTCTTCCTCTCCCTCTGTCTCTCTCTCTCTTTCTTGCAGGTTTGGAATCTGGAGAGCAGGTGTATTGCTGGTAGCTTACAATGGGAATACAATATAACTGCTTTCTCTGTAATCTATGCCTCCCACTTCATGTACTGATGACAAATTCCTCCCACTTCGTGCACTGATGACAAAAAAATTGTTAGATCTTAACACGGTCAGCCTCTGGAAGTAAGGATTTGGTGCATGCTATAATTCTTTTTCTGCTGTTGCAATAACACAGGTATATTGGAGACGAGTATGGGACAATGTCTGTTTTGAAGTATGAAACTGGGGGTGCAGAGCTTTTGCAATTACCATATCATATATCTGCGGATTACCTAACAGGTACTTATGCTTTATCTTCTCATTGAAAGTTGCTTATGTACTTGCAGAGCATGACTCATTTATTGGTGTTTGACTTTTTGTTTATAGAATGTTTGTATTATTAAATTAAATACCAATTTCCATGCACAATTATTCTTCATCTTGTTCAAACTAGAAAATTGTGTCAAGGCATTGAATTTAATTTTCTTAAAGTTGCCACAAAAATGTAGCAACAAACAGAACATGATCTTCACAAATTTCAATGAAGCAAATGTACATTCAAATCATCTATATAAGGCCCCCTGTATATGTATTTTTTAGTTCCATCACACAACTTGCAGATATTCATTCAACTTTATCCAGGGTGTTATCTTTTGTTAATTCATTGCTATCATATGTTGTCACACCTTTCTGGTATAATTGGTCTTTGATGGGTATGCTCAATTAAAGAGTCCATAAATTTAGTGTCTGTAAAGACTTAAAAGATCACTTATTTATTTTTGTTATGAGATCACCATCTTATAAATATCCAGCTTTTGATCTGCTTGCGAGTTGTGACCTTAACTGGCTCCAATACACATTAAATGCCATTGTTTTGTGTTATTTCACAGAAGCAGCTGGGTTTTCAGTTCCTAATCACCACCCAATTGTTGGAGTTCTTCCTCAACCTTGTTCTTCTGGGAAGAGGCAAGATAACAATAGTGTTTAAAGTTTCTTTTTCTGTGGTTATTTGCTTTTAAAATATGAAACCAGAAATGAGTCCCCTTAATAATTTATATCATTGTTAGTTTGCTAATCTTTTTGTGAATTCTTGCTGTAAATCTTAAAAAAGAGATCAGTTGTGAGTTCCTAATGTGAAACTGCCCATTGATTGTTATGTCTTACAATCTTCTAAAATGGCGAACAATCTCTATCTCTCTCTCTGAATATTTAAAAGATGTATCAGACAGACGAGGAATGATTACTTGGGTACTGACTAATGGTGTGGATAAGTAGAGCTTCTCAAATTGTTTGAAGTTTCTTCATTTTTCTTTCATTCTCATTTTCAACAATTTATTTCTTTCATGAAATTAAATAAATAAATAAATCTCAAATTGAGATGCTGGTGCAGAATCATGTCTAGATGTCGTTGTGTAAACATTAATCATTAAATGTAGTCACTTTATGAAATTAGACAGAAAATGAGTAAAAAGATTGTCTGACACTGATCAGTGTGTAGTATGGCAATGCCTTAATCATATAGACCAAAAATGGGCCTTTGTTCATAGTCACAAGGAACTGTCTAAACTGTTTCTCTTTTTCACTTGAATCTCTAAACTCTCTTTTTTGCAGTGTTCTGATTGCATATGCTAGTGGTTTGTTTATTCTTTGGGATGTTGTTGAAGCACGGATTCTAGTTGTTAGAGGAGATAAAGTTCTTGAATTGAAGGATGGAGTTGTTGATTCTCCTAGTGAAGTGCGATTTATCTTCCAGGTGATCCATCTGAGCGACATTGGGAGGAGAAAGAGATAAGTGCACTTTGTTGGGCATCTTCCACTGGGTCCATTCTCGCAGTGGGATACATTGATGGAGATATATTGTTCTGGAAAACAACCAGTGCTGCCACTAGTAAAGGCAAACAAGCTGGCTTATCATGCAACAATGTTGTTAAGATACAATTATCTTCTGCTGAAAGGAAGCTCCCTGTCATTGTCTTACACTGGTCTGCAAACAGTAAATCCCATAATGATTGTGATGGGCAACTTTTCATATATGGTGGTTGTGAGATAGGATCTGAAGAAGTTTTAACGGTGGGTCAGCAACTTGAGAGCTGTTGATTATTTTGTTTAAAATCATTCTTTTAATGCTTCAAGTTAGTTTCTGTGGGAACTAGAATACGAAATGCCTATTCCTTTTTAAATATTAGGGTGTTGTAATAGGTGCAAGTTTTGTTGAATATAAAAATTAGAGTACACAAAATCTTTTTATTTTTATTATTATGTATATAATTTGTGATTGTGTCAATCACTGATTTAGTATTGTTTCCTTATTTATATCGTTTCCTAAATTGTATCATGAATCTATTATATATACATGGTCTCTACCTCATTCATGGGTAAGCCATATAATTCTTTCATTCTTTTTGGTATCAAAGGCCGGAGCTAATGCCGGGAGATAATTTATGGTCGTGCCGGACCGTTGTAGAAACTGATCGGAGCTAATGTTGGGACAATTTAAGGTCATGTCAGACCGTTGTAGAGACTAACCGGAATCAATGTCAAGACAGTTTAAAGGGGTCATGCTGAACCGATTTAGAGAACTGTATATTGAACCAGCAAGCGTGACACACACATAACTTATGACGTGGTGCTGAATGATGATGGCAACTGCCGATTGAGTGTGCCTAGGGGCGGTTTATTAGAAAGTGCACCCGGTTGGGGGGGGGAGGTGCTTAGGTGGTGCGCCAAGGGGGCGACTTGGGTTGTACGTTAGAGGGAGCGACTTGGGTTGTGTGTCAAATGCTGCGGCTTACGTGGTTCACATGGTATATCACCATGCTCACCATGATATAGGTATAATACTCCCCTCAAACTCAAATAGGTTTGAAAATAGAAACCTATTTGAGGTTGAAATAGAGGGAAAGACAAAGTGGAACAGAAATACACAAAAAAAAAATGGATTGCGAGTAAAAAAAAATGTGACAGAGATATTTGGGATAGAAATAAACTAGTGGATAGAGTTTTTTCCGATGTTGATGTATTAAGTACTTTTTGGCCTTTTTTATTTAGTGGACTACCAAATTTGTTCGGTAATATTTATTTGGACTAACCGTTGAGTTTTTTCCGGCTTCTTCTAGTCATCTATTGGAAAACTGTGATTGTTGAATATTTTCACACCACCTTTGAGGGGAGTGTTGAATATAGAAATTAGAGTATATAGATTTTTTTTTTTAGTATTATGTATATAATCGTGATTGTGTCAATCAACGATTTAGTATTGTTTCCTTATTTATATCGCTTTCCTAAATTGTATCATGAATCTATTATATATATGGTCTCTACCTCATTCATGGGTAAGCCAAATTCTTTTCATTCTTTTAGCTTTTCATGAAAATATCGATATGTTCTTATAGCATGCATAGTGTAATTGATAGAGTAAGATTCTTAATTGCATGGCAAATTCATTGTATATATTTATAATTGTAAATTTTCAAATTTAAAATTTCCTGTATTTTCTCAGATTATGCAAGTATTTTTTTATTTTAATTTTTTTTATGTGAGCTTCATATGGAGTTTTTTGTTGTATTCATAGTTGCAGTACTTTATCCTGTTTTAGATGCTCCAAGAATTATAGTTGAAAGTGACTTGACTTTGTGACTTGATATCTTTTACTTAGGAGATTTGGACCTAGTTAAAAGGGGAGAGAATTTTTGTTATGGCCATGTTGCTATTGTTGAAAATGATGGCACTTCCTTTTGTGCTAGATTCAGTTATATAAGGTGCCTTGTTACTCTGTTTATCTGTTACAGGTTTTGAGTCTTGAATGGTCATCAGGGATGGAGACTTTAAGATGTGTTGGTCGGGTGGACCTTACACTGAATGGTTCATTCGCAGACATGATTTTGTTACCTACTGCTGGGACAACGGGGAATAATCACAATACTGCCTTATTTGTATTGACAAATCCTGGACAACTGCATTTTTTCGATGATTCTAGATTGTCTGCCTCATTATCTCAGCAAGAGAAAAGAATCTCTCTCTCCGCTGTTGAATTTCCTGTGGTAGTACCTGCAGCTGACATGACAGTGGCAAAGCTCAGTATTTTACCCCCAGGTGGGAACTCATCCGATGTTCTGTCAAAGGTGAAGCATTTTTTTGTACACATGTGCAACTCCTAGCGATTGAGTTATTTTTGTAATCCGTTGTTTCTGATTACTCTCACATGATTAACTAAAACTTTGTGTTTAATTAGATAGCATCACTTGAGAAATCTGGTTCAACTCCAACATTGACTGGGGGCATGAGGTGGCCCTTGACTGGAGGCATATCTAATAGATCGTTGTTTACAGAGAATAACAGGGTTGAGAGAGTATATGTGGCAGGTCGTCAAGATGGATCTGTTCGCATATGGGATGCTACTTATCCAGTCTTATCACTTATTTGTGTTTTAGAAAGCGAGGTTAGAGTTTCATTAAAAAAATCCATTTATTTGGGGGATTTTTTTTTCTATACGGAGTGGTATTCACTATGTTCAATTTGAATAAGCATGTTTTATGGTCATTTACAAGTGGTTCTTTATAGAAACATATATCAATGATTGGCAGGTCAAAGGTATGAAAGTGGCAGGTTCAAGTGCTTCAGTATCAGCAGTTGACTTCTGCTCTCTCAATTTAAGTTTAGCTGTTGGCAATGAATGTGGTCTGGTAAGAAAAATGTTTTCTTTTAGGTCCTTAGTTAGAGGCTGAGTACTATTCGGCATTATTTATTTTCTATATTATATTTTTTTAACTTGTGTAGGTTCATATCTATAACCTCAATGGCAGTTTGGATGAGAAGAGCTTTCACTTTGTTATGGAAACTAAACATGAAGGTGATTCTGTAAATGCTAGTTGTCTCAGCATGATGCTTTTTTTTTTCTCTCATCAATTCAGTCCAAATTTTAGAATATGGTTTAAAGATTTGCTTGGCAATGAACTCCTTGTTTTCTTTTTCTTTTTTGGGTTCGCATACTAGTCTTTGTAACACTTATTTCTTGAAATTGTAGTGATAATCAGATAATTTATATAAAAGATTTCAATTAACTCGAGAAAGGGTGGTGGATATATCTTTTGTACTTTTCTGTATTGTTTATTTTTTTTATTTGACTGTACAAGGTTTGTGCCCCTTGGCACATTCTCTAATACAATTTTCTTGGTTGCTGATCATAAAAAAAGTATTCTAAAATCTCAGTAAGTTAGCAGAATTTACAATCTTCTTAGCAGCACAAACTCAGTGGTCGAGTTTCTTCTTGTTGATGGCCATTTGTAGCACAAAAAATAGAAAAATCTCATGTAGAATGTGATAAGATCAATAAAATAGCTTCGAAGGACTACAAGTTTGTTGGTTTTCTATGCTGTGTAGATTCTGAGGCATACAATTCCTCACTATTATCATTTGTCATTCAACTGAATTGCAACTACTATAGTCAGTAAAAATTGGCTTCCTGCTTAATGGTTAATTGGTTATACATATATATTGTACAAATTTATATATATAGACACAGAACATTTGTGGTCATTTTATACTAGTTGATCACACGCAAGTAAACACCAAGCATCCTGCTCTTTCTTCTTCTTCTTTTTTTTCTTGCTTTGAAACTATTTTCTTTACATGGTCCCCTCACATTTTTAGTTCCCATTGTTGGATAAATTCTGTTGCATTAATCTGGACGGTTAGTATTATCAGTTTCATTATCTTCTTCAGTTGACATTGTTCAAGTTGTTTGACAGTTCACAATTTGTCCCAAGGAAAAGGACCTTGTTGTCGAGCTGTTTTTAGCCTTCTCAATTTCCCAGTTCAAGCATTGCAATTTACAAGTTGTGGAGCCAAACTTGCTGTAGGTTATGATTGTGGTCGTGTAAGTATAAGAACTTTTCTGTTTAATTTCAATAAGTTTGAGACCATTGGCTTGTGATTTCACCTTTTTCTTGCTTGACAATGACAATCAGTATTAGTGTCTCCATTTCAGGTTGCAGTGCTTGATATGAGGTCATTATCAGTTTTGTGTTTAACAGACTGTGTGTCTGCCCCTAGCTCACCAGTTATTTCAGTGACATGGAAAACAGTTGCAAACACTAATGGTCATGTTAGAAGCCCAAAGAACTCAGGATCAAATATTGCAGACAACTCTGTAGAGGAACTAATATTCAGATATTAACAAAGGATGCAAAAGTTTATGTCATTAATGGTGGTAGTGGTATCATGATCAGCTCTCGGCCAATGCACTTAAAAAGGACTCACAGCAATTTCCATGTATGTTATAGGCAAGTATGAGTCCTATCCATGGGAGTCCTGAGATAAATATTCTGTTTGAACAGCAGTTACAATTTTATTTTATTTTTGTAATCAGAGGGCAATGCAGAGGTCTCTGGTTTATCCAATAAAAAGCAGCCACAGAAGGATGCTGATGCCAGGAATGAGACTTCTCAAGACACAACTTCCAGTGGCATTGATAAACATGAAAACGATTCACTTGCTTTGTTTTGTTGCAAGGATACACTGCGCTTGTACCATACGAAGTCTGTGGTTCAGGTGAGTCTATTGCCTTCTCATTTTCACATCCAATTGAATCATTCAAATGTTTACATACTTGTATACTAACTTTTTAGGGGGAGAACAAATCTATCAGTAAAGTGAAACTTGCAAAACCTTGTTGCTGGATTACTATTTTTAAGAAAGATGAGAAAGTTTGTGGCCTGGTGTTATTCTATGAGACTGGAGATGTAGAGATCAGGTAAAATTCCAATTTGTTACCAATTTATGTTTTAACTTGTTACAAGAACTTCCACATAGTTCGATTATGGCAGCAGCAATTGCATCTCTCTCTCTCTCTCTCTGTGTTAGCATATTTGAGTAAAACTCCAACTTGTCGGAGATGGTTGTGGTGATACCTGTTTTTGGGCAGATCTTTTCCAGACTTAGACTTGGTGAAAGAAAGCTCCTTAATGTCAATTTTAAGGTGGAATTTCACGGCAAACATGGGAAAGACAATGAGTTCTACAGACAATGGGCTGATTACACTGGTATTTGTTTATGGAATATTCTTACATATGTTGGGTGTAACAATTAAAAGATGCGGCCATGTGGGTCATGTTTAATACAAAGTAAATATTCAAGAAAATTCTCATGCTGCATTGGATAAATTTAGTATAAACCATGTTTAGAATACTGTTTTAAATGTCTTTTAAATGGACTAATTTATGTGATGATTTCTGTCTAATATTGATTTTTTTATTCTCATAGGCAAATGGGTGTGAATTGGCTTTCATCTCTCTGTTAGCATGCAAAAATAGTTTCAGGTATCATTTTGTGTTAAGTGGCTTGTGCTATTATGTCTTGTAGTCGAATGTACTATTGTTTTGGATGGGTTAATTAAAAATATACTTAACGCACTACATTTATTGTCATAGGATTCCAGAATCTTTGCCTTCTCTTCATGATAACGTGCAAGAGCTGCGTGAGAGGCTGCCATTTGTTTTTCTTTCAATCAGAAGAAAAAACAGGTTTAAATAAATGATACTGGTTTCTTATATGTATCCTGTGACATTCTATGGTTTTGCTTCTGTTGTTTATCTCTGTGGTGCTACAGGGTACTGCCCCAAGGATTCTAGGCAGTATTGTGAAGGGTTTCAAGGGGGGAAAAGTAAACCATACAAATGATGGTACTGTCGCTTCTACATCTAACTATAGTCATCTAGAGGGTGTTTTTTCGAGGAACCCATTCCCAGATCCATCTTCAATCATGGTGGATAATCCAGAAGCTACTGAACTTAATATAGGTCTGGTCTATCTCTATTTCAAAATACAAGTTCACCCATTTACGCTATACATCTTTAACTGCAATTTTTTGTTTTGATACAGATGACATTGAAATTGATGAACCAGTGTCCTTGGCATTTACTTCAACAAATAAACCACAAAGAAATCAGAGAGGTATGGTGTGATGTCTACTTAAGGATGTATATTGTGATGAATATATTAATGGATAAATTTTGTTCATTTTGTTCTGCAGAAAAGGATGGTGAAAGAGAAAAATTACTTGATGGTGCAAGTGCTGATATACAGCCCAGTCGTAGAACACCTGAAGAAATTATGGCTACATATAGAAAAGCTGGGGTAATTTCACAGTTGGCACTAATTAAATAATTAAATACAAAAATCTTCCAGCAGCTATTCTAACTGATGGTGTTATTTCACCTGTTGATTTCAGGATGCCTCTTCAGCGGCTGGACAAGCAAGAAACAAGCTTCTAGAGCGCCAAGAAAAACTTGAGGTAGGATTGCCTATGGAAATGCCTTGGTATCTATTCAATTAATACATTTTGCATAATTAGGTTCCTAGGAGGAATGAGGGGAACAAGAAAAGAAAATGAAGGAATAAAACTTAAAACGGATGTTGTTTATAATTGTGGAGGAGGAGAGAATAATATGGAGTTACTGGCAGAGATGGTTGTGTTATTGCTTGTGGTAATGGGATATTGGTGGGACGGACATTCCTCACTTATGTACTTGGATACACTTCTTGGATGACACACAAATTAATTTCATAGCATCAAGCGTTCACTTTGTGAAAATGGCCACTATGTTGATGTTAGTGACAAATAAACCTTTGATCGAGTCATGTTGTAAGATTATTGAAGACTCGTATTGAATTTCAATTGTAAGTCAAACACAAAGTTATTGACACCTTTATTTACTTTATTTATTTATTTATTTTTCATTCTCCATACTAGTTAGCATGTCAATTTCTCTAATCAAACTCTTGTTACTTCCACCAGAGGATTAGCAGGCGAACTGAAGAATTGCAAAGTGGAGCTGAAGACTTTGCGTCACTGGCAAATGAACTTGTAAAGGCTATGGAAAGCCGGAAATGGTGGCAGATATGAATACTGATTTAGTTTGTTGTTTCTTTGTTTGAATTCCTTGTCTATTGTGATTTGTCCTGCTTGATGACCATGGGAGGCTTCATTGAAGTCAACAACTAGGACAGAACCCTAGCAGGTTCATACAAAGGTTTTGAATTTTTTGAGGTGTTCAGGATCAAGACACTCATCACATCTCATCAGAAAATGAAGTAGGTTGATTGAGTAACCACCTTGTGGAGAATTTTGGAGCAGAGAGGCCGCTACATTTTCTTTATTATACCATTAGCAATATTGCTTGATTTCTTGTATTTGAACTTTTTTTTATTATTCCTCATTGAGTTATTATTACTGTGTATTAATTTTTTTGGTTCCCATATATTTGACAATGTGAATGTATTCAACTCTTACAATTTGGTAATTGTTAATGATGCTTTTTATTGTTGTATTTTTTTGGTGGCATGTTTTGAAATTTTAACCAATTTGACTATCTCTCTCTCTCTCTCTCTCTCAAATATAGAAAAATAGTGAAGTGAGCACCACCCAAAAATTATAACTTTTTTTTGTTGAATTTAAGTCTAGGTTTGTTAAAGCAATCAGATCTATATCAATATCTACCTATTTCAGGGGACCATACTACCTGTAACTGCATCATTTGATCCAATTTACTTACATTTTTACAGATTTCTAATCTAGAAGTCTCTAAAAGATAAATTTGAAGTTTTTTTAAATTTTTTTTTTTTTAAAAGGCCAAAGAAAATGGCTTAAATGGCACACAATACTAGTCCATAAACAAAGGGAGAGAGAACAAAATGTTGGGGAAAAAATAATGAAATGAAAACTAATAAAGGACTAACAGACAAATCAAAGAAGCAAAGCAAAATCTTTATATAGATCTGAAAACCAAATTCCCACATTTAAATGCCTTGGATGATGACAAAGTACTAACTCCATGTACAACCACAGAAGCACCATTTCTTCCATTTGGTGTTATTCCTATTAAAATTCTGAAGTTCCATAACATACCATTAGTCTTTTGCTGGATCTAAATGGCACTTTCAATACTAAAAACCTGAAACCCTTCACCTTGTCCTTTTCTATGGAGCACTATTACCAGAGAGCTCCCCCAATGTTGGAATCGATAATTCTTGAATTTGCAATCCTTCTGCCAATGAGATCCTTCAATTCAATTTCACCAGGGAATCTCTTCTCATTTAGCTTTGAGAAAACCTGCATTGTGCATGATAAAAACAGGTGTACAACATTGGGTGAGAGAAGTTCTTCAAAGGAAACAAAAACTGCAAATGACACCACCATGCTTCATTAAACTTTTTAATTTATATGAATGAAATTTCATATAAATGAGAAATTATCTGACACAGGTAAGGAAACAATTAACAAATTGTCAATCATCAGATGTGTTTCAATCTAAGCAAGCACATTGAGAGTCCTGTTTGAGAAGAGGTGACAATAACAAGATGGCAGAATGCAACACTTGCTTCAGAAGAAAACTCAACTCATTTCTCAATTACAGGACATGAACATGTTCAAGAAGAAGAAAGAATAAGAGAGTTAAAAAACAAAAACAAAAAACACTCTATAGGACACAAGAATGCAAACGTCAATAAAGATTGCTACTTATTTGAAATTTCAACACAAGGATTATCGCCATTGTTTAAGGGAAGTTCAAGATGGCAAAAATGACATCAAAAATAAACCTAATGGAAAGGTTAGGCAAGGTACAATACATGCTTTGTTGCTGTCCGTAGAGATGGAGCAGAGAAAACATAAAAAACTTCCTAGAGGTTAAAGAATAAAATAAAAATAGCTAAGCATGCACAATTTTAATGAACTTAATTTAACTGTGTATGATTGCATATAATATGCTCCAATATGCTTTGACCTTAACTGATTCGATTAAGATGTGACAAATTGTGATGGCAAGGAAGAATAGCTCCTAATATACCACTTAGAAAAAAGCACAAAAGCATTCTCTAACCGTCGAAGGACACAAAAGGACATTTGCCCCAAAATCTAGGTTTTAGGGCAAATCCGATCCACTTGGATTAGACATGTAAGAGTTCCTATTGCAAGGTTGCCACAAAATTAGAAACAAAAATCAGGGTTCATGCCTTTAAAAATTGAGGTTGTTCCAGGTACTAAAACAATGAGCCACATGAATTACTACGGATTGTGCTGATAGTCAACCAATATTAGGTTCATGGGTTTCTCCAGAAAGCTTGCATTCTATTTAGTATGAAGATTTTCATTAGCAAAGCACATTTAATCAGCTAAAAGCTCACGTCAAGAACATAACTTCAGAGAAAATAACTTACCAATTCACCATTACAGTACACTTCAAAAGCACCAGAACTTTGCAGCATAGATTGAAGGAAATTCCCGAGAAGCCAAGTTGATGAAATGGTTCCAAATCTATTTGCACGCAAGGAGTAGTACCAAGGAGGAGGAGCCATAAATCCCAACCTTGGAAAAATTTGTTCACCGGCCATCACAATACCAATTACTCCAAATTGAACCACAGGTACAACTTTGCCCAGCAGGCGTTTTGGGAGAGGAGGAGGGTAATTTGCTAGAACAACATTGATGCCAGGGAACGCAGTTTCCAGCATAGTTTTCATTGTGACTGCATTCCCTCTGCCAAAATCAACATGAACTACAAATTATTCCAAATAAATCACAAATTGATGAAGTAAATTACAGTATGTTATAATCTCTAGTTAAAATTCATAACCTAAAAATACAATTAAAATAAATTAACCATAAACTACAATCTGCATGGAAATTGAGAAAAAAATTTGAGTTCACGGATGCATAATAAGAAGCTCCCAAGCACAGAAGTATGTGGAAAAATAATGACAAGTACACAAAAGCAACTCAAATACATAGAAACCCTTATTTCAGGTTTCACGCGCAAATTCTTAGTTTTAAACTCAACTATTTTAGTGATACAATTTCATACTTTACTCTAATCCTAACAATTTTGACCTTCCTATCCCTATAATTTACCCTACCCTATCATTGTTATGCCAAACCTTTTTTTATTAAAATTGGATTGAGACAAATACATTTGGGTCGGGTAATTTTACCATCCCTGTCTCCCATCACCACAATTCAATTTTTTTTTTTGGCCTCCTTGTCCTCAAGGCATTTCAACTGAACCTAAATAATAAAAACTCACAACAAATTCAATTTCTAAAGCCAACCCAATAATCAATGTGATGAAATTCCTTCACCAAGACATCAAAATTACACTCATAATCAATGATCCAGCTAATTCATCAGTTCATGGTGTTTACTTAGTTTAATAGTAAATCACTATAACATAAACTGGGAAACCAAACATAAATCACTGGACACACACATATATATACATGTATACATGTAATCAATTATAGTAAAAGAGGGAAAGAAGTAAGAAACTTGTAGGAACAAGAAGAGCAAAAGTTGATGTTGATGGTGTTTCCAACGCCGACCGCTCCGATTCCGCTTGATTTCTGCAAATGGAGAAAGAACGAACAATAATAAATTCCAATGATAAAAAAATTTAAAAAAAAAAATTAAATCGAAAAAATTGATTTGGCGACTGACCTGAGTAGGAAAATCTAGGGTTTGAGGACAACAGGTTGAGGTGGGTTTGGGTGATGGTGGTGGTGGTGATGGTGATGGGGCTGGGGGGGAGGAGGTGGTTGAGGTGCGAAGAGGTTGAAGATGTCTGAGAAGAAGAGAAAGAGAGGTAAGCCTAGCAGAATCATCTGACCTCGATCCATTGGAGAGAGAGAGAGTCTGCTGATTCAAGATTGATTCTCCTTGAGTTAGGAGGCTTTAGGTAAGACTCTGTTTGGGGTTTTCCTAAAAGCAGCTTTTCAGTTAAATAACTCAAAATTAAAGAAACCGAAAAATCTCATTTACAAAGGTTAGGTAACTCAGGTCTTAAGATTTTTTAAATTAATAAGTTCTATTTAATAAAATTAAAATTATTATTAATTTTTTTTAAAATTTTAAAAATAAGAATATTATCAATTTTATATAGTAATATTTTAAATAATTATTTCATTAATTGAGGGTGGAAAAACGAAGCATGAGATTAAATGTTTTTTCTCTTTTACTTATTAGTTTGATTCAATTATTTAATAAAACAAAAAACATTATCAATTTTTTTAGTCTTAAAGCTAAGAACATTCACTACAAAAAATTAAAATTTTAGAGACCAAAATTTAGAGACAAAATTTTTTTTTAGAGGCTAAATAATTTTGTGAAGACCCGACCCAACTTTTCGCCTTTTGTTTGACACCGTCAATGAACGAAGGTCACATCTCATATTTAATAAGTTCATCAATGTCATGTTAATAAATATTATCTATATTTCGCCATCCAGGGGCGGACCTATAACAGAACAACAATTGATAATCCTCTTCGAGTGTGTCAAAAATGAAACTCATAAAAATGTATATATATATTTTTTTCTTTAGGCAAAACGGATCACACCATCGAACTCAGAATGTTGAAATTAGTCAACAGTGATTAAATGAAATTTTTCTTGAACCGATTTTCGAACAGCCCGGTTGTCCGCGCACTGCGTTTTATCCGAGCAGTGCAATTTGTGGTGGTAAAATCAGCCACCATGGCTGTAATTTCTTGGTGAGGTGAAAGATATATCCACCTCACTCCCCTTTTTACCACATACTTCACCATTCAATCCCAGTCATTGATCCTAACTATCATTTTCTTCCTATATATATTCTATATGTGCAAAAACTTCATCTTCTTGCTGAAAATCTGTAGATTTAAGAGAGAAAATCAAACACTTTCATCTTTGTTCTTCAAACTTCAAGTCTAGGTAAATTCCTCTCTATATCTACTTCAATTCCATAAGTTAAAGCCTTCATTTCTTTCATTTGATTTCATGTCACAATGAACCATGAATCTAAATCCTAAAATACAGATTTAGACTTTATTTCGTCCCATTGATATCATGTTGCAATAAACCATGAGGCTAAAGCTCAAAACAAAATTTTACCCAACAAGCAGCTTTTTTTTTTTCTGAACAGACAGTCTACTTTGAAAATTCGTCAAAAAATATTTAGAGCACTTTAACGGTTGATTTTTGGACCATAGTTAAATTAGAGTTTATTTTTCCAACCCAATTTGTTTCAACTCGATCCAACGGCTAGATTGTTATGGAAATGAATTTAGAAACTACAACAGATCTGGACCAGCTTTGTTTCTTGCCATTTTACCCTATTTATGAGCATTATTGGGAGATGAGTCCTATGAAAAAGTTTCATAACATCTTAATTGATAACACTGTAAAATTTCAAAATATTTTAAAGTGTTTTGATTAGAATTTTAGCCTCTTATCTAAAGTGCTGCAAACTAAGAATTTATGGATCATAAGAGAAGGACCCCTTTTAAATTGTACACTTTGGGATTATGGTTTGAATATTTATTTCATGTTTAGAATTAATTCCTAGACCTACTATAATGTAGTTTTTCATATGTTGTGTTTAGATCTCGGTTCCGGTTGATTTTACCAAACTTCATGTACATTTAGATAAGTTCATGCTTACGCTTTTTATATGTATTTGAATATAATGACATGCTTTGGTCGATGAATTATTTTGGAGCATGAGATTGCATTGATTTATGAATAACCGAATAAACATATGATTTTGAACTTTAGCAAGTATGCCTATGATTGGAAAAGTACCTTGAATACATTTTGAAAATCATGTTATGTTTTAGAAAACGTGAGCTAACGGGATAAGGCGACTCACACGTATTGCTTATATACATATTGTTTTAATGAAGCGATGGTTAAGACATTGTTATAAAACTCTTGCAAATGTAATAACGTACATTCGAACGGAACATCCCGGATGTTGGGGGAAATTAAAGATACCAACGGGTGAAGCATTATAAGGGTGGTTGTTGGGACGCGGCCATCATCACTTGGTATGATCATGACCACTTGATATTAGTATGGGTAGCTCCCTACTTCTCTGAAAATATATCCAATCGAATGGACATATGTATATATATTTTGATATATATATATATATAAGAGCATTTATTTTGTCTTTTCAGCCATTGAGCTTTTGAATATGAACAGTTATGCTTGAAACTTGAAATATTTATGTTTGAACCGTGGCAAACTTGTAAATTGTGTAAGTATGTTTTCATAAGCTTTATAGCTCACGGGTGTGTTACTAACCCATTTCAGGTAAGGAGAATGCTTAGTGGATAACCAAAGGCCTATTTTTGTGGTGTCTCGTGGCCTGGGATGGATTCTAGACCTATAATTTTATATAAGTCATGTATTTACCTCTTTTGGTGGCATAGAGCCAAGTTATTGTTATAACAACTTTCATTTATGACTTGTATGACTTATATAGAAATGCTCTAGTTAAATATAATCACCTAGTATTTGCGATGATTTATTTATTTGTTCTCTAAACTAGTTAGTAGTAGGCCTAGGATGCGAGATGAGGTATTTGGTTGGTAAATGATTTCGATTAGCCCCTATTTGGTCGTGGACAAATTTTGTTGAAAAGAGTGTCGTTAATATATTTTAGCAATAAAAATTGGACACTAGTGATGAATTATAATCCTTTTGAGATTAAATTTTTGTCTCAAAAAGTAAACCATTTTGAGACCAAATTATTTTATCTTTAAAAGTCTATTTATTAGTGACATTTTCAAAATTTTGTCATTTGAAAGCTTTGTTTTTGACTTTTAGGACAACCTTTTAGCGATTATCCTCATAACGGAAAATTGGTCCCAAATGTCTTTTGCGAAATTTTCACTTTTAGAGACAAAAATATTTGGTCTTTAAAACTCTTATATGTTGTAGTGATTATCAATTTTTCATTTTTACTTTTTTTAAAGTTTTGTCCATCAATGTTTTATCATCATGCTCCTTTATAGATACAAAATTTTTAGTTTTTCATAAAAAAATTCATTTTTTAAATTTTTTTGGCACATAATTTTGTTTTTAGTTTTTCAATTTGAAAATTGATATTTTAAAATTTTAAAAATCAAAATAAATGTCAAATCATCATATTCCTTTATAGATAATCATAAATAATGAATAATCATTATTTAAAGAATAATTTTAACTATTAAAAATTTGATAAGACTTGAATGCCTAAAAATGTTTAGTTAGGATTTAATAGAATATAAATTTATAAATTAGGATTTGTGTGTAAATGTTCTTAAATTAAAAGGGACAGGTATGATGTAATTTCTGATTTAAAAGGGCAATTTTTTAAATTTTCATTTACTTATTATTCCTAAAAGCAATTTTTTAGTGGTCTCGTTTGGGCACATGTTTTTTAGTAACTTTTGGTTTTTGTTTAAAATATAATGTAAAAAAACTACTATGTTTGGGATAACTTTTTAGTTTTTTACGAAAAAATGTGTAAAAAGTAGAGAGTAAATGAAATATTTGACTTTTTAGTATAAGTTATTGGTTTTTTGATTTTTTGTTTTTTTTAGTGACTTTTTAGCTTTTAAACTAAAAATGATGTTGCCAAATGAAGTTAAAAATTAAAAGGGGCAGCCATTATTTATTTTGATGGGTAAAAATAATTTATTTGAATTCAGTTGGTTTAAGGGTAAAGCATCAATAAATTTTAAAATGTGATTTTCTAAACTGCTTTACTCCTTTCTTTTTTTCATATGAACACTTAGGCCCCATTAAAATAAAAAATTACACAAAATGATAGTCACTTATCCATTTGGGTTTAATTTTATGGGATAAAAGTGGAAAATTCTATTTCCACTACCCTAATAAACTTCGATCAACAAACTTAATGAAAAATTAGATTAATGACAATTATATCCTACTTAAAATTTACGATAATAACCATTGATCAACACTTTAATATTATATATACAAATTCTCAATACACATCTTTTTTAAAATAAAAATATCTCAATATACACTGTTTGAAGAAAAATTAATCCCGATTGGTGGCCAAATCCATTGATCTCTCTCCATTCTCTCTCTCTCTCTCTCTCTCTCTCCGGCTCTAAGCTCAAGAAGTTCTTCACCAACATTGTAAGTTGAAGAGAACCCGTAAAGCAGAGGAATAGATGGGATTTGAATGGATTTTTATGCCCGTTGTCGACGTACTTAAATTAAAAGTCGCCATTGAAGCTCTGCGAAAAGAGAAACCATGAGAGATGTGTAATTGATGATGTCACAAAAGAAGTCATTGTTAAAATATCGTGAAAGAGCACACAAAAAGTTTCTTACCCGATTAGCTCTCTCTCTCTCTCTACGAAGCTCTAAGCTCAAGAAGTTCTTCACCAACATTGTAAGTTGAAGAGAACCCGAGCGTGAGAATAGATGGATTTGAATGGATTTTATGCCCCGTTGTCGTACTTAAATTAAAAGCTGCCATTGAAGCTGCGAAAAGAGAGAAACCATGAGAGTATGTGTAATTGATGATGTCACAAAGAAGTCATTGTTAAAATATCGCGTGAAAGAGCACACAAAAAAGTTTCTTACCGATCAGGGAACTTGTCGTGAGATATCCCAAACAATTATTGAATTCTCATGTTGCCTTTGGATATATCGCTGAAGAAATGACACGCTATGGCATCAATGGTGAATTCAATGTCAAGAATGAACCTAGAACTCGAATATACTCATGTACTACTTTCCGACTCTAATATCCCATAATCTAAGGAAGCCCTCGATCCTCGAGAAAGGAAGAGGTTGGAGTTGTTTGGATGAAACTTTATGACTCCAACAACTTGGTCCTCCTTGAAAACCCGAGTCTAAACCGCTTTCAACATCAATTAGCTTCGATGAGCGATCGTGCCCACAAGAAATCACAAAGTCATTCCTGTGAGGGTGACCACTTTCACATCTTTAATCTTTGCCGCATTAGACAGATGAAGTTCAATACACGTGCTTTCTTTTTGAACTCTTTGCACTACACACCCAAATCTGCACGAGATGGTATGAATCCATCCCAACAAAGATGCAAGAAGATAACACTGAACTTTTAATGGAAGATCGAAAGGCAAAGATGTTGTATGATGAAACCAAAAAACACTATAACTCAACACTTGTAACAACAATTAATTGGAGACTATCTCGATCGATATCCAATAATAAGTTCAAATGTGTATTTTGAGGATAAA